>VWZT01015222.1:155223-186224 GCA_013397055.1 Pachycephala philippinensis
GGGCAGGGACGGAACGGGACGGGGCAGGGATGGAGCGGGACGGGGCAGGGACAGAGCGGGACAGGGCAGGGACAGAGCGGGACAGGGCAGGGACGGAGCGGGACAGAGCGGGACAGGGCAGGGACAGAGCGGGGACGGAGCGGGGACAGAACGCCGACACACCGCGGGCGCGGCGGGACGGAGCGGAGGGATGCGCGGGGCGGCGCGGGGAGGCTCAGCCGTGGGGGCGGTCCCGCTCCGCCCCCCGCAGGTACCGCCGGGCCCCGGACCCCCCCGGGATGGGCGGGAGCTCTCCGGGATGCTGTCCAGCGGGCGGACGCACCACACCGGGCTGCACACCCAGAGCAACGCGACCCTCCCGAGGTGAGGCGCCCACGGTGGCATCCGCCCGCCCGGCCCCGGGGCTCGGGCTGATTCTCCACCGCGAAATAAACCCGGATTTGCCCCAAACCGGGATGAACGCGGGCACGGGGGATCGGGCTCTCCCCCTGCAGCACCAGGCTGGCGTGGGGGTCTCCAGGGTTACACCAAACCGGGAATTTTTCACTGGGGAGGTGCTTCGTTACCATCACACCTCCCCAAAACAACCGCGGCTGCTGAAACAGCGCCCAACACCAAATCTGGGTTGGGCTGTTCTTAAAATAACGACGAAAAGTAAAGCTTAATCACCGAATTTAAGCTGAAATGAGGAACAGCCACCGCGGCTGCTCCAAAGAAAACCATAATGCTCATTCCCGTTTCCTGCAAGACGGAGCCTAGAATTTTATTTTACCTTTTTCATTAAACGAGAAGTAGGAATAGCTTATTGGATTTTCCAGAGGCAAGCTCAAAAGCCTCATTTAACTTTCTGGAATGTTTTGAAACAATGTGCTCTCAGGGCTGAGCTGGGGGAAGCAGGCCCTGCTACTTGGAGACATTTTCACAGTATTATTTGGCCATAGTAAAATTCCAAATTAAAACTTGTGGTTTAGGCTGCAATGAATAGCATTCCACGAAAAATTTTGAAACAAGCTGAATCCAGGAAGAAAATAGGGATTTCATGCTGTTGCTGCAGCAATTTCCAAAGGAAGGTGGACTCCAGTCACGAGTCCCCTTCGCTGCTTGTTCCAAGAGCAGCTTCCTAACATTTCAGGGACCACTTCAGCTCGTCTTAATATTTACACAAGGCAACAGCTCACATGCTTCTCGTTAATATTTTGACTTTAACAAAAATAATGGGCAAATTTTTGGGTCATCCAGTTTGTGGGGAAAAAAAGTGACCTCTCCGAAGGATGCTGTGAATGTTTGGAAATGGTGTGGGTAAGTCCAGTCTGTGCTGCATCCTGCACCCACACCTTCCTCAAGCTGCCTGGTGGCTCCACCAGAGTCCCCAGGGGGATGCCCAGCGCTGAGGGAGGGCAGAGGAGAGCCAAGAGGAGGGGAGATGTCAAAGCAGTCACTGAGAGCCACCAGAAATTCCCCCTGCACTCCCCCTGTCCCACAGTGCAGCCCCTGCCCTGTTGTGCTGCCTCCCACCAGCCCTCGCCATGCACAGACACTGCCACCCTGCCAGGAGCCCCTTTACATCTACAAAACACTTCTCCCATTCCAAAATACCCCGTGGCAAGACATGGATTGTCCTTGCTGGCCCAGACCGGGTCTTGGGAATGCTGCTTCCAGCCCGAGGCACTGCCATGGGCAGCGCTGACACCGCTCCTGGAAACGTCTGGGGAGGTGCTGACAAGCAGAAATGAACAGATGAACAAATGAACGTGGCCACAGAGCTGTGAAAAATGGGTTAGGCCGACTTCCTCCATTCGGAAATGTTACCAAGACTTGTCTATCTTAAATAGTCCTTGCCTGGAGTGCAGATGGGCCACAGTGAGCAGCTCTTCAAGGGACTCCCTGACTCCTCAGGCACCCACCAAAGGGACCTTTCTGCTGGCTTCACAGCCTGGGAATTCCTCCTGCCTGGGCACTCACAGCTACCAAAAAAGAGCTCCTCAGCCTGATGCCTAAAGGGCCAACCCAGAAACAGACACTAGACAGGAGTAAGGGAATAAAGGTGGATATTTATTTGAAAGGCCCTCAGAGGCACACCCTGGGCAGGCCAAAGGCTGCACCCAAGATGGACCCCGAGTCACGAGTTCTTCACACTTTTATAGCTTTGGTCCATTTGCATCTCAACCCAATTTCACCAATTAAACTTTAGCTAATGATGGAATTTCCCCTCAGCTTGCCCCCTTCTCAAGATGCTGGGTTACACATTTTGGGCCTAGGCCGGGCTGGGTGTCCTTGGAGAGCAGCCTGGACATGATGGAATTTCCCCTCCCCTTGCCCCCCTTCTCAAGATGCTGGGTTACACATTTTGGGCCTAGGCCAGGCTGGGTGTCCTTGGAGAGCAGCCTGGAGAGGCTTTGTTCTGTCTGTCTCAGCATGAGAGAGCAGCAGCTCCCAGGCTGCAGGACACTGCAGAGTTACACACTGGGAATGCAGAATTTGAGAATTATAAAAGCTAAAACCTAAGGCATCAAGCCCACAAAACATATGTGATTTCTGTGACAAACCTGCTCAATCCCCTGGTTTCTCAGACTGTGACAGAAACCTCACCTCGCTGAGGGGCTCAGGCTCCTCCAGACAGCTCAGAGCTACAGCACAGGCATCAAAAGCACATTGGGCTCGAACACAAACTGAGCCCTGCTTATGTAATAAGTTATGCTTGGCCAGGTCAGAGCCAGCTCCAGCTTCGTCGTCACCTAATTTACTTCAGCTGATTAAGTACCAAGAGTTGTTTGGAGGATGGTAACACATTGGGATCGACAGCAGGTCATTACTGCTGCCTGGGGAGCAAGCCAGGAGAGCACCAACATCCTTCAACAAGGACCAAGGTGGGCTGAACCCCTGACTCTCACGGAATTTCGCTCAGATTCAGTCTTAGAATTCTTGTAAGGACCCAAACAAATCAGAGCTGGTGATGTGGTGCTCCATGGTGTTAAGCCCCAGAGTTAATTCATCCCTGCACAGACACAGCCTGCTCAGGTAAACAGGAGTGCTGGAATCTTCATCCTAAACCAACCCAAACCCTGAACCCCGTTTCTTCTGACATTTGGAAAACAGGACTCCAGATAAAAGGAAATGGCCAAATGGAGACTGGGAAAGCAGAAACGTGCAGGAGGTGGAACATGGAAGAGGCGAGGAAAGGAACAGGCTGCAGGATGAGGTCTGTGATTTGGGGCCTGCATGCTCAAATATATTCCAGACAGGTTTTTGAACTTCTCTACGTGTAACATTAGCTGGGAATTAAACTGAGACCCCCATGTGCTGAATCAGGCTTATTACGCACAATCCAGCTAAAATGTAGATTTCCATTTACTTTTGGAGCTAATGCCTTTGTCCTCCGAAGGCCATGAAAAGCACAAATATACTTCTCTATGTCAAGTGGTGCTTAGAGGGATAAAATAAACAAGAGCTTGTGAGAATTGTGGTTTAGGGGTTGGTTTATGATGTTTTCTGAGAGCTCGCCACTGCGTCGCTCCAACACGCCTGCTGCTGGGGCAGAGCCCAGGGCACATCAGCACCTGAGCTCCCCTGGAACCTGCCCTGCCTCAAAAACCACTGCAACAAAGCAAACCTGCTTGTTTCCTGTAAAAAACCCAACACGTGACGTCCTCAAACCACTCTGCAGACAGCTCTTCACTGGAGATCAGATTAGAAATACAGACCATGCCCACAGCCACGGCTCCTGCTGGCACTGAATCCAGGAGCACCTGGGCATCCCTTTGGATGCAGCCATGGGAGATCCCGAGCCCCAGCCCTGCTCTGTCCTCCCCCAGCTGCTTTGCTTCCCTCACTGCTGCTCACCTGGAAAACAGCTGCAGAAACAAGGTGTGAAGTGCTTTGTTTGGGGCAGAGACCAAATATTGAGGAGTTTCTCCCAAACCTGTTGTATTTGTTATTCTTCTGAGGGCGTTTCCTTCCTCCCTGCGGGGTGAACCAGCACCTCGTCAGCTGTGCATTATAGAAACTGGTAAAAAAGAACTATTTTGGCATTTCTCTGCCACGCTGGATCACTAATTCCAAGCTTGTAAATGAAGATGGGAGCTGGTGCCACCCAGGCACTCGGTGCCAGCACTCAGGGAGGTTCTCAGACCGATCCCCTACAGGCACAGCACTGACTGGTTCCTCTCCTGGTGGCTCGAGCCCAGCACTGGATAAATCCCTGCTAACTCTAATCCCTCTGGCTCAGAGGGAAAAACAGAGCCAAAGGCTGCTGCTGCCAGACTTCCAGGGCAGGAATCACTCCAAGAGCTGCCAGGGGAGGGCTGACCAGCACCGACACGCAGCCCAGCCCTGCGTGGTGGGGAGCAGCTGGGGGTCCTGTGGCTCACAAGGTGTCACGTGTGGCCACCCCACCACTGCTGCCAAGCCTGCTGAGCTCCCACAGCCAAACACAGCCTGAGCTTCTTGCTTTTCTTTGCAGGGCTCACATTCACCTGATGCCTAAAGAGGCCAGCCTAGAAATAGAAACTGCACAGGAATGAGGGAATAAAGGTGGATATTTATTGGAAAGGCCTTCAGAGGCACACCCTGGGCAGGCCAAAGGCTGCACCCAAGATGGACCCCGAGTCACGAGTTCTTCACACTTTTATAGCTTTGGTCCATTTGCATCTCAACCCAATTCCACCAATTAAACTTTAGCTAATGATGGAATTTCCCCTCAGCTTGCCCCCCTTCTGCAGGACACTGCAGAGTTACACACTGGGAATACAGAATTTGAAAAATAGAAAAGTTAAAACCCAAGGCATCACACCCTCTGTTTGAGGTCCCAGGCTTCACCCAACCAAGCACCACCCCGGCACGAAAGAAACTCCTGGCCTTGCCCTGTGCTCCTGCAATGGTTTCCCACCCACTGCCCGTGTTTCTGCTGAGTGAATCAACACAATTTAGGGAATTCTGGGCAGGAAAAGCAGCACACTGAGCTACAACATCCTTCTCTTTCTGACCAGAGGTCAGGTTGGGAAGCCCTTGAGTGGCTGAGATGAAGATTTTTCCTTCCAAACCTCCCGTACCTTAGCAGCACACTCTGGTCCCCAGTATTTTCCTGCCTCTGCACACAAAGCTGATGCTATTGCAGAGCAGTTTGTTTAGCAGACACTTCAGAGAGAACTCTGAAAGCCCAGCCTGATGTCACTCGGAGCCAGGAACCAAATCCCGAGGATGAAGCCTTTTAACTGCTGACCTCTGAACCCACAGCTCCTCTTCTTGGGCCACCCTCGGGAGAGGTGCGAGCTCCAAACCCTCCCAGCCAACACGGGGCTCCAAATATCTGACCCTGTGGTTTGGAGCTCAGGCAGCTTTATTCAGGCTCCGTCAGGACTCTGACCAAGACAAGCTGAATATTTTTGCAAACTGTAAACATTAATCAGTGCCTTTTGTCTTCCCAAACTCTCCCTGTCTGCACAAACACGGATCCAACCCCGTCCACTCCCGAAAACATGCGAGAGCATGTGGGGAGTTTGGAAAGAGCTTCTTATCTGATGTAAAAATAGAAATTAATGTAAAAAGTGGTGAGGACAGCAGGGTCCCCCCGCTGACACAGTAGTGGGGTTGTTTGAGAAGTGCAGCCACGGGGGAATAACTCAACACCCACTTTGCTGGGGTGAAAAGATTTACACTCGAGCAAAGCAGGGGTGAGGCAGCCCGGTGCAAACTCTTCTCTCACTTAATTTAGGGCTTAATCTTCCCTGAGTATTCTTTTTTTGGCATGATGAGACCTGCAGGCAGAGCAGATCCACGCAGGATGGATGAGGGGCTCCAGCAGGACGATGGTGCTCAGGGCACCCACTGCCCCTGAGACGGAGTCAGAGGCAACGAGGGAGAGACAGGGAGCAAAGAGCTACAAATTATTCCAAGAATATGTGCAAAGGGATTCACACTGTCCCCCCTAAAAGTATAAGAAATAAAGAAAAAAAAATGGAAAAGAAAAAATATTAAAAAAAAGGATTGCTTGTTTCCACCAAAATCCTGAACCTCTTAATCATCAGAGAAGCTAATCCTCATCAGGGGAATTCTGGGGAAACTGGAAATATTTTCGCTTGGCTAAGATAAGGGCAGAGCTGTTTATTTCACACATCTCTACAGTGGTACAGAGCCAGGAAATACTTTTCAGTTATTTTCAACAAAACAAGACAAATGTACCAAATTGGCAAGAAAGTGACATTTTTCTGTGGAATTCTTTAATGTCCGAACCGATATCCACAGAAACAGCTCTTTCCCTGTTCGTCAGCAATCTCTGTTAATTATTTGAATACTTTTGGCCTTCTGCTAAGCAAACCAGTGCCGAAAATATGCAAGAACTCGGCCACAAAGCCATGACCATCCAAAGCAACCCCCAGCGTGCCCTGGGCGGCTGTTTCAATGTCTCTCCAGGGAATCCGGGGGTTTGGGGATCTGTTGGGAATCCTGTTCTGCAGGAGCCTGGGGAAGGTGCTTTCCCTGACCTGTCGGTGAATCCTGGAGCTGTGATGTGATCCAAAACTATAATCTTGTTCTTGGCTCTGATGAGCAAAGGGCTTTTTGCATTTCCCTGACTCGGAGCAGCGCTCACACGGATGGAGGCGCTGGGAAGATCCCACCCGGAGCATGGCAGGGCAGATTCCAGCTGTGGGAGCCCCAAGGGCCACCTGGAGCACAGCTGGCACTGGGCACTGCACTCACACAGCCCCACTGAGGAATTCTGCTCACACACAAACACTGGGGCTTCTCTTCCACTCCATTTCGGGAGCAGATTTAAAGCAGAGCAGGGAACAGCGACACAGACTGGGAAGGAGAAATTTCTTCCCTTTTGAAGCAATAAAATACAGGCATGGCCATGATTCCCACCTGGCCCTGCCCGTGCTGGAGGTGCTGCACAAAACCAAACCCCACTGCTCTTGCTGCAGCTCTTCTTCCCATTCTGAGCTTTCAGTGCCAATAAGAAAAAGCAACATTAACAGCTACAAAACGTTCCCCCTCCTTCCTTGCCCAAACACTCAGGGTGCTACTGCCCAAAAGATTCCTGTCCTGGAGGGACTCACAAGAATTAAGAATACACCAGCTATCCCAGCTCTCTGGCTCACTCTCTAACAACCCTCTTGCTCCTGAAAATGAGAAGACAAAACTTCTCTGCATTATAAACCTGTTCTTTTAGAAGTTTTACGTTCTTGTCTTAGAACTGTGAATCCTTTCCACTAAAACTCCTTCAAATAAACACACACAAGTACCCTGGATAGCATTAATCCACAGAAAACTCAACTAGAAGGTTGAAAAATATAAAATAGACACCTCGTACACATTTTCTACTAGTTTTTGTAACTCAAGTGGAGAATGAGACACGTTACCCCACCCAAACCAGAGATCTCCCTTCCCCTCAGCAGGGCGTGGGCCAGACCTTGAAGGCACAGAGAGCACTTTTCTCAAATTACCTTTTATGAGAGTGAGGGACTAATCAGCAGGTGAGAAGGGAGGAATCACCACCCCCTCACTACCTGATCACTCCTTCCCCTCCTCAGCAGCTCCCAAGGACTCCACTGGGGAGCTGAGGGAGCTCAAACCTGGGCTTCCCCCCGAAGCATCCTCCATCCTCCCCAAAAACCCCCTGGAATCCATGAACCAGCACTGGAGATGCTCTCCACCCCTGCATCACTGTTAGACCACTCCATTATTTTCGGATACAGATCAAAATCACCTCAAGATTAGGAAATTCCAAGTTTCAGCTGGACGTGTGGAATATATGGGGCGGTTTCAAAAAGATTTATCAGTTGCTGGCAAATTTTTGACATTTGGCACCGAGCAAGGCACTTCAAAAATGTATCTGTGCTTAAGAAATTGCTTTTTTTTTGCTCTGTAAAGCAGCATTTCCTTCTTACAAGAGAGCAGAAGAATGGAGACAAATAGGGTTTGAAGGCATTTGGGCTGGATGGAAGAAGAATGGGCTGCAGCTGTGCCAGGAGCGCGCTTCAGCCGCGCCGTGCTCCGTGTTTCCTTCTGCTACTGCAGATAAATCTTGGTTTTCTCTTGCTCACCCAGAGCCAGCCCCATTCCCATCGCTCCCAGACCTCTGCTGCCTCCAGGGCCAGCGGCAGAGGGAATCCTTTGGCAATCCGTGGGGATGGGAATGGTGGCAGGGACGTGGATGGGAACAGTGGCAGGGACACCCTTGCAGAGCCATCCCCAGCAGTGACGCTTTTATCCAGCACAAACCAGGCCCCAGATCCGCCCTGTGAGAACAGCAATAAAAGGTGTCTGCAGGCAGCACACAAACCTGTCAAGTCAGGAAGAATTAAATGTATTTCCAGCCAAGAACAGAGCTGGAGAAGGACAGCGATCAAAACAAGGCTGACGTGATCAAAGAGCCCCAGCGTTTAATTCCCTCAGCCTCTTCTAATTCGCTCCTGTCTGGGCTCGGAGCGCCCTGGCTGCTCGGAAACACCAGACCGTGCAAGTTTTGTTTTACTTTTCAGAAATCCTAAGACCTGCTAGAGCTTAACGAAATCCCCAAGGGTTTATATTTGCTTAATCCCCTCTCGGCAGCAACCTGCCGGCATTCGGAGACGGCGACTCATTCCAAGGGCTCCGGGCAGGGCAGGGTCCAGGCCGGGAGCTGGAGGAGGTGCCCAGCACTCTGGGTACTTTGCACTCTGGAGGCCTTAAAAGCATGGATTCCATAAATCCATAAATTCTAATTACATTTTCACGCAGCGTGAGTGCCTAAATGCAGGATCTGTTTGAGGGGAGGTGTGGATCCACATGAAGCCCAGCATACCTGAAGTACCATTATTATTATTATTATTATTATTATTATTATTATTATTATTATTATTATGTTTAACTGCAGCTTTCATATAAAATTCCCTTTAATCTTTCAGACAGACCCAGTCCCAGCAGGTTCCCCGTAAGCCCTGAGTTTCTCCAGCAGATACAGCCAGAGCTGGAATGATCCTTGCCTCCACGTTTTGTCAAAATAAGCTTTGTGGTTGGGCTCTGCAAACACTCCTGCAGCTCCCCAGAGCTTGTATTTATCAAAGCATTATGGAACTTCCTTCCTCCGTGACCGAAACACACGATCCATAAATAAAGCGAGGAGTGTTCCTCATCCCCCAGCTCACCACAGGCTCGGCATCGCGGGTGAGGGTGGTTTTAGGGCTGTTTGGCCATCCTGAGTTCTGTGAGCTTTGGAAAAACTCTGCAGTTCAAACACAGCCTGAGGGACTGATCCTGGCTTGGGCTGGACGTGGCACAGATGATTTGGGTGCAGCTGCTGTGTCCACATCACTCCTATCACCCAGAAATGTCACTTTTCAGGTGATTCTCAAAACAAAACAAGCCACTATCCAAGAATGCTACTGAGCCACCTCGATCCTCAGCAGTGAGGGGCTGGTTCTTCTTGTGCTCACGGGGGTTTATCCTGCTGAGACACCAAAGGACTCGTGCAGCAGCTGGAGCAGGCACAGAGCACTGGCCACTCCTCCTGGAGATTCCCCACAGACCCTTGAAACCAAGTATGGGTCGCCTCAAATCACCCCACAGGCTCCACCAATACTTGATTTCCAAGGTCACACACAGTGGATGTCGAGGAGCTCCTGGAAGGCTTCTTAGTTTTATTCAAAGTGCCGTGTAAACATGAATAAATCCAATCTGAAACTTCCTCCATGATTCCTGTCAAAACTGTTTCAAATAATCTGCTCGTGAAATACCTACATTTGCTTTTTGTTTTCAAGGAAGAGTTAGGAACGGGAAAGAGAACATTGCTCTGAACTTTCACCCATAGAGAACTTTTTTTTCCAGATAATCTGTGCTCATTTTAAAACAAAAAATTCTTCTTTGGAAGAATCCCATCCCGCTCCTCCAGCCTCGCACCTGTGCAAGATTTATTTCAAATATATTCTGAGTCCAAATCCCTCCCCAGGAAGGGGCGACTCAGCATCATTCCATCATTCCCTCCCTGGGGCACGGTGCTGCTCTGAGCACCACCATCCTTCTGCAGGAACACCTGCACCAACATCCTGTTCATCCTGTGAGCAGACAGGCCCCCTTTTGGGGGATTTACAGGTAAACCTGGCTTAATCTGGAGGGTTCAGAGCCTCAGGACCCCGCCTGAAGGTGGCACCCATCCTGCAGAGACCTGGCTGTGATGCCTAAAGAGGCCAACCTAGAAACAGAGACTGGACAGGAGGAAGGGAATAAAGGTGGATATTTATTTGAAAGGCCTTCAGAGGCACACCCTGGGCAGGCCAAAGGCTGCACCCAAGATGGACCCCGAGTCACGAGTTCTTCACACTTTTATAGCTTTGGTCCAATTTCAGCAATTAAACTTTAGCTAATGATGGAATTTCCCCTCAGCTTGCCCCCCTTCTCAAGATGCTGGGTTACACATTTTGGGCCTAGGCCGGGCTGGGTGTCCTTGGAGAGCAGCCTGGAGAGGCTTTGTTCTGTCTGTCTCAGCATGAGAGAGCAGCAGCTCACAGGCTGCAGGACACTGCAGAGTTACACACCGGGAATACAGAATTTGAAAAATATAAAAGCTAAAACTTAAGGCATCAGCTGCTCTGCCCCGGCATTCACCAGCTCCCCCTGCGTGACTTCTGCAAAGAGAGGCTTGAAATAAAGTCCTGGTAACCAACGGTATTCCTGGTCTTTATGAGAATTCCCAAGCCGTTTTAAGGAAAACAGAATCCGAGCACATCTGGTGTTTTATTTATGGAGGTTACACACTCCCACATGAAAGCAGCCGTCCACTTTTAACCTGATAACAAACCCCCACTTCTCCCTCTGCCTGCGGGCTAAGAGCCATTAATATTCATGGCTATTGTCAGGTGGTTTTACAGCTCCAGTAAAAAAGGCCTGAAGGAAGCTGAAATGCCAGAGGCCCCGTTTGGAAGCATCTGGCTTTCCCTGGAACAACTTCCCAGCTTTCCCAGAAAGTGACAGCCACCCCCAGCTCCAGAGCACACACCTCAGCCCAGTTCTGGGACTCAGGGCAGGGAATTCCACAGAAAAAGGGATGTCTGTGCATTGTCCTGGCGACCCTGAAAGGTGACAGCTCTCCAGAGCACACAGAGCATCTCAACCATCTCCATGCTCACAATTCCCTGGGAAGAAGGAGCAGGTTCCAATTCCCTGGGAAGGAGGAGCAGGGTCCAAACTTCGGTGCCAATGTGCCAACCTCGGCCCCATCCCAGCAGCTTCCTCACCTTGGATAGAGCAAGCAGATTTGATTAATTCCCAATATTCAGGGAAAGCCACCTTGCTGCTGGGACTCTTCTTTTAGCAATCCTATGAAGGCGGATTTATAATGAAATATTCTCTATAAGTATAAGGAATATACCCCAAGATCGTCCTGGAGTCCAAAACCAAGCGTTCAAACCCAAGATTATAGTCCCAAAAAAGTCATGGCTCCCGAGCTCACAGCACGCAGCTGGAGCCAGCAAAGTCTGGAGGCTGCCCTTCCAAATTTCAGATTCATTTCTTAAAAAGGATGGTCCTGAAGTAAATAAAACATGTGAAAATCTGTTTTTCCGACAGAATCTGCACTTAGATCTGCAGTGTTGACTACACACACATATAGATAACTCTTATCTGCAACAGGTTTAAAAAAAAAAAAAAAAACAACTCAAAAATCTTTTTAAAAGTTTTTTTTTCCCTTGTTTTTTTTTTTTTTTTTTTTTTTTTTTTTTTTTTTGGAGGGAAGTGACTTTTCATAAGACAAAAAAATAAACAAAAATTTCTGCATTTTGTTTGACAAAAAAAGAAATAAAAAGATAACTACTAGAGCCACTACTAGAGCCACTAAATGTGGTTAAAACTGGGATAAAATTATTTTTCTCTCAATTCCAAAGGGATAACACTGCAGCTTTTCCACGGGAGACAGGCACTGCAAAGAGAGAGCAGCTCCAGGGACGGATCCGAGCGGAGCAGAGCCCAGCAGAGATGCTCTACCCCCTCCCTCTGGCCGAGAGGACACCTCACAGACTCCGGCTGCTCCACGCTCTCA
This sequence comes from Pachycephala philippinensis, assembly GCA_013397055.1. NCBI lineage: Eukaryota > Metazoa > Chordata > Aves > Passeriformes > Pachycephala > Pachycephala philippinensis. The sequence continues at coordinate 167,234 of VWZT01015222.1, forward strand.
GAGAGAAGCTTTGGGTAATTATTCCCTAAAAATGAAGTTGCTGTAGGTCGTCTTCCTGAAACCAGCTGTACTGGGAAAAAGGCTGCGATGCCCTGGGGATTTGACCCCTTAAAAACTCATTGATATTCCCCCAGGAACACACCCTCCTGATAACCTAAAGGAAATCAGAGACTCCACCTAATCCAGCACTGAAATGCAAGGAGGGAAGCACAGGACTGGCAGGACGCTGCGGGTCCCGCAGGCACTTCTGCGTGGCTGAATTTGGGATGAAAGAGGAGCCTGTCCCTTGTTTCTCTGAAATTGTGCCAGGGGGATGAGCCGGAGCCGGGCTGCACAATCCCCCCAGTGTTGGGGCTCTGCTGAAGTTTGCCAGCACGCAGGGATTACACACAAAATCCGGCCTCGGTGGGCTTTTTGTTTCTTTGTTGTTTTCCTTCTTCCTTTTTGTGTCGTTTCCCCTCTCCCCAGCTCAGCACCCTCTGGGATTTGGCACCGGGGTATTTCAGTCCCTGTCTCCCGTGGTACCTCCAGGAGATGCACCAGCAGGGGTGGCAAAGAAAAATTGCAAGACATAAAGGCGTAACCAAAGTTGTGAAAAAGAGAAACTGCGAGGATGTATTTTAGATTTTCCCATATCTCCAGAATTCCTCTCCGGATTCTCCTCCTTATTAACCTAATACTCTGTAAACTCAGCGTCTTTCTGTGGATTATTCCAAATGCTGAGACAAGCCCAGCCTGGCTCCTCCTGACCCGCAATAACAGAGACATAATAAAACAGCTGTGACAGACAGCACCTCCAGGAAATCTCTTTTTTTGGGAATAAAAGGAGCCTGTGCCTGCTGGGAGCTGCTGGGTCTGCAGGGAGCAGATTATCTGTCCCAGGTCTGCAGCTTCCTGCGGTGCTCAGACAGCGCTGACTCCGTGCCACGGGCACTGCTCCCCGCAGGCTTTTTCCTTCGCCCCTTATTTCTTCCTAATTTTCCATCCAAACTGGTGTCATCTGTCATCTTGGGGTAGTTTTTCAAACAGTGCTGGATGTATCTGGTGCTTTCTAGTTTTTTGTTCATCACAGTCTTGAACCTGACAGGAAGGGGCAGCCAGGTGGGGGGTCAGGCTCTGCTCCCAGGGAACAGGGACAGGACAAGGACAAGGGGAAATGGCCTCAGGCTGGGCCAGGGGAGGCTCAGGGTGGACATCAGCAGGAATTTCCCCATGGAAAGGGTGCTCAGGCCCTGGCAGGGGCTGCCCAGGGAGGTTTGGAGTCCCCATCCCTGGAGGTGTCCAAGGAAGGCCTGGATGTGGCACTCAGAGCTCTGGGCTGGGGACAAGGTGGGGATCAGGCACAGGTTGGACTCCATGGTCCTGGAGGTCTTTTCCAACATGATTGATCCCGTAATTCTGTGATGTTTTCCTCATATGTGACCAGGGCTGTCCCTGCTATGGCATGAAGGGCAGCGTGAGGCACTTCTGGGATGCTTTTTAAGCCGTGTGGATGCAGGAAACACAACACCACACGTGGAGAGATCCCACATGCACAAACACACTCACGTACGTGCCCTGTCAGGATTTGGGGGAGTCCCAGGGGAGATGGAGAAGGGACCACAGGCTCACTTTATCACAGTGGCATCATTCCCACACGTACCAGCCGTGCATGTGCAATCTGACACCCCCTCTTTAGCACGAGCCAGCCTCCCCAGAGCGATTGCATTATCAGTCTTGGCTCCCGCTAAACTCCTCACAAATATAAATATGTCAGATGGCCAAATAAGGTTTAATCAATACCACAGTCAGGGCTTTCAATCCTCATGAACTTAAAAGTTGCGTAAGAAAGTTGCCTGTAAACTTTGTAGGCCTTTTGGAACTCGACTCCTTGACATGGAGGTTAAGGCGTGAAAAGTCGTGAAGGGTTTTATCTGCTCTTTAAGGTATTTATTTTTTAAAGAAGAGGAAAATTGAGGTCAAATATTTCAGCGGTTCGGTTCAGGTAAACACATCTCTGCTCATCGCTTTCCCAGCTGCCTCCTCCAAGGCGAGGTACCCATCCTTCCAGGGAAACTGCCACTGGGGAATCTTCCCGACCTGAAGGAGACTCCAGGTAACACCTGTGACCTCTTCATCTGCATCCATCCCGCTGGAATGTGTGTGCCAGGTCAGCACGAGGGGCTGCTTCAGGCTGTGCAGGTGTTCTGGGGGAACATCCACAAGGGAGACCAGCTTACACAGATCCAAGAGTATTCCCACAGCTGTGCCAGGTGTCTTCCACACAGCTTCTGTTAAGGGCCGAACCAAAGATGTCCATCCAATGTCCCCTCTCCACTCAGATCATACATTTTTTCCTATGGATGTCACATAATTTGCTGTTTCCCTCCTTGCTTCGCTCAGCCAGACTCCCCAGAGACATCCTCCTCCTCCTCCTGCCCACTCCTACATCCCACCACTGGTTGCTACCTGCTGCCATGCCCAATTTGTTGAGAGTTTGGGCAAATTGCTGCTTGGTCCTCCCAAGGTTCCTCAGGAGCTGAAGGAATGGGACAGGTAATGACATCCAGCTGAGCTGCTCCTTTCCCCAGGTCACCCTCAGGCTCCCAGACCTGCTCCCGTGGAGCCAGAGGCAGCAGCCTGGCTTGGCTTAGCGAGGGTAACCTGAGACACTCCACTCCTGCCATAAAACCCTATGGACCATAAATATCTCCCCATGGTGGAGAGAATTCTTTTTTGACACATTATATAATGGATGCAATAAAAAATATACTGTGCCTGGCAGCCTTTCCGAGGCTTTCCAAGGCTTCCCTTCAGGAGCTCAGGGCTTTGATGATTTTTTTCCACTGTATGGCCAAAAGTGTATTTAATGGGAAGACGGGAAGATTACTCTCCTGGGAAAGAACTTGTATTCCTCTTATGGAGAAGGTGAAGAGACTTCCTTCAAAGTTTCCAACCCTTTGAAGAGACTTCAGCTCTGTGAGATCACAGAGGCTTTGCCGAGGCTGAGCATAGGGAGGTTTGAGTGTCTCCAGCAGGTTTGTCCCATTTTTAGCTGTTTCTCACAGCAAAATCTGTGCCGGGGTGAAGCTCTGCACTCACCAGGGAGGTGGTGACCTTCAGTGGTGTGTCCCCATGGCAGGTGGCTTCTGAATAGGGAAGTGACCAAGGAACCAGTGACCAAGGCTTGCTGCCAGCAGAGCAGTGGGAAAAGCACAGAGCTTCCTTCTCACCACTTACGAAGCCAAATTAAGAATGAAGGGGGATAATTTAGCAAGATCTGCTTGGAGGGTTCAGAAGAAACGCTGTAGCACCAGGCTAAGCTGTAAAAGGTTCAGACAGGCACTGGGGGAGTGGAGGGCTCCGAGCACCACACAGCCCCAGGCAGCAGGTCTGGGCTCCAGACACATCCCAGCCTGGCTCTGCTGCTTCCCACAGCCAGGGCTCACAACCTGCCATTCCCATTTCTCCAGCTAAACACCAAAAGTCTCTCCTGCCTCACGAGTCCCTCTAGCTGTGATTCCTAACACAAGGAGCCTGTCCGTGCCCATCTCTGCACCTCACTGGGGACACCAGGCTTTGACACCATTTTCCAGGAGCAGCAATGACAAAGGATAAAGCTCTGCTGCCACAGTGAGAAATGAGAGCTACAGGCCTGAGAAGGGTCAGTGTGACACCCAGATGTTTCAGCTATCAGGTTTAAACTCACTCATCTGAATAGGAAGCTCCAAAAGCCACACTCTTCATTCCAAAAGGAATCCTAAACCAGTACCTTTCAAAGTGCTGGAGCATTGCTGCTCCTTCCGGCCAGCTCCCGGATTCTGGCCGGAACAGAGCCAGAAGCTGAAATCCCACGAAGAAGATGATGACCTCGAGCAGAAGGGCTGTAAGGAGGGGTCAGCTCTGCCCCTCTGCCTGTGCCCAGTCTTTCGAGGCACTTGGCAGCGTTTGGGGTGTCTGTGACAGCCAGGCAGTGCCCACCTCTCCCGTGAGGCCGCTCGCTCGGCTGCCAGCTCACAACGGACAGGCCGTGCCTTACGCCGAAAAACTGGCACATCCCTGGGAAAAAAGAGTCTTCTCCAAGTCTCTTTGTCTCCATATAATTAAGCTCAATACAACAAAGCATCCAAGTGGGGGGGAGCGTTTTGGAAGGTTCTCAAGAGCCACGGTCGGGTTTATAGCACCAGGAAGGTCTGTGTAAAACTATTGATCACCCATCCCGTTATTTATATTCCCCCACAAATATTGCCCCTCGTGTTCCCAGATGCATGGTGGGTGTCAAGAGTAAGAACCTTGGAAAATAAATGGAAAAAGTTACACTAGCAAATGGCTTGTTTATGCCATAATTGGTATTAGGCAATTAATGGTGGGATGAAACATCACAGTGCTGCTGAAAACAAAAAGCAATGCTGGGTAAAGAGCATTTAATGAGCACGTTTTATGTCGTCCTCAGCAAGTTTACTGCCAAGCCACAAAAGACATTTATACACACTCCCTTTTGTCTCTAATGAAAGGGTCAGGGCTACTCGCTTCTGGGGAAATTCATGAGTTTAAAAAAAAAAAAAAAGAAAAGCATAAATGTAATGTTTTAAACTGGAAATTCACCTCCTCGAAGGAGCAGTTGTTTAAGGTGGGAGAGGTTTGCTGGGCAGGGCCAGTCCCAGCACAGCCAGGTGCAGATCAAACACCTCCCCACAGCAGCATGGGGCTCAGTGACAGCCAGCCACAGGGACCTACTGTACAGCTCCAATGGCCAGATACGCCAAATATCTGACATTCCAAAATCTCCACTATTAATGAGGTGAGATCCTGAGCAACTGGGGAAAAAGGAGACTGAAATAATGTATTTTTTTGCCAGGAGTCACTACTCTGCTGTGCAATCCAGGGCAGGTTCCCAGCCCTTATGGAGGGGGATAATGCCTAAATCATTTTAAACCAGAAAAATTACCTGGTCTGCTGCTTCCCAAAACTCATTTTCTACATCTGTTTCTCCTACGCATTTCAAACACCCCTGCTCTCAGCTGAATATTGGGAAAGGTCAGAGCCAGTGCTGCATTTCCAACTGCAGAATGTGCCAGGACGGCGGCACGGGAGGGACAGGTACCTCCAAACACTTTCCGTAGAAGAGATCCAGGTCCTTTTTCCTCTCTTCTCCTGCACCTCTGCCACGGGAGCCCATGGAATACTCTCATCTTCCTCTTCCTCAACCAGGCACAGCCCCAAGGCAAGGCCAGCACGGAGCCAGGTGGGAAGAGCCACGGGAAGTGCTCAGGAAAGGGAGTTGCTGTCTTTGTTTTCCTTATAATGAACCTTTCTTCTAGGTTAAAAAAAAAACCAAAAAAGACCTTTCAAGCCATTTCAAGAAGGGAGCTTGCTGAAGTGTTCTGTCTGGGAGATACAGAAGGAATGAGCTTCCAAGGGCTTGGAAAATGGTGTACTCACAGAACTCAACAAGTGCCCTACAGCAGGTATCAAACACATGGAGCCTCACAGAAACCTCAGATTCCTGCAGATGAAAAGCCTGGGTAAAGTGTGAACATTTTCCTAATGAATTTATCCCTAACTATACCATGAGCATTCTGTATTCCTATTTTTTAACCATTCCTTCAGTTTAAAAACACACATTTTTTTAGGAGCATATCCTGTTGCACCAGAGACCACAAAGTGAAAAGCCACATCTTCTTCTCACATAAGTACAAAACCATCTCCAGCATTCTTCCAGTTAAATCCTTGGAGTTTTCTGTGGGTTTTTTTGTAAGTTAAATGTAAAATGTAATTTTTTGGGCAAGTTTATCAAGGCAAATCCTAACCGAGCTCCTGAAAAAATACAAATCAACACACAATGCCTGACTTTGCCACACATGACTGGTTTGGGCTGCACAATTCCATGACTTAACGGGCTAAAGAGCAGCCAGAGATGGCAGGAAATAGTGGGAATTCGAGCTCCTCCTGATGAAAAGCGCAGAGGAAGCGCTGGACAATTTGCAGCTGGTGAGGAGAGGTATCCTCTAATGACACACATCTGGCAGCCACCGGCGGGGCTGAAATCCAACACCCCTCACACAACACAATGGCAGCGAGGAAAGGCACAACATCCCCGATCCTCTGTAACTGCTCGGAACCCTCCTGCCCTTTCTCCACTTACCCAGCGAGGGGAGCCCAGCCCCTGCCAGCTGCTGCCTTTCTTACACCGGGCTCGGTGAGTTTGGCCCTTTGATCTCTGACAGTCAGATCAGGATTGTGAATCACAGAACTGACTCCCATTGCCCGTGATTCGAAACAGCTCCTGGCGAGGAGAGCTGGGCTGCACCTCTGCGAATGGTCTAGCCAGTCTTTAAGTAAATCACATAAATCTCTAAAGGAAAAGAATCCCGATTTTAACCAGCAAACACAGGTTTTTCTACTTCTTGTTGCATTAGCAGAGCCCATCTGCAGCGGGGTCCCACCTCAAACCAAGGCTGTGGCTCTGCCACCTACAAGGCCTCGTGGAGATGCCACGATTGAAGGCAGCTGGGAAAGGCAGACATCCTCAGTGGGGCAAAAACCACCAAAAACTGCTTCCACCACCAACCAACTGGTGGCCACTCACGGGGCTGGACCAGCCGATGGCCCCACTCAGCCCCCAAGACAAAACCCAAGGGTGGTGGCAGTGCCCAAAAAGCAGCGTGCCAGGCTTTCCAGCCAGCACTCCGGGGTAAATGGAAAGCCAAACACAAAGGAATGACTTCAGAGAGCAGCTCGGGGCCCGCAGCCCCAGCGCCCAGCCCGCGAGCCTGCGCGACGCCTGCCGAGGGGAAGGAGCTCGCTTGGCCTCTTGGCATCCTGTGCTGGGCCTGCTGCTCCAGCGGGGAGTGGAGGGTTTCCAGATCCATGGGTTTATTGGCTGGGAGAGGCGGGAAGACAGGCAGTCAATATCCATTAACGTACCACAAACTAGAAACACCTGTTGGCCTCCAAAACGGGGTTTTGGCTGGTTTACAGAGAGCAAGGGTCTAACAGGTGCCCCTGTGGCCAGCGGGAATGCCGAGGGGCTGCAGAGGCCCCACAAACACTGAATGGTGCAGGGGAAAGCGGCTGCACCATTACACACAGCACATGTGTCACTGTCTGCACGCCCAGCCACGGGAAACTGCAGCCCCATAAAATTAAGTGTGTCTGGGAGGAAACCAGCCATGCTGGGACTGGGCAAGCTCAGCCCAGAGCGGTGAGGGTCCCCTGGACTCTCCTTGCAGCCTCCAGATTCCTCTGCTGAGGAATGTGCAGGGGGAAGCAGTCCCAGGGCCATGACAACATAGCTCCAGCCCCAGCATGGTTTTGATGGTTCTTGTGGGTCCTTTCCAACCCAGGATACTCTGTAATTCTATAATTCTATGATAGCAAATTCCCTGAGCTGGTGCTTTGATCCTGGTACCACTGATGCAGGAGGATTCCCATTTTTCCAAGGTAACCTTTTCCATTTGAACTTGTAAAACGGTAAAACGTGACCATAAAAAACTCCTTCACTGGCTGGTGCCACCGGGGTTTCTCTGTGGGGGTTGTTAGTGGGAGATTTTCCTCCTTCTCCACTATCAAACAACTCAGTTTGGGTCCAGGCTGCTCAGAACATCAAGCTCCAGCCCAAGGGAGAAACTCCATTGCACAACAGGAACTCGCACGCACTGAAACTTGGATCGGGGGTGTATGGAAAGTGTCCTCCCTTCCTCACATAACTCACATGGATTAAACCTCTGGGGAGGGAATCCTCTGAGCATCTTCCCAGAAAAAAAAAAAAAAAGGTATTTTTAATGACTGGAACCTCAACATGTGTTTGTTTCTGAATTATTAAACCAATTATACCATTGTGCTGAGCCCATGCAGCATGGGAGAGGAAACAGAAACACAACAAACAAGGAAAAAGTGAAAGGAAAACCTGTTGCTGAGGTGAGGATAAGTCACTTCAGAGCCTGCTTGAAAGATGTTATCACCTGCCAGAGAACACGGCTTTAAAACAATGCCTCAGAGAAGGCAGCACTTAATGAATTAAAAAAAATGTTTTCTCCAACCTTTCCAAACCCAGAAAAGGAAAGCATAACATACCAACCATTTATTGCAGAGTGGGCTGTGTGTTTAAGCATAAATTAATTCTACAAATTCCAGGCAGCTTTGCAGCAATGCTTCTCGTTCCTGCTCTGGCCCTCACTCCTCATCTCACTCACCAACCCTCCTGTTTTGGTTGGAACCTGGCCCTTGTGCCCATGGCTAGTGTGGCTCCCACACCACTGATTTTCAGCAGATCCTTTGAAAACAAGTGAAGATTCAGTGAATGATTGGGCTTGATGATCTTAAAGGTCTTTTCCACCCTAAAGGATTTGATGATTCTATCACAGTCAGGGAGTTAAGCTGTCCCCTGTCATTTCTCTTTTGTGAATGCACTGAAGATTTTAGTCTCTCACTCACAGTCGTTCTCTCTCATTGCAAGAAACCAGTAATGAGTGAGGAACTGTGAGCTTGGAATGCTCCTTGGCTACCTGACCAGGGAGATGGGCTCAATCCTCTCCAGAAATAATCCAAGAATTCAGCTTTAATTCAGTCTACTTGGCATTCATGTAACAAATCCTTCTTATTACCAATTACACGATGGGATCCCAGTGGTCCAGTTACACTGGAGCATTTCACATTGCCTGGAAAATAATCCATTCTCCTCCGTAAATGTCCCTGGACTCACCTCCGAGCTCACAGGCCTGGCTTTCCACGGGTGGTTTACGGGAATAAAACACCTCGGGCAGACCCCGCCGCTCTCAGAACCACAAACCCTGCGCAGCCCTCGCTCCGCTCCGCGAGCGGCTGCGGTTTTGCAGCCACGGCCCCTGTGTAATTGGTCACAGCTGGCTGGGAAGCTCCAAGGAAATCCTTGCAGGGAGATTAGAGCGGGGGCAGCTGCTCCGCCACGGGACCGGCACTGCCACTGCCGTGGCAGAGGAGGGAACACGGGAGGTGCCGGGGAGCTCCAGCCCTCACGGAAGGGGACGCAGCGCTGTGGAGATGCCATCCAGCACTTCACATGACTTGGCCCAAGGTACCCATCCCTCAAAACAAAGCGGGGGGGTTTTGTCTTCTTCAGGTGGCACAATGAGTCATTTCCTTCCAAGTTTTCTTACCCCTGGCAGATCTTAACATGAGGAGCAGTAAAGACCTGTGTGAATGTTTCAATCAGGGAAAAGATTCCGCTCTGATTTATTTGCCAAAACCTAAGCACAGGGCTACAGCTCGTCCAAAGGACTTGAGCCGTATATTTTCTTCCACCCAATATGATAATCTCTTTTAAATGATCATGAAATCCTTAATTCTTGAGCTCAGCCCAAGGAAAGCTTGAAAGGAACAAAGCCAGCCGTCTTTCAAATCCACTAAAGCCCATCAGATTTTAGTTCTGTTTCACCCACTATCGTGTTCCTTTAAACAAATGGCCGGCAATACTTTTGCCTCTGCACGTGCTCCATCACTCACCAGTGGAGCTGGACAGAGCTGGACAACTTCATACACATCCAAAAGGCTGCTTGCTGTACTCCAGTTCACCTTCAGAAACTCGAATCATATGAACTACTCAGTTACTCACAAAGTTATTGCCCTGCAGTCACGTGGAGGCCAGAGGTGGTGCTGGGTGTGATGAATGGCGCCGTGTTTGACCAACATGTGGGTGATGGACACTGGACCTGGGGTCACCCCATGGGTACAGGTCCCTGGACACTTCTTTTGCAGGTACAACAACAGATGTTCCCCGAGCTCCAGCACATTTTCTCTTTTCTTCCAAACTCCCTTTACAAAAGCTGGTTTTTAGCTGAATAAGCCCCAGCATCGCCTTGGCTTGTTTCCTCTCACAGATTTCTTCAAAGAGCTCAGTCCTACCTGTTTGCCAGCTCTTAAATACCGCGCTTGGCTGATGGACAAGCCGATAGCACAGGACGCGGCCGAGCTCTGCACAAGCCGCCCTTGTTCCACTGCCTTCCTGAGCCAAAATACAAGAAAATCCCAGCAGGAATCTCCTCTGGCCTCGGGCTCCTCTCCCCTCCCAGCAGAAGGCTAACCTTGTGAATCAGGAGGCTGCTTATAAATAAAAGTACTCGGACTTCTTGGCTGCTGGAGAAGTGCTCTGCTTAATTTAGCCCTGGTATTATTAACCGTGGATTCTCTCCAATGAACTGACAGCTGAAGAACAATCGCAGCCATTTAATTCCCCAAAACGGATTTTAAATTGGCCTCATGAACTGCAAGCCCAGGAAGCATCGATCACAGTATCTTGCTACCGTCATTCTGAAGCCTGCACCGGGCTCTCCTTGGGCTGGGGAGGTCACCTGAGTCTGAACCGGCGCTGTCACGCGAGTCTCTCCGTCTTGGAAAGAGCATCTGGCTCCTGAATCCAAGAAAATACTGCCTGTGCTTCCCTTTGCTTCCAAAGACTAAACCCTTCCCGTTTTGCCTTCCAACACCTCCGAGTGTTTCGCAGTCCCATGTTTCTCTGGGCTCCAGCAAACCCCTCTCTCCCAGCCCTAACACACCCAAACTGAACAGCTTGGGAGAGATTAGCAGGAGAAATCAGGTCGTTCCTCAATCAAACAACGCCGAGGGCACGTCAGAGGCTGGGTAAATGAGGGCAGTGTATAAAAGAAAGAGATAATAATGGTCTCCTGAAGCGGCGGGTGACAAAGCCACCCGAGCTGGCCTCCAGGCACCGACACTAATCACGGCCCTGCTCGCCACAGCTGACCTCTCCTTTGTGCCGAGCCAAAGGAGGTTTGGGCTGGCCCATGCTTCAAAACACAGCCGGGCTAATTAGGAACGGCCCCGGCCGCCCGGCACAGCGCGGTTCCCACATCAGAGCCCCCAGAGCCTGAGTGTTGCTGAGACGATCCACACTCTGCTGGGAGGTTCCAGTAAGCGAAGGGTGAAGCCGAGCAGCTGATTTACAGCAGGAGAGGCAAATAACACCCACCTCCACACCCCGGGCACAGCCACCTCCCACACACACAGGTCCCGCTCTGCTGCCCTCGCTGGGGTCTCATGGGTTCACCAGCACCGGACCCCAGAGCGCTGGGTGGTCCAAGGATTCCCAGGAAGGCCGGGCAGGCTTGGAGCAGAGCCCAGGCTCTCCAACACCCCCTCCCTCCAGCAACAAGCCCGCACTGAAAGGTCATTTACATCCAAGCCCCCAAAAGGGAGCTCTAAAGGGAGCCTCACCCCAAATTTGAATACTCCATTTACAACCCTTTCAGCTACCAAGGCTGGAAGATACCAAAGGAGTTCAGGACAACCCGGCTGCTTCCTCAGCTCAAAAACAACCAGTGGTCACTCTAATAATGTCCAGCTCAACCTCTGCCACAGTTTGCTGCAAAGCAAATCCCACCTGATGGCAGCTGGGCAAGCAGAGCAGGGAAGAAAACCAATTTCTACACTGACAGCATGTGACAGGATCAAAAAGCCACCAAGAGGCAACAGAAAAGGCGTTGAAATGCAGACGGGCACAGGCGATGCTCTGCAGAGCTTCCTACAAGAGCTCACCCAGCCCCACCGAGGGCTCTGCCTTCAGCACGAGGTGATTTAACCCAGAGAGTGAGCGAATGTTGTCCCTGTCAGCAGCTCGGGGGAGCAGGAAGGACAGCACCTCACCCTGGAAGGCGAGCGCTGGGGAGCCGCCGGCCGCCCCGCCAGGGTAAACACCCGGCTGCTGCCGCTCGGGGCTGGCCAGCAAAAATATCCCGTGCTGAAAGCTCTGATAGGAGTCTGGCCAGGGCAGGGAGCGTCCTGCCTCTAAAGCAAACACGTCTGTATTTCCTTCCAGGCAAGAAAAAATGGTTCCATTCGGATCAGAGCCGGATTTCTTGAAGACGAGTGACACATGGAATATCACAGCCTCGCTCACACTGGTTATTTTCGTGTCCTTTTCACCAAACAGCCTCGTCCTGCCCACATCCAGAGCCACTCCAGCCCAGTGCTCCACAGCTCCATCCCTTCTCAAGGAGGTACCATCACCTCAAACTCCAGGATAGCTCCTCTGACAGGTGACAGACAAGGAAAGAATGAGTCACTGAGGAGGCATCCTTCCCCAAAGCAGCCTCTCATCCTGTTAGGAAAATCCAGCACAAATGTTGACCGACGAGCAAAGCCAACCCCACAGAGCACTTCTAACAGTGAAAGAGAGGATGAGAATCCAGATAATTAGGTTTCCACAAGAAATGTGTCCCAAAAAAAGTACTTCCCAAAAAGAATCATTGACAGGAGTCAATAAGGAATGAAGGGAGGGATGATCTTGTGACTGGGGTCTTCCTGTATCCTCAATCAGCACATTCTCTGTGGCAAGGACTGCGGGTTTTGAAAAATGCTACAAATAACAAAAGGCATCAAGAAACAGACAAAAAAATTTTTTTTCTGCAAGCTAGGGCTAATCCAGCTGTTTCATTGGTCTTGTGGAATTTTTCAGGGACAACATCTCTTTAAAAGCAGGATGGAAACAAAAGTTAAAATGAAACTGGAGAGTCAGGAAAGCTTTCTGAAGGTGCTTGCAAAATGAACACTGTCCGCAGTCCCCTGTGTCTGTATCTGCCCTTCACCTGCAGGTAATGAAAATGCTCAGACCCTTACAAATGATGGGCTTGGGAAACAGCAAAGTGTTGTCTGGCAGAAGGGGATGGCAGGGAATGAAATGGCAGGGAATGGGATGGCAGGGAATAAGATGCCAGGGAATCATCTGTGCCCTGAGTGTGAAATATAAATCACCCAGGAATGAAAATAATTTGAGGTTGCAAATGCAGAGGAATGCTCCTGGTTCAGCTGGGCTTTGTTCTGCCAGGAGGCAATAGGACAATTAATGCTTTACAAACTCAGGACAAGCAGCACAAGGAATGATTTATCCCCTCCACTTCACATTCTTCCCTGTTCCTTGTAATTAGTTCACTCCAAAATACCAGAGTTTGGACTGGTTTCTTCCTTTACCTTCATAGTATAACATACAGCAGAGACATAATTTGTGTCCTTATGTATCCTTGGCCATTCCTTTTTCACAGCCCATTCCCTCCACTCTGCCAAAATGTGGACAGTGGGATCTAACAACAGATATTCAGGGTCTTAGACATTTATTTAAAATCTGACAGGCGTGTCAGACCCAAAGCCCCAACTTCAGGTCCCTTGTGCAAGGCAGGTAATGTCAGTGCCACTCCAGTATTTTCCTCTCCTCCAAATCAAGCCAATCATTTCCCTTTTAATAAAATATTGGGGGTCTCCAAAATGTGTGTTTTGTTTTCAAAGCTGCAACCAATTATAGCTGTGGGAATTGCTAAACATTTCCAAATGTGAAAATGCTTTTTACCTCTCGGGTTCTGCACAGGAAAACACCCAACATCGACTCCATCAGCTTGGACGAGAGAGGACGTGCGTGTTCCCTGCACAGATTGATTCACACCTCACCTCTCTGCCCTTGGTTCTGATTACTCAGGGTTAGGGGGGTCCCAGGTTTTGATAAAATGCTCCTCTCCAGCCCTTCCAGGTCAGCTCCCCTGCCTGCACACACCTCTGGTTCCAAAAGATGACAGAACCGTGGGTCTCAGAAGGAACAGGCTCAAGGAACTCATGGATGGTAAAGAAAAAATGTCTCATTATTTAATTTGCTGCTATAAATCATCATCATCTGAAGATGATGTGAGCAATCACTGCTGCCCTGGGCCTTGCAGATACAGCAGTGAGAGGGAGGAGAGAGATCTGCATGTCCCTGCAGCCCAAGGAAGGTGTTCTCAGCCCAGGGAACATCCCAGGTTTTATGGGTTGTTTGCTATGGACTATTGTGTTCCCAGACCAGAACATCTGTGAGCCACCAAACACAGGAAACTCATAACCTTCAAGAGCGAGTTTGAATATCACACAAAGGTTAATTAAATAAAGCTTAGCAGCCCCAAAATGCAGCCTGGCCAAAGACACGAGGACGTTCCTTTCCAAGGGTTGCCACACTGCCCCGAGCCCAGCTCGCCCCACAGGCTGTGACCCCAGGGCTCCTTTGTTTGACCCAACTTTAATCAGCTTCCTTCTCTGATTCCAGCAAATCCCGCTGCGGATGGCAGCCAGGAATAAAGGCTATTGTACAGCACGGAGCTGTGTTTCACAGCAAGTCACGATAAGTATTTCCTTTCCAAACATCCAAGTTCCCCAAACACCACGAAAGCTGAGAGAAGATTGCTGGAGTTTTGCAGATAAAGCAACGGCGACGATAAAACGTAAATCAGGGCATCCCTCACTCCAAAGGCTCTCCTCTTCCAGCTCGGAATTAAAGGAGGAATTTGGCAGGGCTGCTTACCGTGCTGGCAGCGAGGGCCCTGGAAGCCAGAGGAGCAGTGACAGAGCCGCGAGGATCCCTCTCGACAACTCCCACCGTTGAGACAAACGCCGTAGCCACAGGCAGCTGCAAGGAGGAGGGAGAGGATGATTCCCACACTCACGGAAGGGCAAACACCCCATCCCTGGTGACGTTCCCACAGCCCCAGAGAACACTTGAATAGTGATAAAAAACCACCGTCAAACCATTCTGGAAAGTTGATTTTTTTTCTGCTTGACAGTGTGGTGCTCAATGCACAGAGTCTCAAAATTTAGGATAGGAAAGAAATTACCTCAGGGAATGTCTAAGGGCTTTCCTTGGGAACTCACAGGAAAACATCAGGGCTGTGGTGAAACGATGCTTTTCCAGCCAACAAGTGGGTAAAAGGGTCAGAAAACGACTCATGCAAGATATCGAGGCAACAAATACAAGTTACTTATGTGGAAATTGGAGGGATCTTTCCAGAACAATCCGCTGGGAGCTGCTCCCACCTCTGCCCTGAGCTTTCCCGGGAGCTGGCTACCCCAACGTGGCGTCACCTTCGGGCGGCCCAGAGGATGAAATGGAGCTAAACTGTAAGTAAGCCTGAGCAGCCACGTTTCTCTGTTCTCACCCAGCGGAGTGTAAAATGGACACAGAGACACAGAATGCTCAATTAGGCTTCTGAAATCCACCTTTCCAAATCGTCCCCCATAAATCCACAAACAAGGTTATGGTTTTTCCAGGGAAGTGTGTACTTCTCATAACTCATGAAAGGCAGCCCGTGGTTTATATTTCCCACTGGGAAATGCTGATCTCAAAAGCAGAAACGTTGTGAGCAGGGGCACTGTCACGTGTGTGGTGCTTTGTCGGGGGGTAAGGACGCAGAACAAGCATCCATCTTCCTTTTTGAATCTGTTTAAAGATTTGGACAATGAAATTTTCTCTCTGTTCACTGATCTGGACAGAGCTGCAGTGATGGCCTGCTCCTCTCCTCATTCTTTTGCTCTCACCTCCTCTTTTCCTTTCCACTTTTCATTGAACAGACTGCTACAAACTCCAAGAGCAATGGGAATACATCTCCCAAAAACCTGGCAAACCTGGAGCAAAGAGCATCAACTGATGACACAGAGCAAGATACACAGTGGTGGCACCTGGTCCAGCAGCTCCCACTCTCCCACCCCAACCCTCTGCTGAGCCCAGGCTGGACTGTGGAGAGCCCTGGGCTAAGAGAAGCCATGGGGACCAATCTATTCCAGTTGATGGTGATGCCTTACATTTTAACTTTTATATGTTTCAAATCCTGCATTCCCAGTGTGTAACTCTGCAGTGTCCTGGAGCCTGGGAGCTGCTGCTCTCTCATGCTGAGACAGACAGAACAAAGCCTCTCCAGGCTGCTCTCCAAGGACACCCAGCCCGGCCTAGGCCCAAAATGTGTACCCCAGCATCTTGAGAAGGGGGGCAAGCTGAAGGGAAATTCCATCATTAGCTAAAGTTTAATTGCTGAAATTGGACCAAAGCTATAAAAGTGTGAAGAACTCGTGACTCGGGGTCCATCTTGGGTGCAGCCTTTGGCCTGCCCAGGGTGTGCCTCTGAAGGCCTTTCTAACAAATATCCACCTTTATTCCCTTTCTCCTGTCTAGTGTCCGTTTCCAGGTTGGCCTCTTTAGGCATCAGATGCATCCCAGGAAGGAACACACTGCAGCCACCAACAGTGTCACAGGGCCTTCAGGTCAGTTACCAACTAAACATACAAAGCTGTGATTAAATTACAGCCCCTCATACAATCTGGGACCACCTGGTAACAATTACAGCAGCACTCGCTGAACCGAGGGTCCCCCACGCACGTGGGCTGTGCTGGCTGCAGCTTCTCCCTCCTATTTGCAAGTTGGGAGCCCCCCTGGCTTCTCTTCCCATTCCAGCTAAAGCTGTAACTAATTAGTGACAGAAAAAGCAGGTCTGTGATTACACATTTCATTTTGTGTCATTATAACTGGCACCCCGCGCAGGCTTCCAAAATGGCTCCAAAATTCTTGGCACAAAACACCCCACGCCTGCTCCAAAACACTAATTGTGCACTCAGAGAAAAAGGGATCACAGATAGAAGCAGTGCAAGGCAGGGGTTGCAGTTTTGGGGCAGGACAGCTTGTGCACACCAGGAGATAAATCTGCAAAGTTATCAATTGTCAAAGACAACTCAAAAGTCTGAGGCAGCCACACGAAATCCAAGCTGGGAAAGGGCAGGGATTACCTTCCCAAAAGGAGCTCAAAGCTGGTGGGTGTCAACTTGTCACGCTTGAAAAATCAGTTCTAACCTACAGTACATGGAAATCTAATTGTAGATAAATAAAAACGTTACTGAGTTCCCACTATTGAATCCCCCATATATCAAATATTGGCTCTGGTTTTTCCTACAGGAACACAATTGACTTCCTGATTTCTCCTCTGTGCTAAATCCTGCTCTTGGCTCACACAACACCTTCTGCCAAGCCTGGTGCTGACTGGGAAGCTTCTGTGATTAGGGAGGTTTGGTGAAGGTTTAGGTGAATGTGCCATTCTCCAAATATTCACATTTGCCATCAAAACACACCCTCTTGCCAGACAGAGCTATGTACCTGCTTAAAGGACCTTTCTTCTGTCAATTCTTTTACCACACAGGGACATCCTGGGTTAGGCCAAACTCCACAAACTTTGCACCTTCAATGCACTGGAGCTGAAATCCTCGAGCCTCAGCGTTGGCTCTTTTAAGGACCTGATGATTTTTCAAACCCCCTCCCTCCAGAAGAGAAGATTATTTATAACACAAAGGTAGCATTGAAGCCCAAACACTCGTCTCCCCAAACTAATGAGCCCGTGATGAAATGCTGCTTCACAAAGCCAGTTATCTTCTCATCTAACGCTTTAGTCGCTTTCCATGGCCACGTATCCCTGGGGACTGCAGCGATCCCGTATCAATCCCGTGCTGGCAGAGCACTGCAACTTGGGAAGCTCTTTGCCAAGCATCCTGCTCAGCCGAGCCGTGACGCCTGTGGATTGCAAATACTTCCCTGCACAGCGAGGCAGGAACAACTTCTCCTCTCCAGGTGTGTGCCAAGGTGTTCCAGGGCTGCAGCCCCCAGCTTTTCCCAGCTCTGGTTGTGCAAGAGGGGCTGTCTGTTCTTTTAGTCCTTCCCTTCAGGCCTCAGCACCATAAGACAGAATGGGCTGCGTGGCCAAATTACACAGTGGTTTGGTTTTTCCTGAATCTTTCACCTTAAACACCTAAAAACCACATTTCCGTGAGGGTCCCAGCAGACCTGAGCCTGGCTCCAGGGTGCCCAACTCGCCGGCAGCACTCGGCTCTCAGAGCAGCTCAGCGAGACCCAAAGCACAACAATGGAAAATATTAGAAGCAATTTCAGCAACACAAATCAGGGGTTAGAAGACAGGGGTGTTATTCTTGGCAGTGCCCCAGATTTCCTGAATGAGCCGGACAATTCCCTGCTCTGTGCTGCAGGCTGGCACATACCGAGTGGAAATCATAATAACCTACTTCCCAGCCCGGGGGCGGGTGGGGGCCGCGGGGCTCCCCCTCCGTGCCCTCCAGGCCTCCTGCAAACGAGCTCCTAATTCAGAGCGACAGAGTTTAATGCGATGAAATTTGGGAAAAGGGTAATGACACTGTTCGGGGAAACAGGGAGAGAAAGAATAAATTATGGGAAGCATCACCGCCTTCTGCTCAAAGGCCAGGCAGTGTCCTTTGTGAGGGTTCAGCGAGGCGGGATCCTCGGGAAGTCGGAGACATGAGACTGATTTAAGAGGACGAGTGATGAAGAAAAGCAACGTTTGGGCTCCCCGAGGTACAGCCCGGCCACCCCCTGCCCGGGCAGAGACGGGCTCCCAGGGGAGCCCACGATGGACCTTTACCCAGCACCGGGCTCCACCGCAGGCGAGAGGTTCAGGAGTTCAGTCACAGCCTTTCAGCTGACTAAACAATGAGCTCCAGCAGCCAGGAGGTGATGGACAAAGCAAAGCCGCCTCTCAGGGAAATTAAATTGTCAGCCAGACACGTTTCCTGCCGAGCCTTCCAACCTGTACCACAAACCTGAGCTGCCCGCCCCATGATGGGGCACGTGGTCGGGCTCTGGGGCCATGCCGGGCTCCAGGGTTGTGCCAGGCTCCAGGACAGTGCTGGGCTGGGCTGTGTCAGGCTCCAGGGTTGTGCCAGCCTCTAGGGTTCTGCTGGGCTCCAGGGTTGTGCCAGGCTCCAGGACAGTGCTGGGCTGGGCTGTGTCAGGCTCCAGGGCTGTGCCAGCCTCTAGGGTTCTGCTGGGCTCCAGGGTTGTGCCAGCCTCCGGGGCTGAGTTGGGCTCCAGGGTTGTTACAGGGTGCAGGGTTGTGCCAGGCTCCAGGTCTGTGTTGAGCTCTAGGGATGTGCCAGGTTCCAGGGCTGTGCCAGGCTCTGGGGTTCTGCTGGCCCCCAGGGTTGTGCCAGGCTGCAGAGTTGTGCTGGGCTCCAGGGTTGTGACAGGCTCTAGGCTCCAGGACTGTGCCAGGCTCCAGAGCTGTGCTGCAGTGCAGGGCTGTGTCAGCCTCCAGGGTTGTGCCAGGCTGCAGGACCATGCTGGGTTCCAGAGCTGTGTCAGGTTTCAGGGCTGTGCCAGGCTCCAGGGCCGTGCCAGACTCCAGGGCTGTGCCAATCTACAGGATTGTGTTAGGCT
>VWZT01015222.1:186416-200295 GCA_013397055.1 Pachycephala philippinensis
TGCCAGGCTCCAGGGCCGTGCCGGGTTCCATGGCCATGCCAGGCTCCATGGCCATGCCAGGCTCCAGGGTTGTGCCAGACTCCAGGGCCGTGCCGGGTTCCAGGGCCGTGCCAGGCTCCAGGGCTGTGCCAGGCTCCAGGGCCATGCCAGGCTCCAGGGCCGTGCCAGGCTCCAGGGCCATGCCAGGCTCCAGGGCCGTGCCAGGCTGCAGGACCATGCTGGGTTCCAGAGCTGTGTCAGGTTTCATGGCCATGCCAGGCTCCATGGCCATGCCAGGCTCCAGGGCCGTGCCGGGTTCCATGGCCATGCCAGGCTCCATGGCCATGCCAGGCTCCAGGGCTGTGCCAGGCTCCAGGGCTGTGCCAGGCTCCAGGGCCGTGCCGGGTTCCATGGCCATGCCAGGCTCCAGGGCCATGCCAATGGAGCAAGGGCAGCAGGTGCCCCTGAGCACTCCTTCCCTTCTCAGCAGGCGATGGGTGGACACTGGGCAGAGCTGACAGAAGGAACCCAGTTCAGTGTGGGGTAACTCACCCTGGAGCCTTGAACAGGCCCTTTGTGACCAACAGGTTTTCTTTCAGTGAGGCGACTACAGTTCAGCTGCTTTCTGCTCAGCACTGGGGATGCTCCCATGGGTTTTCATTCTGTCTCACACTCTGACATGTCCTCAAACGAGCATTAATTCTCCTTCTTACCTAGGGAGAGGCTTTACCTCCACCTGAGCTGAAAATTAGAAGACAGCAGGACTTCACCTGGATAAAAACTTGAGTTAAACACAACTCAGACCAGCTTTAGACCAGCAGCTCAGGCTGAGCTTCTCCAGGCCACATTGCAACAGTGACAGTGTCACCTGCACTAAATCTAGTGATGGTCTCCTCTTCAGTCTCTTTACAGCTCTCCTTGATGCCTTTCTGCCTCACCAAGTCCTTTCTGAAGGTGCCAGGGGCTGGCCCAAGAGCACAGACAGGCCGTGGGTGGCTGAGCTCCAGCTGCTCCATGCACATCAAGAGCTACAGACTCAGTGGGACTCAGCTTTTCAACATCTCCAGCTGAAAGTGGAGATCACAGAGATTACCAGACATGCAGGCCCCTCACCCTAATCACCGAGGGCTTTACCTGTGTTATTGAACCCAGGTGGAATTTAAGTAGCATCTCAGAGGCCACTTGAAACCAGGCAGCTCAGTCTGAGAGTTAAAATATCAGCGATCAGGCAGGCAGAGAACCTGATGCCATCCTAAAAATGCGAAGGGTGCCTTGACTTCTGACCTTTCTCCTTCCCAAAGAGAAGAACGCTCCAGGATAGAGGGCAGTGGAAGGCAACAAATCTTCACACTTCTATTACCACAGAAGAGAAGGGACAAAAGACAGAACCCTGCCAGGGACAGGGCTCCCTGCCCTCACCTCTGACAGCCCCGGGGGTGGCAGGAGCAAGGCTGTCACCGCTTCAGAGGGCACATGAGGAGAGAAACAAATCCAAACATTCTTTGAGACCAGTGAGATCTGTGTTTCTATGAAATTTTCCATCTCTTCCCGAGTTATTTGCTCCCAGCAGAGCCCACACCCTCCCAGTCCTGTCCCCACAGCTCTGTAGTGTCCATTTCCCCACCTGCAAGAGCTCAGACACAAACCTGCACGTGAGGAAGGGGAGGACACCTCAGTTTTGCTACAAACAGCCTCCAACCGATGCTAACAGTGAGTACCCCTGATGCCTTATGTTTTAACTTTTATATTTTTTGAAATTCTGTGTTCCCAGTGTGTAACTCTGCAGTGTCCTGCAGCCTGGGAGCTGCTGCTCTCTCATGCTGAGACAGACAGAACAAAGCCTCTCCAGGCTGCTCTCCAAGGACACCCAGCCCGGCCTAGGCCCAAAATGTGTAATCCAGCATCTTGAGAAGGGGGGCAAGCTGAGGGGAAATTCCATCATTAGCTCAAGTTTAATTGGTGAAATTGGGTTGAGATGCAAATGGACCAAAGCTATAAAAGTGTGAAGAACTCGTGACTCGGGGTCCATCTTGGGTGCAGCCTTTGGCCTGCCCAGGGTGTGCCTCTGAAGGCCTTTCAAATAAATATCCACCTTTATTCCCTTACTCCTGTCCAGTCTCTGTTTCTGGGTTGGCCTCTTTAGGCATCACCCCCAGGGCAGTGGCTGCAACAAGGCAAATTTCTCTTCCAGGCAACAGGACAGCTCTGAGAGCCCAAACAACTCTCCTGAGCTGGGAGAGGGTGCTGGGACCTCCCATCTCATAACGGTGTTTAGGATCACCACCAATGCCAGACACTATTGTCATGTTCAAACAAGAAGGTGGCAGCAGGCCTTGGCTGGTTACACATGAGCCTGCAGTGCTGAAGATTTCCCCTCGCGTGGATTGGGTTTTTTTTATTTTTAGGGAGAAGTGATGACCAGTACAGAGCAAACAGAGCCCTGCAGTGAGGAGATGCCAGTCCCCAAGGGAGAGCAAGACATCCTCACTGGAAAGTTTCCACTGCACAGCAGCCCTAATTAAACTGTCAGCAGCAATGCCCTTCCCCTGCTCCGTGCTCCTGGAACACGATCAATGATCTCTGGAGGCAGATAGGAAGGGCCACAAATCCCACTGACGTGTTCTGGCACAGCTCTGGGGCATTCAGCAGAGCCACAGCAGCAAGCACAGGCTGACCCCAGACTGTTACATACCAAGCAGAGAATCCTCCAACATCCATAAATAACGCCCTGGCTGTGTGCCCCTGCCCCAGCACCTCACTGATGGTTACTGACAACTCCCTGCCAGACCTTCCCACCCCTCCTCTGCTCCAGAAGGACACACTCGTGCTGAGGCCAAAGCCACCAGCAGGAAAAGCCATCACACCCCTGCAAACCAGCACCCGGGAGCTCCTCGGGATGAGGGTTTGGTTTGGCAGAGCCCAGACACGTTCCCCAGCACAGTCCAGAGATCAGGACAGACACCCTGGCCTGGGGCACCTGCAGGGGCCAGGCAGAGCTGTCCCATCTGCCCGTGGGATGCTCCTCCAGCTGCTGTTTGTGGGGTCTGGAAACAGGGAGCACAATTCTCACTGCCCCACCTCAGCCCTAACCTGGTGGCTGCTCTCCTGCTGCCCTCAGGGGCTCAGAAGATGATTCACAGAGCAAGGTAATTTTATTTTCTGCCCCTGGAAGTGCCCCTGCCTGTGCTGGGCGCCAGCAGAGATGAGCTCCCACAGAGATGAGCTCCCTGTTGTGCCTGTTGCTCTTGAGGTACATAAATACCTATTTTTCTGTCCCAGAAAAAAGGTTACAGCACGTCCTGGGGGTGAAGCCAGTGGGATCCAATTGGGTTTGAAGGGCTGAACTGGGACAGAGCTCACCAGCTTCAGGTCCTGATCCACCTCAGCCTCCCCAGCAGCTGAGCAGCAATCCCTGCAAGAGTTTTTGGGCTGCTGTCACTCTGCTTTTGGGACTGACTGTCCCTCTCTTCTTCACTCCAGCCCAACCCTGCAGTGAGCAGCCCCTGAGGACCATTCCCAGCCCCGGTGATGAGAAGGATGAGTTCGGAGCGTGCCCTGAGCAGCTCTATTTCCTTTTCTCTGCTTCCTTCCTGTGTGGAATTACTCATTTCCTTGGCAGGAAAAATCATTACAGAAGGTGCTTTTCTGAGTTCAGCTGAGGTTATTATCTGCTCCCTGACAGGGGGTTACAAGGCACCCGTGGAGCTTCCTCTCCCCAGTGGGTTGTTCTCCTGTGCCACAGCTTGGAATAGGAAGAATAAAGACTGGTTGTTTGACACACCTTTTTATCCCATTGGGTTTTTTTTAAACACCTTTTTATCCATTTTTTTAAAAAAACCTTTGCTTCAAGCATCAAAGCCCAGGGAAGGCACAGACTGCCTCTTCACAGAACAAAAGGCAAGCAGCTGTGGGAGACATCTTCCTGTCTTGGAGGTCAATCCCAATCCCAATCCCAAACCACAACGGAGCCAGCCACAGCTGGCTCTGATTCCCCTCATGGCAGGGCAGCTCAGATCCCAAATGCTCTGCTGCTTCTCCTGCCTATTGCTTAAATCCATAGCTGCTTTTCTGTGGGGAAGGTGGAGAGCACCTGCAAGGTGTAAATCAGAAAAGAATCAGGCGCTGAGGCAGAGAATTGATCCCACAGCACTGGGAATGTGCAGGGCTCTGCACGAGGTAACATTTGGTTCTACACATGAGTTTGGTTCGATTCAAGAGGTTTTTCTTTGCTCTCATCACCTCAGAAGCAGTTTCCAGTTAAATGTTTCCCCAGCTGGACGTGGCCAGGGGGAAGGAGCCGGGAGTGACACAGCAGCTGCCTCCCGTGTCAGGCAGAGAATCTGGAGGGAAATGGGGAATGTGGGGCCCACGGGGATAAAGCTGCCTCTGTCTTCTGCAACAACAGCATAAAATCATCTTACAGGCTGAGATTTGCACATCCCCATCGTGTGCAAACCTGAATACATCTCACAGCTTCCCCCACAGCTGGGGAGGACAGGCTTCCATTCCTGTCTGGCAGGGAATTGCACTGGGAGAGAGCAGGAATCCAGCCACAGAACCCCAAAGCCTCAACTTCTGGGTCTCCACTCCAGACCTGAGCAGTGCCACCCCTTTTCCTGTGGCTGCGTGTCCCCTCCTCCAGGCTGGCACTGCCAAATCACCACCCTGAGCCCAGCTCACCCTCTGGATACGGAATGGAGCAGGCAAAGGGAGGAATGCAGGGATCCTAAACCTCTCACAGGGGCAGCTCAAACTCAGCCAGCCTTAAAAAACCCAGCCCCTGACACACCTTCTCAAAGGAGCTTCCAGAGCTTCTGCCAGTGGCGCCATTGGAAACACTAAATTGGGCTTGATTTTAAACATTTAGTAGCATTTGGCAAATGGATGAATGGCTGGAACCCTGAAACCCTTTCAGGCTGCAATATGGAAATTCTCAAAAAATGGAAAGCAACAGGCGGCACTTCCCAAGAAGCCAGAGCAGAATCCTTCTGATGCAAGGAAATAATAATAATAACAATAATAACAACAACAACAACAACAATAATAATAAAAATAATAATAATAATAATACCACCACAAGAAAAAAATAAAACAAAAAAAAAAAGACAGTTATTTTTAAACACATTTTTAAAGACATTTAAAGACATTTTTAGAGCATTTTCTGCAGGCACAGGGCTTGAAATGAGCCAAAACCAAAGAAGTTGAGGAGAGGGACACTCACGGTGCAGGCAGCCGGCATCCCCGGCGAGCTGGGACCATCCTGGGCAGCACCTGTACGTGGTGTGGGACCTCAGCTGGTACACCTGCCTGTAGCCTGTGTAATACACCACCCTGAAACACAAAAACCCAGCCAAGGTCAGCTCCTGCAGGACAAGGAAACCGGGAAGAACAGAATTTGTAGCTGTGGGTACAAATGAAGTGAGGAATTGGGTTTGCAAATGTGCTGCCATTGTTTGCCACGTGGCCTGGCAGCGATCGCTGATGCTAAGAAAATACTTGTAATTTACTCTAATTAGGAACACAAGAGACAACACCCAGGTCTTCATAACACCCCAGATTATTTTTTCTCCCTTTCTAGACTATTTACAGCCCTGAGCTCCTCTCTTACACCACTTGCTCACAAAGGAAATGTAAATTTTGAGAACAGATACTTCTGCTTTAGTGAGCAGGAGCAGGTGTCTATAAAGGGCTGGTGAGCTGAAAAATTGACACAATCCTGATGGCAACACCAAGCTCCTCCAAGAGTTGTGTTGGGCACAGCAAGGCTCCACAGCTTGGCAGGGAACACTGAGGGTCCCTTTAACTACTCCCAGTAGTCCCCTCCAGGGTGGGAGCTGGGGGAGTAAAGCAGGGACTGATCTGAAGCGTAAATAAATAAAAGCGACACATTTTTTTCCCGGAAATTTGGTGTTGTGTGTTTGTGAGGATTGAATCACAGATAATACTTCTGAAGCCGATTTTTAAAAAGCTCCGTTGGCAGAACATGAAACTGCTCCACCAAAGCGAATCAGGCAAACAACAACAAATATTTGGCACAGCAGATGTGTTGTGCATGTCCACTGAAAATATTTATCCTAACTCAGTCGAGTTGTTTGATTTTGTCTGAATGTTCCTACAAAAAAAACCCCAAATAACAGTGAACCGTTAATTCCCGGGAAGGAAACCTTCGGCGACTCCTGCGTGCCAACCAGCACGTGGAAGCACAGCTGAGAAAAATAAAAGCAGATACCAATTTTTTTTTTTGGTTCCATATGAGCTGTTAACAAATTATGAAGGAAATTGCCGTGTTCCAGAAGCAGCTGAGAAAGCAATTCACAGGCACCAGGCTCCAGCTCACCGGGATCTTCTTGGTACCAGGAGCTCTCTCCAGCCCAGCCCAGCCCAGCAGGAAGGAGAAGGGAGATGCTGGAGGCAGGGTGGTGTGAACATGACTAGGAGGCTCAGGAATTGGGAGGAAAAGTTGGAAATAGTGATGTAGGACAGCTCAGGGCTCCTTGTGCCCCAGCAGTGCCCTGAGCAGCCTCAGTCCCAGCCTCCTGGGCAGCTTTGTTGGACACTCCAGACCCTTCAGCAGCTCCAGGCAGCTCTCAAGGACAGGCAAATACTGTGACAGCCTCGGTGCCTCTGGGTATCTGGGTGCTGCAGATGGGAAAGAGCCACACAGGAGGTTTTTTATCTTCAGTGTTTCTCTTCTCCTTTGTGTTTTAAGGAGTCCCTGGCACAGAAAACGGGGAACGAGCCAGAACTAATGGAACCCAGGAAATCCTGCTGTGTCCTGCTGCTGGAAAATCCCCTTCCAGCCCCACTGGGATAGCGCTGTGGTTCCTTCAAGCTTGGCTATGGAGGGCTGAGCAAAGCTACCTGCTGCCATTGCTCACTGGGAAGCTGCACAGCTGGGAGCAAACCCATCCCTTCCCCAGGAACATGGAGCAGCACAGCCCGAGGATGCTCCAGCTGAGCAGATGCTGCTTTTCCCAGTCGCCTCCAGGAACTCAAAGACATCGAAGCCAATTTCAGGCCAGATCCTGGAGCTGTGAATACACTTCCTGAGCCCCACGCTGCCAGAGCTGGTCCAACTGGAGCAGCTCCAGCGTCCCTGCGAGCGCCGGCACCGCGCGCTCCACTGCCTCGGCTGCCCGGCACAGGGGAACTTGGCAGGACAGCTCCCAGCTCTTGGAAAAGCTTGCTGCAATGGGAACTCCCAGAAACTTAGAGAGAGGGGATCTGGGACTAAACCTTGCCCGAGGAATGTTCTGCTGATAGTGCTTTCCCTGTCTGGATTTCACAACTCTTGGGGTGAACTCCCTCAGTGGCTTCCCCTCTGTGCTTCCATCAGGAACAGTTTTAGCACTGGGCTGTTCTGATATTTGCAATGAAGCAGAACAGAAAGTTATTGCATTTCAATCCCTTGATTTGTGATGTCAAACCCATCCTTTAAGGAGCTGAAGGGACTGCTGGGGCTGAAGAGCTCCCAGCCTTTGAAGTGGAAGCAGACAGGGCACCCATCCTTTCAAAGCCTTCCCTGAAAACACAGCCAAAAGTCAGACTCTGTTTGCTCCTTTGTTACCAGGACACAGATCTCATCGCCAAGGTAATTACTGGCAATTACAGGTTAGGAAGAATTCCTGAAGTCAGGACTTAAAAGCTGTCTCGAGTCCAAGATGTTTCTTTGAAACAACTATCATTTTGACTCTGTAAAGGCTTGTAACTGCCTAATGAGGCCGGAAAAGCAGGTGGAGGACGGAAGCAGCTTGGGCACGTTGTAGTTTGGCTGCTGGGTAGGTAAGAAAAGTCCCTTATTTGTGCTGTGACACGTGTCCAGAGCCCTCCTTCCACAGGGCCTCATGCCTGGGCTCCCATCTCTGGCCAGCTGGGAGCTCAAGGGATGCTGTGGTTAGGTGGACAAGCACTCAGGGTATTTCCAGCTCCTGGAAAAGCCCAACTTTGTGTTGTGCAAGCCCAACTCTGCTCTTCTGACGTGGGCCTGAGCAGGGTCCAGCTCACGGAGTGAAAGGAAGGTGGTGACCCTGCAGCAAATCCTGCTGAGCATCACCCCAGCAGTCCCTGCTCTCACAGGTGGTCCTGCACCACCCCATCCCCTGCACCATGGCCACATTTGCTGTCATTTTAGCCAAAAACCCTCACCTGGCCCCAGCTCCTGCCATCAGCTCTGTGAGACAAGAGGCACTGAGGGGCTTTGAGGAGGAGACATCTAAAGATACAGGAATAGTGCACGTGATGTGAGTAAGTCATTCCATTAACGTGCCTGGATCATAGGAAACAGATGGCATACATTGTCTGAAGACGGGAAACAGCCCACCACGAGGACAAAGCTTCTTCAGAATGAAAACAATGGATAGGCCTTCTCTTCGGAAATTCCCAGCTCAAAAACTCTGAGCATCACAGAAATGCCAGGCTGAACCAGAAGCCCCTCCAGCAAGATGCTCAAAGGGTTTACCAAGCTCTTGTGGTCTCCTGCTTTTAGCCAAGAAAAATATCCAGTGAAGTAGCTCTACTCCTCACTGGCAGTTTGTGGGGTTGGGGCCACATCTCTGCTCATGGGACTGTTCATCTCAACCTGTAAAGGAACTGCTCTGTCCCCTATAGAATCATAGAATCACAGAACAGTTCATGTCGGAAGGGGCCTTAAAGATCATCCAGTTTCAACCTCCTGCCATGGGCAGGGACACCTCCTGGTAAATGCCAGGTACCAAGGCCTTCCTCCAAAGCGTTTCCTCCTCTTTCCCTTGAGAGCTGTGGGACATCCAGGTGAGCTCCAGCCACATTGTCTCATCACTGAGACTCCTCGGAGGGCACCAAGGCATTCCCGAGGCTGTTTGCCATTCCAGAACACAGCCAGGGGAGCAGGGTGGGCGCACAGGTGGCTGTCCCCATCCCTCAACAGCTGTCGGTGAGCAGCAAACTCACTTCCCTGCTGCTGCTGAGGAGTGGGAATCACTTCTCCTCCCACAGGGAGCAGCCCAGGTGGAGGGAAGAGCACCTACCTGCGCTCGTAGCCCGCGCACCAGCGGCGGCCCCCGCAGTCCTGCTTCCACACCTTGACCCCGCGGGTCAGAGCCTGCACGCACGGCTGCCGCAGCCCCACGACCCCCAGCTCCTGCTCCGCGCAGACGTTCGGCCTGGGACAGAGAAATTCAGAGATGCAGGGATCCAGAGGGTCACAGCTGCGAGGGGTGCAGTGCTCCCACTGCCTAAATTTCCTGCTGACAGGGCAGGAAGGGCTTGGGCAACCCCCAGCATCCACCTCCTCCACGAGTTCAATCACTGCAGGGAAAAGAAATGGTGCTGGGTTGACCAGGCACAGGGGTGGCTTTTTCTTCATTCAGAGCTAAGGGCTGCGAGGCTAATTCCAAGAAATCAAAGAGATTTATAGAATGCAGCATGAAAATAAGGAAAATACCACTTCCCTTTGCTTCTTCTCTAATCCTAACTCTTTCCCCAAGCACAAGTCAGTGGGTTTAACTAAGGATGAGGAGGGAGACATTTGTCCCTGACTCCGTGAGCCACTCGGTATTTGGGGCTGCTTCTGCTGCTTCCAACTCTTCTGAGGGGACCCGGAGTTTTCACAGAGATACTTTCTATAAAAGAAGCAAAAATAACTAATTTGGACGTGGTGAAGCTTCAAGGTTGCAGCTGGCATCTGACTGCTCTGGGCCTCTCGAGTCCAACCCTGGCGTGCTGGCACAGGGCTCTGCTCCAGTGCCTCATCCAAGAAGTCCTGAAAGTAACTGTCAGGGCAGGAGCACAAAACCCTGATGTGGGGAGAAAAAGCTGCTTCTTCCAAAACCTTTATCTGCTAAAGCACACCCTTTTTTTGAACAATTAAACCCCTCGGGGAGGGCGGCTTGGAGTCTGCACCCCACACCACACAGGCTCCACGGACAAAGGGAATTACAGTGATCCCCTGGCTCTGAGAGACCATCTTCTGGCAGGAGGCCAAATTTGCAAGGAAGTTTTCCAGAGCAGCCAAATGATTAACACCAAACTGTAACTGTAAAATGTAATTAAAAAGAGCAGCCTACGTGCTGCTGGAGTAACAGCAGCGGGCGGGGAGGAACGTGGAGTAGGAAAGATTTGTGAAGTGAAATAAAAGCAGCAGGTCTGGGAAGAAAGGGCAAAGTATTCACACAAAAATCATCTCTCACACTCACACAACAGTAGCATTTCAGCTAAACCAAGCTTTCCCTCCTACAGGCAAAGACTATCCAGGTTTTCAATTTTCTATTCCCCTTTTTGCACATCTGGTAGCAAATAAAGAAACCCACAACATCTTCCTCCCCCCTGCCCCTTCACTCTCTGCTCCTCACTTCACCCTTGATTTGAAAACACTGCATTTGGCTCCTGCTTTTCCATTCCCTGCCCGACAAAAGCCCTCCGGAACTCTTTCTTCCTACTCACATGTGGGGCTGCAGTTTGCTGCCGGCGGCCAGCGGAGACATTCGCAGCGCCAGGATGAGTGACAGTGCCACGGCAGGAAACTCCATCGCAGCCGCTCCTCTCCCTCCAGGTGCTTCCAGCGGTTGTCCCGGGAATCCCACAGCCTCCTCCAGCACGGCTCGCCGGTTCCTCCTCCTCCTCCTCACAGGCTCCTGCTGTCTCCTGCGCCCAACTTGCCAGTGCCTCTCCTTGCAAAGGACAAAGCTATCGGAGCACGGGGGACTCCTCGCAGGGGGAGAGCGGATTTACCATTCCTGGATGCTTCCTCCCTCTCGGGTTCCGCTCAGCGAGTTTCTTCACTCCATTGGAAATCACAGTGCAGGTTGCAGCTGGGTTTTCCCCCGAACCAAACCTGGCTTCTCATGCTCGTTTGCTGGCAGTGAAATGCACTGAAGTGACTTTTCCGTCTGCGATTTGCTTCCTGACAAAGCTCCAGGACCTGGGGGCTCACAAGACCTGGGTTGTGCCCAGCAGCACAGCCCCATGTGGGCCGAGCTGCTCCGGAGCCACCATCCCCTTCCCAAGGCACTGTGAAATCCAGCCCTTGGCAAGGGGAAGGAAAAAGGAGGGGTGCTCTTCTGGCAGGGGAATCTCACCTCCCACGGGCTCTTCCCGAAGCAGGCAGGGTGATCCCTCACTCCATCCCCGGAGGTGCGGGCATCCTCCTGCCGCAGCTCCACACCTTCCTCCGGAGCCGGGAGCGAGGAACTCCCGCACACACACCCCAGAGCAGCTTCCCTGCGCTTGGCGGGAGTAACAAAACTTCCCCCTGCCTTTCCCAGGTCCGGCTCCTTTCCCTCACATGCTCTCTTGCCTCTTTCCTCGCTGTCAGTCAGAAATCCCTCCCACGAGCTGTGCCCAGCCCCGAGCAGAGGAGGGGGAGGCCCTGCTCGCAGGGATGGAGCAGCGGTGCTTCGGGGCTGTTTCTCCACAGGCAGCTCGTCTGCACTACCCAAGGCCGGCTGCGGACACACCACCCCAAATCCCTTTCCCAGAAGCTCTAAAAACATCCCACAGAGATCCAATCTTCCCCGTGCACTCCAACAGATAACAAAATTGATCGCTTCCCAAGGAAATTCTGCTGGCAGGGACACCTCCAGCTGCACACGGCAGCTGGCACAGCGGGATGGGGAGGAGGAGAGTAGAGCAGGGATGCTGCACTAAACATCTCAAGCACCTGCCAGCAAACCCTCCCCAAGGGCTAGGAGGAACCAGAGCAGCAGCCAGGCACCTCTGAGCTGCTCCAGGGCACTCCAGAGTTCGCCTGGCCTGTGGCAGGTGCTGATTTCCATCAGAGAAGCAGGATAAGAAGGGTTGGAGGAAGACTGGGACAGTTTCATGGACATATTTTGCAGCTGAAGGACAGCCATTAATCAAGACTAGAGTCCCCAAGGGCCATGCCCAAAAGCTGCTGGCTCTTGGAAAAAACTGAAGCAGCTGCTCCTTACACCAGAATCCTCCCAAGGTCACAGCAGTGCCATAAATCCTCAAGTCAGAGAAAAGAGCAGGTGAGGGGGGTTAATGCTTCCACTTAGCAGTAAAATACCAGCCCAGCCTAACGGATGGGAAGAAAACATCCTTCATTCTTCCTCGAGAAGAAAGGCAGCTGCATAAAAATGTTTTATAACAACAGAAAGAGCTCCAGGATACAATAAATCCAGGCCTCTGATTTCCTGTCCGGAATTAAAAAGTTAGGACTTTTCTTACAGTAGGAAACAGGCTGCTCCCAGTGAGACTTCCAGGGATTCCTCCCAACGGGCAGGGACCGGGCAGAGCCGGGAGTCGGGCTCCCTCTCCAGGACACGGCTCGAGGCCAAGGATGGGGACTGATGGCTCCAGCCACAGCTCCCACGCTGCCTCAGGTGACAATCCCGGCTGTCACTCAGCGGGACACAACTCACTGCAGGGTCCTGGCTGGCCTGGTGTGGCCACTCTCCCAGCCACAGCCACCCCGGCCAGGCTGCCTGCAGGGAGAAGGGGAAGCTCCGATGGGAAGAGCTGCGCTTGGAGGAGTGACTGAGCACAAAGTCAGCTCTGCAGCTCTTTTAAAGTCCCTTTAAAGCCTGCAGTGAGGTTTCCCACCTAAAGGGGCCCGTGTGAGCAAGGGCTGCGGAGGGCACAGCAGGGAATTCGTGGGACACATGTGAAAGACAGATATCTGAAACCCAACCCTGTCTGTGAAGTCAATTTAGTATGTTTTCAATTTTATGTAATTTCCCAGCACAGCCGCCTGCCGAGGATGTCATCCTCTGGCTCCGGGTAAAACAGCCCTGAAAGTGGTCCAAGATATGATAGGGTTCCATAAATACTGATGATAATATCTGCAGTCACGCCAGAGACCACAGAAGCTGAAACATTAACATGCCATTCATTCCCCAGCATTATTTAATCTTCGCTATCAAGCGTGCTGGATGTGATATGGGCTCCAGGGCTCTCCATGCACAGTCCTGTCCCTATCCCACACTGCTCTGGTACCTTCCCAAGCTCTGTCCTGATGATATTTAAGGATCTTGCACATCGGACCCAGATCTGCTTCACAGCAGCTCTACCTGGCCTCTGTAGACCTACAAATCTTGTTCCTCTGTGGGTACATCAGAGTCTTTCTCCAGACCACCTGGGCAGAGCAGACCATCATTTAGGCTGAGCTCAGGGCCTCCCATTGTACATTATGTGATGTGTGGGGGTTCTTGTCTTAGCCCTAAAAATCCACAGCAGAGCTGAGACAGGCCTCATACTCCTCTGGGTGTGCAACAGTGGTGGCACCTGGTACCTCCTACAGCCCCAGGTGTGTGACAGCAACGACACCTGGCACCTGAAACAGCTCTGGGCAGGGGATGGTGACAGCACCCATCACCTCAGACAGCCCCAGGTGCGTGATGGTGACAGTACCCAGTACCTGGTGCAGCCTCTGTGTGAGAGTGATGGCACCTGGTACCTAACACAGCTCTGGGCAGGTGATAGTGACAGCATCCACCACTTTGTACAGCCTTGCTGTGTGATGGCGACAGTACCCAGTACTTTGTACAACACAGGTGCCTATGGCGGCAGTACCTGACACCTGGCACAGTCCTGGGTGTGTGACAGTGACAGCAACTGGTACTTAACACAGCTCTGGGCAAGCGATAGTGACAGCACCCACCACCTTGTACAGCCTTGCTGTGTGATGGTGACAGCACCCACCACTTCGTACAGACTTGCTGTGTGATGGTGACAGTACCAGTACCTGGTACAGTCTTGCTGTGTGATGGTTACAGTACCCAGTACTTCGTATAGCCCAAGTGCCTATGGTGGCAGTACCTGGCACAGCTCTGGGTGTGTGACAGTGACGGCACCCACCACCTTGTACGGCCCCAGGTGTGCGATGGTGGCGGTGCCAGGTACAGCCGCCGCTGTGTGACGGTGCCAACACCCGGTACCGAGGGCCAGCGGAGCGGGGAGCGCT
>VWZT01015222.1:200320-219785 GCA_013397055.1 Pachycephala philippinensis
CCGGGGCGGCCACGCTGGTTCCCGGTGGGGCCGGGCCGCCCTTCGAGGCCGCCTCGCCGCCGCCCCGGCAGACGCTGCGGCCGCTGAGTGTCCGCACCGCGGGCCGCGCCGGCCGCCTCCGCCAGTACTTCGTGTTCCGGGTGCGCGCCGGGAGGGGCGCGGGGGCGGCCGCGGCCCCGGCCCGCACCCCCTGACCTCTGCCTTCTCCCCCCGCAGCCCGGCACCATCGAGCAGGCGGTCAGCGAGATCCGGGTGGTCGTGCTGCCCGCCGAGGACGGCGAGGTGCAGAGCGTGTGGCTGCTCACCGAGTGAGTTCCGCGGCGGGAGGGGACGGGACGGGCGCTCGGGGCGGGGGAGAGGAGAGCCAGGGCAGCCTCGGCCCCGCGGGGTTGGTCCGGAGCCGCACGTCCCACAGCGCTTTTCTGTATTAAACCTGTGAATATTAACGCGCGCACAAGGCCCGGAATGGCCCAGGCTGGCTGCAGCCATCATTATTTCATTATTTCTGTGTAAACCAGCCCTCCAGAGCCACACCAACGCTCCTCGGTTAACCTCTTACGAAATCCAGTCCCACAGAGAACTCACTCCTGCAGTAAAGCACTGACCCAAAGGCACGCGTGTGCAGCGAGGCACAGAGCCTCAGCCCTGCACTGGCCCTGCTGATGCAAAGCAAATGCTGTAACAGAAAATACAGCAGCACTAGGACTTCAGATTTGTTCTCCTCAGCAACTCTCCTGTCTGCCAAGCTGCTGAGTGTTTCTACCCAGGAGTCAAAACCACTTAAAGCTCAGTTGTGTTCTCTCCCCAGAATCGATCACTGGAACAATGAGAAGGAGCGCCTTGTCCTCATCACAGACTGGTCCCTCCTGGTCTGCAAGTACAACTTCATCAGCCTGCAGTGCCAGCACGTGACGAGGATTGCCCTCAGCGCCGTGGACACCATCTCCGTGGGGGAGTTCCAGTTCCCACCCAAATCTCTGAACAAGTAAGCTGCCACAGTCACGTGTAAGTCTTGCATGGTTATTGGGAACAGTTTGAGCTGTCAGCATGACCACTGGAAAGGTCTGAGAATTCTTCCTTTTGCTTAACTTTGCAAACAATTCATGAAGCTGCATTAGAAGACCTCAGAGTAGCTGCTGGCTTGCTGGGATGATCAGTAGTTGAAGTAACAGCGAGTTGCTCAAGGACTTTCAGGATAAGATGAGTAGATTTGGGAGCAGAAGCTCATCACCGTTACATAATGCAGTAAGAAGCAGTAATCCCACCTTAGCATGACTAGAAAGCTGTGAGTGTCAGGTCCCCTCTACACAGGGGCTGTCACAGGCTGTGAAGGATGGCCAGGGTGTCCCAGGAGCTTCACCTTCTTGCAATCAGCTCATAAGAACATCCCTTTGCACATTTCAGGGGCTGAATTCTTGCATTTCTTGCCTCCAGTAAAATTTATTATCACTTTTATTTCAGCTTCCAGTTTCAAGTAGATCTTTTTCAGACAGAACATTTTTAGCTAACCTTGCCTCAAAGACTGGAAAGTCTTACCCTGTTCATTCTGCACTATCAGGAGGGAAGGTGTTGGTATCCGCATTCAGTGGGACAAGCAAAGCCGCGCCTCCTTCATCAACAGGTGGAACCCCTGGTCCACCAACATCCCCTACATGACCTTCACCGAGCACCCCATGGCAGATGCTGACGAGAAGATCTCATCCCTGTGCCGGGTAAGGAACGGCCCCTGCTGCTCCAGGCAGCTCACTGAGCTCGTAGGGTGGACATAACTCAGATTATTTTGAAGCAATACCTCAATTCATCAAACAAAATCAGTTATATCAGAGGTAGAATGTAGAGCTGGGAGCTCCATCTCCCCAGTCTCCAAATTTTGACTTGCAGGGTAGCCCCACTGCCCACTTTTTCCAGCCACCCATAACTGGCTGAAACATGGAGGAAGCCAAAACTTCCAAAGGTGCAGTATCCTGTAAAACCCAAAAGCAAATGGATCTTGGGTTGTTCCTGCTCTTACTTACCTGACAGGCTGATGGACTTTTCATGTTGGGCTGCCAGCTAATTAACAGCTGGTTTAATTGCTCACTGAAAACCTTCACTGAGGTTTTCAGTTCTTCTTGTAATAGGTGCTTCCTTCTGAAGGTTTTCCTAAAATTAGAACACTATTAAGTGTAACACATCAGTGATCAGGGCAGAACCACAGAAATAAACACTTGGTCACTGATACATCTTTCTTTACCCATCCACCCTTGTGCAAGTCACACATCAGCAGTGTCCTGTGTGAAATTACCTGAATCACTGAGGTTAAATATCAGAATGTGACTATCGGCACACAGAGCCCTGACAGCTACAGCTTTAGTGTTAATCCTTCACCGTTCCCTTTCAGCAGCTGTTTGTCTTAACAGTTTATAAAACAATGCAGAAACAAGATGATTTCATTTCTTTCAGCTGGAAAACTTTCAAACGCAGTTGATCCAGGCTGTGAAGAAAGCCCACAAGGAGGGCCCGGTGCCGGGAAGCACTAATGGGGTATTGGTGCTGGAGCGGCCCATCCTCATCGAGACCTACCTGGGACTGATGTCCTTCATCAACAACGAGGCCAAGCTGGGATACTCCATGACAAGAGGCAAAATTGGATTTTAAACCTCCTTGCGTGTCATCTGTTCAAGGGCAAGTGAGTTGCTGGTGGTGCCCTGGGGAGACGGTGCTGAGGGCAGAGCACGTGATAAAGCAAAGTTGTCAGGGGAAGGGAAGGAAAGGAAAGGGGGTGGTTGTAGCACAGTTCCTGGTTGTTTGGGGAATGCACAGGTTGGATTTGAAGCAGACACAGGGTGGTGTCAGTCTTGTACTCTGTACCCCATTTACAGCCCTAACTGGTCCTTACACAGGATGAATGAGCAGTGGTGAGTCCCGTGTCCCAGTGCCTGCTCTTCCCAGCCCATGAAGTGCCATTGGAACCTGCTAAAAACCCCCAGTGCACAGCAGAACCTTTGTGCCACAGCCCTGCTGTATCCCTGTGTACGGTGTCAAGTCCTGTCGTGTGCTTGGGACTGCTTTGTGCTGTTTAGAGGAGCTGCTGTTCCAATCACCGTGATCTCAGTGCTCTGATTAATGCCTGTTAGAAATTTTCAAAGCTATCAGTCAGTCTTTAACAGTATTTGCTGGCTTTTGCTAAAGCTGCACTGTTCCACCTGCTCAGCAGCAGTTTGTGAACTCAATATGCATTTATGAGCTTCTTGTAAAAATCCCTCTAAGAACCTACTGGAACTTCCTCTCTTCTTCTGTTTCTTCGCTGCAGCCACAGAATAAAGACTGTTGTGAGAGAACATTGCCAAAAGCCTCACAAACCCATTTGCCTTCAAAGCTGTTCTTTGTAAAACTGAAAAGGAATTCTATTTTGGTTAAATTGATACTCTTAGCCATTTTTTCTTAAATCTACTCTAGTTTGGGCCAGGACTTTTTAATGGAGACAGAGAGAACTTTCAGCACTGTGTGTCAGCCTTGGTTCATACATTCCTGCACTGAACCTCTCATCCAGGGATGAAATTCAGAAGCAGCCCAAGAGATTACAGCTGAAATTGCTCAGGAGGGGACTCTAACAAGCTTTTTCCTTGTGCATGACCTTCTCTCCAGGCCCTTTCATGAGAGCATTTATCTGCTGGATAAACACTGTGCTGCAGTGCTGGGGTTTTTTTGACCTTAATGTAGGTGTTTGTGAAACTCCTGTTGCAGTCCATCCTGACTCCAACTTTCCAAGCTTCTCCATGCCTTTTCTAAGTTACCTGTTCAATTTTCATTAACCTTGCAGTAAACTTAAATTTCAACTCTTACTTGGTCTTCGTTCTTCATTTTCTGGAGACTGAGGCTGTGAAATTAAGTAGTGAAAGAAAAAACATACAGAAAATACCTAAACAAGAGGCTCCCTCCTTGGAAAGACACAGGGGAAAACAAGGGAGGATATCCAACTGCTCCTTCCCTGCCAAACCATCCACTCCCCTTTGGCACCAGAGTTGGGACAGCAACTCCCATTTCAGTTACCTGTAATTGAGCATCCTGAAGTGTCAATAAATCCATGGTGGCCCAGGCACAATTACTGTCACCCAAAATTATTTGTGTGCAAGTAACAGTTCCATGTGCTGGAATAAATCACTACAGCATCACATCACTGATCACACTGAAACAGACTTTCAAGTGCAGAGGTGCAGGTTTATAGTTTGTAACTATCAAAATATTTATTGGAAATAGAAAATTTAAATAATAGCTATACATTATATATACACAGAGCTACAGTCTTAGAAAATAAGGGTTCAGAGTTGAAAAAGAGATGTTCAACTCCATCAATACTCAGGTTTTCTTGCAATAGAGACTCATTCCCTATGTTTCACTTGCTACATCACTTCATTCAAATGCAGTCACAGTATTTCACACACTGAGCTTGGAGCTCCTTCAAATAAATAACTTATAAATACAAACACTTCAGACTGGGCAACAGGTTTTGACTCCTTTCCTCTTTCTTCCTCAGACTTGGGAGCATTTTTAATGCATTTTAGTTCTTTTATTTTACCTCTTCTCTTTCCAAGTAACACACACAGAAGTTGTCCTTACTCAGGAGCACCATGGAGTCCCCACTGGAATGCCAGGAGAGAGACACGATCTGGAAGTCACCTGCAGGAAGAGATCAGAGTGTGTCAGCAAGGAGCTGGCAGCCCGTCCTCCTGCTGGAGGAAAAGGCAGCTGGAATCAGCCACACAAATCTGCTGGCCCCGTGCTGTCCTTGAGACATCTGCTGTGTCTCCCTATGAACTCTTTTTCCAAGGGTGAAAACACCCATTCTTAAGCAGCTCCAAGAACACACCCGAGCCATTTCCATCACAACACTCAGATCAATTTATAAGTGGAATAATATTTTGTCACTGAGCAGTTGCTGAGAGGTCGTGGCAGCTGCTGCAGGGCCTCACCTTCCCCGGGCACCTGCACGACCACGCAGCCGGCCGGGGACCACAGGTACACTCTGCTGGTGCCCGTGCACACGGCCAGGCGCGGCTGGCACGGATCCCACTGGAAGCACTGGATCGTGCACAGCTGCTCCAGCACCACCGACAGCTTCAGCTTCCGGATGTCCCAGATCCACACGGCGTTGGGAATGTTATCTGGAGAGGAAGCAACAATCAGGTGATAGCTGAAGGATAAAAGGATCATGCTTGGTTTTTCTAAATGCACAGTAACAAATTCATACAGCACAAACCTTTAGGTACACCCCGGGGTTACCATCACTTGGGTTCTGCCAAGCAGAGCCTTCAGGAAATATTCAGCCTTGGAAATATTGCAAAAAAAGGTAAAAGTGACCTAGTCCCTCTCCCAGTCCTTCCCTGGCTTTTATCAAATTAGTCTGTCTGATGGGTTTTGCACCTGACCCAGAGCTTTGGCATCCAGGCATGAACAGCGCCTCAGGACCATCAAAGGGAAAGATGGAACATTAATTCCATGACTCTCACTATTCAGGAAGTCAGAATTCCTCCTGCTATAGGTTGTGCAGAGTTCTGCCTTTCAAGAGACCCAGGCTGTAAGTGGGAAGATTTGTTTCATTTTCAATACAGTGAGCTCACATAAACTTGAAGAAATATAAAACCCCACTATTTTCATTAAATACAGAGCCAGGGCTGAGTTCATGCCCTGATCAGCAGTTCTGGCAGCTCACAACAGTTAACACACACCAGAAGGCAGGCTGGGATTCCTCTGTAGTTACATATCTCACAACAGAGCTGATTTTACAGGGCCATGACTCTTTTTATAGTGCAAAGGATCATTTCTGCTAAGGAAAGCCCCCACATGCCACATGGTTTCCCCTCTGAGGCAGGGCAGTCGGAACTTACCATTTTTGGTGGCCAGGAAACAGTTATCTGCACTGAAGGCCAACATCCCAACTCCCACTTTGGGATTTGCCCTGTCAGCAACTGGTTTGACGTACTGTAAAGAAACTGGCACCTGGGAAATGTCATCTGGAATGGGAAATAAAAGTATTTCACTAAGTGAGCCTGCATGGACAATGCATTTACATCCAGCTGTTAAAACCCCTCATCTCTGAAGTGACAGGACCAAATTTTACTCTTCTCCAAGATGTTCCAATCAAAATTTCAATTGCTTTAAGATATCGTATCTTCACACAGCCACCCTACTGCTATTCCTGCCCTCCTACAGAAAAGGAAAGGCTGGAAATTCAGGCAAGACTGAGATTAAATCAGGAAAATGAGGAGAGATTAATTTTTCTACTACCTTTTAACTAATATTTCAAACAGTGTTAACCAAAGGTGATTTACAGTGCCACAAACCCTGACACTGATTTTTACTGCCCTTGAGAACATCCAGAGGATCTGTTCCACCATCCAAGGGGCAGAGTTCACCTACAATGTTTATTTAAAGGCTTCCCAAGGCAAACTCAAGTGTCTGGTTTGAGTAAACTTTGGCTTACATTTACTCTGTGTGCTGAAGAGAGAACTAGCCAATTCTCTTGTTGGAGGGAAAGAAAGTCTCTCTGTGTCAACAGTTGGGGATTTCTCCACTTCTTTATACACAATCTACAAAGAAACAAGTGAGAGCTCTACAGAAGGGCCTCGGAGAGTTTGAACATGGGCTGTTACTAAATACCCACATCCCACTGACTCATTTGTACATTTATTATATCTCAGCATCCCCTGGTTCATCAGCAGAGGAAAGGGCTTCAGCAGGCACATATGGAATCCAGTATTCCCAGTGAATCGTGGGCCATTTGGAACCTTGATCAGGAAAAACACCCCTGTGACAAATACACAAACCTCAAAGTCTACAAACAATAAGTCTGAGGGAGTGCACCTCGTTCATTATTTCTGACAGCAAAATAAATCATCCCCATTACAGTGGGAACATGAATCTCATTTTTGCAACCAAAAATCTTTTATCTGATTCTATCACAAATAACGTTCAGCACTGCAGCAGGAAAATAGCAAAAATATTTTAGTGTGCCTGCAACATATTCCCAAACACAAGCACCAGGATACAACACAGCAACTGCAATTCCTGTCTGTGTAGTGGAGATTAACAGAGCTATTTCCATTTGTTTTCCATGACATATTTTACACCTAACTGGAAGTTAAGGCATTTTTCAGCCGTGAGAAGCTTTGCTGAGGTGCTTTAATGGCTCGTGCCTTGTTTCTGGTTAAGAGGCAGAGTCATGTGAATATTGCAGGCTTACAATCCACACACAAACTCTTCCAGGAGGTGTGTGCAGTCCCTCCGTACTGTTCTTGTTACCTCCAGGGATGAGATCAGCTCAGGATTTTGGGAACAGCAGCTCTGCACCTGCTGCCAACAGCCCAGAATCTGTCAGGCCTTGCAGGTACAAGTATAAAGGATAAAAATCAATGCTGACAGATGTTCCAGGAAATGCCCTTTAGGTGAGCTGGATGAGCCTGTCCACACAGGATGGAAAATCTGAACACAATCCAGTTCCAGCACTGTTTAAAGTCAGGAATTGTACACAGCTGAGACAAATCTCTCCTGTTCAGTTTTCCAGTTTGCCATCGGCTGCACACCCAAATCTGTAATGCAGCCACCACCTACACCAGAATACACTGGCACATGACAGGAGCATCTGAAAATCTATTACTGCTCAAGAGAGATGGTCACAGACATATTCCATCAAATTTGAAAGGATTCCTGCATTTTTCTTACATTCCCAGGTTGCCATGCAATTTCCCAAGACCTAGTGGGGAAAAAGCAAAGTCTCCAGAACGAAATGGATTCATCAGTGTCTTTCAGATACAAACAGCAGCACCCGAGCTCTGCTAAGGGCTCCATGGATTTGGGATCCACACTTACAGTCTTTTTGCTGGCAATGGTTGCTGGGTGGTCAAGCTCCGTGATCTTCTTCCACGTCACATGGTTCAGGATACGCACCTGGCTCAGGAAGCGTGGCAAGGGGAGACTGTTAGGACAAAGTTCTCCAAATGGTTCAGATAAAAGAGGCAGGAAACACTTCTCACCTTTTCATCAAAGCTGCCAATGGCCAGGAACTGGCTGCTGGGACTCCAGGCGATGGATTTGACACCCAAGGGCCACTCATAGGCGCGGAAGGAGGAGAGCAGCCGCCCGTCGAGGGAGTACAGCAGGACCTTGTACTGAAACACACACAGGGCCACTCTAAAATCCAGCATTGCTGCTGAAAACCACAGGCAGGCAAATCATCCCTGCCAAACTCTGCCTGTTTAACATGCAGCAAGTTAAATACAAAGGTACAAATGGTCTCTGATCTAGGAGTTAAGAGGCTTCGTTGCTCTCTTTTTGGATGGGTACTTTCATTTACTGTAAAAGCACTGTGCAATGCAATGTCAGTAGAGCTGTAAAAGACTCTTACATTCTTCCAATATTCTTCTTCCATTATTCTTCCATTATTGCAGTAGCAGCTTCTGCAATGTTCAGGTTTTTTGCAAGATAAATTAGAAATAATTTGCTGTCATTGAAGATTTACAGAACAGTGACATCCACTTGCAAGGACACCCATCCCCAATACAAGTGTGATATTTAACAAAAGCCGGAGTCACAACCTTTTATGTCCAAAAGAAACATTTTAAACACTGATTATTTTAGTCACTGCTTTATACATGATGGCCAAAGACCAGCTTGAACTCTTCAAGAAAATAATCTGCTTTTTCTCCTACCTCCAGGCATGTGTCCCACGCTGCCAGCACACAGCCATTGGGAGCCCACTCAATCCCAGACAGATCCTGGGTTTCAGTGTCAAAATGCTGCTCACAAAAGAGAAACCACAAAACGATCTGAAATATGTCAAGGAATCCTAACCTAACAGAACGCTCAGTTTTAACCTTTCAAGGGCTACCACAAACACAAAAGAGCTTTTTGTATGGCAGAGTAGCAACAGAAGTATTTCCTCTTGTAATAAATGTTGCATTCAGTGGATCTTTGATCCCCTTTACAGAAAAGCCACAAGTTTCTATACCTTCAAATGAACAGCATCTCGTAAGAAAATTAAATTAGTTACACTGAATCAGTCAAAAATCCAGGAAGCCTAATTCCTTGTCTCAAAGCCTAGTACAAGATCGCAGAATCCCAGAATGATTTGGGTTGGAAGGGACCTTAAAGATCACCTCGTCCCACGGGCAGGGACACCTTCCACTATCCCAGGTTTCTCCAAGCCCCATCCAACCTGGCCTTGGACACCTCCATGGATGGGGCAGCCACAGCTTCTACTACAAGGATCATTAGGAAAGAGCTCAGGAACACAACAAACATGTAGTGGTATTTCCCAGATTTTCTCTCAGCTTCTGGTGAGGCTCAGAATTTCCAAATTAGAGGTGACACAATGTACAGACAAGTTCTTAATGAGGTTTAATTGCTCAGATCCAGCCCATGGCCAGTGCCACCCTCCATGGACTGATCCCACGTGTGAACAGTTTGTATCCCATATCCTAATTACCAAGCACTTGCTTCTCTCACTGTTACCCATGGAGTAGTGTGAGGTATGTGCACATAACCCCCACAGCAGAGTGGCAGGAGAGGCAGAGCTCACCCTGAGGAGCTGCCAGTTGTTGCACACGAAGATGCTGATGAAATCCTTGCAGTCGCGGCGCTCCGCCACGGCCATGTAGCGCCCGTCCTTGGTGAAAACCACCCCTGATTAATGACAGACCAATTAAAACTGGCTTAAACAGAAATCAGGCAACAAGGCAGAAGAGCTGATGAGTCTTCAACGAGGAAGTTACTCTCAATTCAAAGCAGAAGTAAAAGAGGAGACAGATTTTTTTCACAGAAGGTCACATTAATCAAGGCAAAGCACAGTGTCACTGATTCATTGTGTCAGCAATTTTCAAGCTTGGAATGTACAATTTCTCAGGATGCAGAGCTCCAGCGTGCTTCAAAACACATCTAACCACTGACAGTTGTTATATAAACCCAACAGATTTCAAATAACCACTTCATTTAGCCTGGCTAAATGGATCAGTTATGCAACCATCGGGTCTTCACTAACTCCCAGGCATTGCTCCCCATCCACTTGGATTTTACATGGAATACATAATTGTCTTTGTCATCTCTGGGATACAAGCCTTGGGCAGCAAACTGCTCACCACAGCCATGTGGTCTGACAGCCCTGACACGAGCTTCCCTTTCCAACCTTCCCACGCGCAGAAGATGACAAAAGTCACTTTGGATTAATGTTTTTCATCGCCAGCACATCCAGCATAATTTAATGTCTTAAATTAGAGGCAAACACAACACAGATGCACATGTGAAGAGCAGACACATGGATCAGCTGGAATCCTTCACTCAGAGACCACAACCTGGCTGCAGGTGCTGCTCAGAAGGGACGGGACCACACCCTGTTCCCAAACATGGGGTTTGTCACCACATTAAATTCATTTTCCCTTTCTGCCCCATTAAAGGACCATTCCCAGGTGGATGTGTGACACTTACCCTGCTGGCACGCTTTGGGGTACTTGATGTAAGACACAGACTTGGTGCACAAGGACCACACGGTGATTCGCAGCTGGCAGAGAGACAGGGAGCAGTTTTGGTTATTTTTGTAGATTAAAAAAAAAAAAGAAAAATTAATAGGAAAACATCAACCTAATTCAGCAATACTAAGAGGATCAATTAACCTTCTGTGATTAATTAATTCTGCAGCTATTTTGTATCACACAATGTCCTGGGAAGCAACGACGAGGAATTCTCTCCCAGTTTCTGGCAGTTAGGAGGAAATTTACCCCAAGCTTAAATGAGTACTCTAGATGGGGATACAAAATTCACACCACCGATATGGAGAAAAGCTCTTCACTAATACTGAATTTCCTGACATTAGCACAAATGTCTTCCCAATCTATTGCACAGACTCATTTTGCAGTTGGAAAAACAGATTCATCACAGAATCTGGAGGAGAGATGGGGAGTTTCCTGCCTTTATGAATGGATGACAAGTTACAGCCACTTCAGAACATTGTATTCCTTGGGAAAAGGCTTCCAAGTGTGAAAATTGAGCTGTGTTTTTCAACATTTAGACACCCTCAGCTTTGATGGCTGATTTGTGTTTTGCTCTTCCCTCCTCAGCCACACACAAAGAG
Organism: Pachycephala philippinensis; assembly: GCA_013397055.1. Classification (NCBI taxonomy): domain Eukaryota; kingdom Metazoa; phylum Chordata; class Aves; order Passeriformes; genus Pachycephala; species Pachycephala philippinensis. The sequence goes on from VWZT01015222.1 coordinate 211,422, forward strand.
GCACCATTACAGATACACTGAAAAATTCGAAGACACCCAAAACCTGCTCTGCAAAGCGAGGCTTTACACTGGTGTTTGGGGGATTTCTGGAGAACTGTGCCTCCACAAGCACCAAGAAGCTGCAGAGAGGGCAGGCAGCTGCAGACCCAGCCTCCCCACAGCTCCCCAAGGTCACAGCTGCACTCCAGGCCCTGCCTTGCCATCTGCACATTACCCAATTAAAAACAAATACTCCCTCTCCCGTAGCAACCATGGGGACACGTGGGCATTCACCAGCGTGGCATGTGAACCTTTGCATTTGGAGCTGGAGCGAGGAATGTTTCCAGGGCCAGGTTTTTAACTTGTGTTTTCCTGCATTTTACTGCACCAAGGAAGAGCTACAGGTAGAACTTTCTGCAGTGAAGCACCTCCATCACCTTTCCCCAAACTACTGAACACCAAAATTAATTCTGATCCATGTAAAACTCCAGCACTGTCTCTGTTTCCTGTTCCTCCCACATCCCACACAGCCCCAGCAGCATCCCAGCAGTCTTGGGAGGAAGGTTCTGCTACACCTTTTTGCAGGTTTGTCCTCAACACACCTTTTCCTTCCCTGAAGTACCTGGCACTGTTCAATGGTGACAAAGGATCCTGAGGGAGCACCCTGTGGATCTGCTTTACTGGTAACACTGCAGGCACTGTGTTGCAACAGGGAAGGGAAGTTTTCCCTTGCTGACATGATCAGTTTTGGTGGGAAGCACAATTCAAGGGATTTACAGGGTTCAAACCAAGCTTTAGAATCCCAATAAATGCTGCCTCCAGATCAGAGATTCGTGGAGTCCCAGAACAGTCCCTTCTGCCTTACACGTCAGACAAACTTCTGAGATTTGAAGAAACAACACAGAAATCTTTTTCCACGGAATCATAGAATGATTTGGGCTGGAAGGGACCTTAAAGCTCATCTTGCCCCACCCCCTGCCATGGACACAGACACCTTCCAATAAACCAGATTGCTCCAAGCCCTGTCCAACCTCACTGGGAAGAATTTCTTCCCAGTATCTCACCTAACCCTGCCCTCTGTCAGTCTGCAGACATTCTCCCTTGTCCTGTCACTCCAGGCCCTTGGAAATCTCTGCATCTTTCCTGTAAGCTCCCTTCAGGCACTGGAAGGCCATGATTAGGTCACCCCAAAGCTTCTCCTCTCCAGGCTGGACAATCCCAGCTCTCCCAGCCTTTCCTCTCAGCAGAGCTGCTCCATCCCTCTCATCATCCTGGGGCCTCCTCTGGACTCTCTGCAGCAGCTCCATCCTGTCCTGGATCCCAGGGCTGGGGCAGCTCTGCAGGTGGGGTCTCACCTGAGCAGGGCAGAGGAGCAGAACCTGAGTTTAGCAGCTCCTGGAGGAATCCACGAGATGAACAACATAAATCAACTTTTATCCCTGGGCCCGCTCACTTCCGGCCACCCAAACCCAGCGTTGTCAGTCTGCTCCTCAGGCAAGATTTACTTTAAAAATACCAACACGATGCCTCCACACATTCCTCTGCAGCAACTGCAGCACTGGAATGCTGCCAGGGACTATTCTATTAATTGCAGCCCTAAATGCACTGGCTGCCCTGCCTCCCCTGAGCAAAACACACAGCACACATTCTCCAGCCACTTAATACAAGCTTAGCAGCTGCAGGCTTCGAATGCTGAGGGCTGGATCATCATTTTTCCTGACAAATGCATCCAAGTGCTGCTGCTTGGCCTCATGAGCAGCTCCCCTGGCCTGCTGGGCATCAAACACACTTCCATCCTGGACCACACTGGCTGCTCCAAGCCTCAGGAGGCAAAACCTTGCTGCTCATGTTGAGCTCAGGTGCACAGGAAGAGGGAAATCTCTGTAGATGGGACACACCACTGAGCCCACTGTCACCTCTGCCCTGCCCGAGGCTCAGCCGAAGAAAAGGCAAGGCCACCTTTGTTTTGAAATAATTCTGCATCCATCTCTGCTCCATCACAGAGCCACAGATGGAAAAGATGGATTTAGGATGGAAAAGCCCTCAAAGACCACTGAGTCTATTTCCCCAGAACTGCCAAGGCCACCATTAGACCACATCACCAAGCACCACATCTAAATGTCTTTTAAATCCCTCAGGGGATGTTGGCTCCATCCCTCCCCTGAGAGGCCTCTCCCAATGCTTGACAACCCTTTCCATGAAATTTTTCCTAATATCCAATCTAAACCTCCATTTGCTGTAAAGACAGGAGCTTCTCCAAAAGGGTCAAGCTTTGTAACTCCTCAGAGAGGACAATAATGGTTTCCCTGCTCTTCACTGCTGAGCACATGCTCCTGGCACTGGATGTTTTGGTGCCATCACACCCTGATATTCCTGGGGGGCACTGCCCTGCCCTGTGTGCCCCAAAACATGGACAACAAACTGCCCCAGTGCCTCTGGGGAGAGCCCAGAGAGCAGAGCCAGCACACATTTCATGGCACAGTCACACACACAAAAATACACCTGCAAAAACTCAGACTACAACTAAACCAGATGCCTCTAAGTGTCTGATAAGCAAAGCCTTTACACCTTTAACATCTAATAAGATCATGGAATCACATCAGGGTTTGGGTTGGAAGGGACCTTAAAGATCATCTTGTTTCAAATCCTCTATTCACAGAATCACTGGGGTTGGAAAAGACCAGCAGGATCATTGAGTGCAATCCAACCTGCGCCTGATCCCCACCTTGTCACCCAGCCCAGAGCACTGTGTGCCACCTCCAGGGATGGGGACTCCAAACCTCTCTGGGCAGCGCCTTCCAATGCCTGACCACCTTTTCCAAGGAGAAACTCCTCCTGGTGTCCAACCTGACCCTCCCCTGGCACAGCCTGAGGCTGTGTCCTCTCATCCTGTCGTTTTTTTTCTGTTCAGCTCCACTCTCTCCCCTGCAAGGGCTGCAGGCTCAGAGGGAAGCACATAGATACATTCCGTAATTCCATTGTAACTTCTCACCCAACTCACACAACCTGATGGTTCAGCCTTGTGCTAGGAACATTCAAAACCAAACCATTTTGATTCCTGAAAGTAGGATCCTTTTCTGTTGTTCCATTTGTGCCCACTCAGACATTCCCACAAACTGAGAAACTCACATTATGTGCTTAATGTATGGATTTCACACCCCCTTCCCCTGTGTTTACAACTGAATTGTGACAGAAAGGGAAAACCTTCATATTCCCACCTGGAACATTCCACAACCTCATTTAAGTTGCCAACATAAATGAGATGAAGAAGATTAGAAGGATTATGTCACAGCTTGCAGACAGGATCAGGAGCAACAGAAACACCAAACACAGAGGGTGAGAAAAGAAACCAAATGCTTCAAAAATGACAGGAAATTTCCATTGCTGCTCGTTGCCTTTCTCAGGGAATTCATGGAGAAGGGACAATTGCTTTTATAGCAGGAGAACAGCCCATGGTCAGTTCAGTCTGCAGCAAGCCCTTCTCCACTGCTCCTTTTGGGGGATACTTTCTCTTCAGAGGAGATGACTCCATTGAGTGGAGTTGTCAAACTCAAATCCTCACGATAATGGTGTCTGAGAAGTTTTCAGCTGTTGTTTTGCAGTGGAAAAACAAACCAAAAGCAGAAGCATTTTTAAAATAGCCTAAAAACAGCTGAGAAATAAAAAGTATTTAGATGGTAACGTGATAAACAGTCTCCAGCGCCGGGCCCAGGACCACGGCCCGATGTTGACAGCTCCAGGCAGGTGTAGGACTGGTGATTTTCAGCAGACAAAAACACACTTTTAAACAACCTACAGCTCAAATGACTGTCAACTCTTGTCCCAGACTTGACTGGGTCACTCGGTCCCCTTACATAGCAGTGTCTGTCAGCACCGGATTTCAGAAGATTATTCGGAGCGCATTCCTCGCCAGGAAGCATTTTTCAGCCAATGCAGCCACGCACAGTTACTAAGGATTAGCTGGGATACACACACAGAAACACACACTTCTCCCTGCTGCTGGACTTCCAGAGAAGCTCCTTAATGCTTAAGGACCTGACATGGAATGAGACAAAGTACAAAGTATGTAGTTCATAAGCACAGCTCTTCAGAGAAACACTCCAGAACATCTTCACACTATTTATCCCAAAACATGAGGGTCACGAGGAAGCAGAGAATCACAGAATCCCAAGATGGCTTGGCTTGGAAGGGACCTTAAAGCTCATCTTAACCCACCCTCTCCCATGGGACACCTTCCACTAGACCAGCTTGCTCCAAGCCCTGTCCAACTCTGCTTTGAGCACTTTCAGGAACGTGAAGAGGAGCCATCTGCTTTCCTTCAGATCCTTCACCTGCAGCTCTTGGTTAAGCTTTACCTGTGCCTGTAAATCCTGGTGGAATGATGACACTGGAAGGAGTCACATTGGGTTCAACACCTTCCACAGGACACACTGATAACGTGGAACTGCCTCTCAGAGTGGATTTCAGCAGAGGAGGAACACTGACCACAAAGAAACCCTACAAATTAGCCAATGAATTCCAAGTGTCAGAGGATGGTGCCAGACTCCTGTTTTTGGTGCCAGTGACAGGACAAGGAGTAATGGCCATAAACTAAAACACAACAAGTTCCACTTCAACATGAAGAACTTCTTTCCATGGAGGGTGGCAGAGCACTGGAATAGCTTCCCAGGGAGGGTGTGGAGTCTCCCTCTCTGGAGACATCCCAAACCCACCTGGATGTGTCCCTGTGTCACCTGCTCCAGCTGACCCTGCCTTGGCAGGGGTTTGGACTGGATGATCTCCAGAGGGTCCTTCCAACCCCAAATATTCTGGGATTCTGTAATGATTTTTCTGAGGCACTGGTAAGTACAGATTGCAAGAAAGAAATTAGCACAACAATAACCTTTGAAAAACTCAGGGAATAAGAAAGTTCTTTGCAAGCTTTCAGTGGAGTTCACACATTGACCTGAAGAATTAGGAGAACGAGTGGTTGCTTGGTGCTGTTTGAAAGCATCAAGCGACCAAAGCCCAGCTGAGCTGGCTGACAGGGAACCCCCAAACCCTCCAGGCAATTGCTGGATTTGATAACACACTGATATTAAATATCCCCAGAGCTTGTCCTGAGCACTGCCCACATCCATCCCCCCAGACTGTGGATTTAGCAGGGAGGGAGTAAACACAGCTCCGACCGCGGCCCGGCCCCGGCAGCTGTCTGACAACAGCTAATTTAGCAACCTGTTTACAGCTGGAAAGGAAACTTATCCCAACACAGATGCCAACTTGGCAAAGGCTTAATGAAATCCTCTAAGGTCAAACCGAGTTCTGTTGGGAGGCAATAAATCCTCGCTGGTCCACCCCCACACACACGTGCCACGAGATCCTCTCTGGAAGCCTCACACAGCCCCAGCCTGCAGTTCTGACTCCTCTGCTGCTGCCTGACCAGCAGGGATGGCTGTGCTGCCTCCAGGCTGGAATTCTGGGCTTGTTTTTAATTTTTACTGCAATTCACACCTGGGAAAACCAAGGCCTAAACTCATCACTCCTATCTAAAAGGGTGAGGGAGTGGGTCTGCACCCACACACACACACGGCGGAGTCCCCATCCATATCCTACTGACACTGGGATTTGCCCAAAAAAAGGGGGAATCTTGTGTTGCAGCATGTGAATTCTGTGCTAGCCAGTGTTATGGCACAAGATCCTGTCACCTAAAACCCACCCACAGGTTTGGAAAGAGTAAACACAAAGAGAAAATGTCTCACATGCAGTTCTTGGCTGTTTTCTGACCCTTCTTTATTGTACTGAATAACAGGAATCATCAGCTCTAATGCAAAGGTGGAAGAGTCAGAAATCACAGGCCTTCCAACAAACCCACCATACACAAACCAATTTGGATTCTATATTAGTTAGTGTTCCCCAATATGGGTCTTAATAAGCACTTAGAGGTGTTTTAATTTTCATTTTACAAGTGGTTCCATCAGCAGTCTGGCTCCTATGTGTCAAATCAAACAACTGGGAAAGTATTTCCAGGATCTGGATCTAAATCTCATCTCATAGGTCAATAAACCTAAGCCTGTGTGTTTTAATTTAAAATCACTCTGAAATGTTTATGGTTTGGGTTTTTTTAACTAGAAATCCTGAGCTCTTCTCACTGTGAAAGCAATATATTGGATTTCTAAAACTGCTTTGTTGAATGCCATCAAAATACATCAAAATACCAAAATCAAAAACACCAAGGTACGTTCTCAAACATAATTTTACCTCCAAATTTAAGTGTCCATTTTCTATCTTATCACCAGAAGCAAGAGGACAAAGTGTTAGTGGAACAACAAACACCTAACCTGGCATTAACCTGAGCTACACACAGGAGCACAGAGCTGCATCCGTGCTCTCCACCACCGCTGCAGCTTTAAGGGCTTTGGGTTATTTTAGGAGGCAAAGGGCAGACAGCAACATCTGACACCGTGGGGAGCAACCCTGCCTCCACACTCACATGGAACTCGGTGGTGTTGAGGATGTGACGACCGTCCGGACTCCAGCATGAAGCCACCAATCCCGCGGAGCCCTCGTCGATCCTACAGTGCCAGGCCGGCTGCTCCAGGGACCAGACCTGGGGCAGGGAGCAACCAGACAGAGCAGGCAGCAACAGCTCATCCAAGCCTCTGCTCGGGAGGATTCCCTGCAGCTGACAACAGGCTCGTGCATCCCACCCCGGGGAGCTCAGGAGCACCCAGCCACCCGCAGCCATGAAGGACTGGCGCTGGATCCCGCTGCAAAAGTGAGTCCCACACCTCTGGGGGATAACAGAAATGGCAAATGATGTGGGGTTGGTCTTTTTCTGTGACAAGTATTCTGAATATCCAACATTTAAACAGGTTTACTCTGTGGGGCTGTTTTTTTTCTGTGACAAATATTCTGAATAATCCAACATTTAAACAGGTTTAGTCCATTTAACAAGCTTGTATGTATTTCTTTCCTACTGGTAAGATAACCTCCAATTCTGATCTGCTTTGCTAGATATTGTTATCCTAAATATTCTTTTCCAAACTAAGATGTTTGTCATGGCTTTCAAACTCCTGGCATGCTGTGTTATGCTCAAACTGTGTTATCAATAACATCAGGTGCTTCGGCAAAGCCTCAGACTAGTGCTGGCTGTTAAGCTCTCACTCACATCACCCCCAAATCCCAGCAGGAAACACGCCCTGTCCTGCTTTCAGCCTCACCTGGACAATGCCCCGCTTGTACAAGGCACACAGGATGAACAGGGAGTCCGAGGACCACTCGATGTACTGGATCTGATCCAGGCAGGTGTAGAGCTGGAGCAGCTGCAGGGAGCTCGCATCCCGAACCACCAAACGGTGCTGCACACATGAGGCCTGGGGGCACGGGGACAGGGCTGAGGTGGGGCAGGATCCTGGATGGAACACCGGCGCTGTCCCTGCCAGGCTCGCTGCGATCCCAGGTTTAGTTCAGAGAGAATCAATATTGTGTTTTAAAGAAAAAATCCTCCCTGTGAGGGTGGGGAGCCACCGGCACAGGTTGCCCAGGGAAGCTGTGGCTGCCCCTGGATCCCTGGAAGTGTCCAAGGCCAGGCTGGACAAGGCTTGGAGCAACCTGGAATAGTAGAAGGTGTCCCTGCCCATGGCAGAGACTTTGAACTAGATGAGCTTTAAGGTTCCTTGCACCCCAAACCAGTCAGGGATTCTATAATTCTATTCAATTTGCACTGAGCTCCACTGCAAACTACAGTGAGAGCAGCTAACCCAGGGGGAAAGGGGGTTTTATAGTAATAAACAGAATCCTCGTTGATTCCATCACTGCTGGCTAAGTAACTCCAGTTTTTAAAAAATTCCTTTCTGTCTTATAACTATTATTTTATTTCGTAGAATCCCAGAATGGTTTGGGTTGGGAGACACCTAAAAGTTCATCCAGTTCCACCCCTGCCATGGCAGGGACACCTTCCACTGTCCCAGGCTGCTCCCAGCCCTGTCCAACCTGGCCTTGGGCACTGCCAGGGATCCAGGGGCAGCCCCAGCTTCTCTGGGCACCCTGTGCCAGGGCCTNCCCCTGTGCCAGGGCCTCCCCACCCCCACAGGGAACAATTCCTTCCCAATATCCCACCTAACCCTCTTCTCTGGCAGTTTGAAGCAATTCCCCCTTGTCCTGCCTCTCCAAACCGCTGTAAAAAGTCCCTCTCCATCCTTCCCGCAGGCTCCCTTCAGGTACTACTTAATTTGCAGTACTAAATCATCTAACAGATTAAGGTTGATTTAACCGAACTCAGGTCTCCGGTATCGACCCTTATTGACTCAAAGCCTCTCGGCAGCAGCCTCTGAGCTCAGATCCGCAGGATCCGGGGCTCCATCGCTGCCCGCTCCGTGTCCGCCCTCAGCCCGGCCCGGCCCGGCG
>VWZT01015222.1:219803-247289 GCA_013397055.1 Pachycephala philippinensis
GGGGCCTCGCGGGAGGGGCCGCCCCGGGGCACGCCGGGAGTTGTGGTCCCCCCGCCGGCCCGGCAGGGGGCGCCCGGCGGCGGGAAGCGCGCGGGAAGGCGCCGCGCGAGCCGCATTAGTATGCAAATGAGCCGCTAATGAGCCGGGTAATGACGCGATTAATGAGCTGAGGGGCGTGTTCTCCCTCCTCTTCCCCATCCTCAGAGAACCCTCCCTTATCTGGCGCCTTTCCGCGGGCAGTGTCCCGCGCCCGGGACTGCCTTGGCTAATTAATCAGCCCTTCTGGCTAATTAATCACCCCTTCCGGCTAATCACCACTGCCGGCTAATTACCAACAGCAACGGGAGCACAGGCGGCATGTCCCGCCAAGTTCCCCGGACAGGACAGAGGAACTAGCAATTGCAATAGAGATACCCCAGCAAAAAGGATGTGAACTGACTGGAATCGATCAATAAATAAATTAATATAGGCACACCAGGGAAGAGGCAGATCCCAGATAACCCTTCCTGGGGACATATTCCTTTGGGAAACAGCCCCCTCCCGGTGCAGCCAGCCGCCAGGGAGCAGAAGAGCCAAGAGGGGACGAGGAGGGTGACAGGGATGTCTGTGTTCCCAAAACACAGTGTCCCCAAAACTCTCTGGTCCCGCGGGCTGAGGCTCCTCTGCATCCCTTCCCCACTGAACAGCCAGGGGGATGCACAACTGCTTCCCTTTGTCCCCTCGGTCTGTACCCCCGGAATTTTTGGGTGGCAGCAGCCTGGCTCCCACCCCAGGGACAGCACAGTCCGGGTGGGACCCCCCTTCCCGTTTGGGGGCCACAATCACCATCACTTAAAAATAATAATTAATTTGCTCACGATCCGAGCAAATATTCGAGCCTTGTTTTCATTATGGATTATTTGGGTTCCAGAAGCTGGTTCCAGCCCCACCGATGTTTTTTGGGGGGTTTTCTGTCCCCACAACAGAGGAACAGACGTGCCAGATGCTCTGCCGTCACCATCTGCCCCACGTGTGATGTGGGGGTGCCTGCGGGCAGGGGGTGTCTGCTGGTCCCCAGGTGGGGTCAGGGGCCCTGAACACAAGCAGTGATTGCCCCAGGATGAGCAGTGCTCGCTGCCTGCCCCCAGTGACCGAGGGTGAGTGACCAGCGACACGGGAGCTTGTGAGGAGGGCGTCAGTGTGACAGGGTGAGGATGCAAATAATCCGCCTTGTGGGTGACGGGCTTTAGTCAGAAATGTTCAGTCGTCACCCACTGCCCCTCTCCGTGTGCCTCGGCCAGTCGCTGTTCCTTGGGGGAAGCAGCACACGGAATCCCGGAGCCCTTCCCGATGCCCGGGCAGGTGGTCCCGGTCGCCCCAGGAACGATGAGCTGGTCACTTGGCTGAAAGCAAACACGAAACCCGCTCAGTCCATCGATGTGATGAGGGGAAAAACCTCCTTCGATCCACACCGAGTGTCCTTTGCTGGGTGCCCCATCCCTGGCAGTGTCCAAGGCCAAGCTGGACGGGGCTTGGAGCACCGTGGGACAGCGGAAGGTGTCCCTGCCCATGGCAGGGGGTGGAACAAGACGAATTTAATTTTCCCTCCGGCCCAAACCGTTCCCTGGCGCTGTGGCTGTGATTAAAGCCGCCCCGGGTTGGTGCTGCCGGGTGGCCGCCGCTGTCGCATCCCCCACACCCAACTTGCCCCGGCGTCACTTTGGCGCTGGTGACCAGCTTTAATTCCCTGGCACGCTTGGCTGAGCACTCCCCACCCCCTTGCAACTGCCTCCTATTCCAGGAAGGCGCGCAGGAGCTTTTGCCTCACTTTTCGCCCAGCTTTCAGCGGCTCCAATGTCATTGCCTTGGCGACCGGGACGCTACTCCAGCGTAGTGCAGTAAATAACGTAGATCCTCAGTCCCAGGCTACTCCTGCCCGCGGGAGACCTCCGGGGGAACTCAAAACGCAGGTAGGAAGGGAAAAAAACCTACAACAGGAAACCCCTTGCTATGGGTATGTGTGAGTTTCTGGGCACGACCCTCTCCTGATAACGCGGCTGGAAGATGATTCGCGGCCGCTTTGCTTCGTGGGCTCGTGGCACAACATTAAAGTGTCTTGGAAAGTTTGCTCCCAAGTGCCTTAGCTCTGGAGTTAAAGCGCTTGTGGAGGAGCTTTGAATGGGCGAAGCTAAGGAGGGGCTGGATCCCGGTGGGATGCGGGGCCCGGCGGTCCCTGTGCGGGGCTGGGGCTGGGCTGCCGAGGAGGGAGGGGAAGCAGCGGCCTCAGCCTCCTGCCCCATCACGAGCTGCTGTCAGTGACCGCAGCCAGAGAGACTTCTGTCCAACCTGCCTCCTCCTTGGAAAGAAAATCGTTGATAAGCTGCTGGACCCCAAGGAGGGCTCCTGAGATTCAAAGCGTGCTGCAGGAAAGCTCACCCGCTCGCTCTCCGTTGCTTTTACAAACCTCATTTTGCAGGTGTGAATTTAAGAGTTCGGGACAAAGGAATGATAGCACAGGGCAGCGTTGGCACCTCGGGACTGGCAGCATTTTTACAAACATTAGGCTGTTTGCTGTGGGCTGGATGAGCCTGATGGGTCTCATTGTGCAGAGGAGAGAAGGTCCAGGGCCAGTTCCCAAATCTTGGAGCAGCTCGGTGTGAGAGGTGGAAATGGCTCTCAGAAGTCCCGCTCTCCCAGAGAGCCCTTAGGAATTAGTCATAGCCCTGTTACATCGGGTTTGTGCATTTATCTCCCTTTAAGGTGGCTGCAAAACGCTGTCACATTTCGTTCTGGGCTCTTGGAGTGGCGGGATAGGAGTGAATTTGTTATCTCCAGGTAATAACAAATACTGGGCATTTCTGGGTGCTAAACCTGAGCCCTGAAGTTGATGGTGAGATCAGAGATGCTCCTTCCAGGGAGTGCAGAAGCTCAGGAGGCAGGCAGTGCTCCCACAAGGCTGAGAGCCCACGGTGCCCTTCACCGTCCTCATTGTGATGAAAAAAGTTGAGTTTTAATCAGTCTAATAATTGATTCAGGCTCTGCGATCACGAACCGTGAGTGAAGCATGGTTGGATAGACAGAGGTTCATCTGCTCTGCTTCTCCGGGGAGTTGTTCTCCCGTTTTTGGGTGGCTGTAGGGACCGTGGTCTGTGCTCTTCCTTCTCCCTCTGTCCCTGGGGCTGCGTTTTCCACAGCAGCGTGGAAAACTGAGTACGTGGAGCTTTTACACACTGATCTTCAGAAATTATTTCGGTGGCAGTTCCCAGGGAAGTCTCATGGGCAGAAGGCACCGGAGCCGGTGTGACCCCACCGGGTCCCGCATCCCGGGGGTGGCGGCCCCGCCGTGGGCTGAGCCGGGCCCCAGAGGGAGCAGAGGTGGAGGATCGCTGCTCGCAGGCTTTCTCTGCCCGCTGCCGGGCTCTGTTCCCGTGTGCAGTTTCCCTGCAATGCCCTGACCAGCAACAGAGGGAAGCAGCAATCCAGCGAACGCTGGAGCCGGCTCGGAGCACACCTCTCCCAGAGAACGCCGGCAAATCCCACCGGCAACCCCGGATCCCAGCACCAACTCCCTGGTTTGCACCTTTTGGTCTCTTTTCCTCCAGAAACCTGCAATAAATCCAGTGCAGGTCCCTCCCGAGCTGTGCCAGCCGTGCCAAGTGTGCCCCACTGCCTCCCTGCCGCGTCGAGGTGGAAGGGATGGAGAATTCCTTTGCTGCACCCTGCCCTGGGAGAGGAGATCTCCACTTTAATAAGTAGTTTGGGGTCTCTGGAGGTGATAATCCTCCTGGTGGAGTCTGGCAGGAGAACTCTGCCTGGAAGAAGTCAGGATGATACCCCAGGTCTTCCCTTTGGTGTGGGGAGCTGGTGGCAGCAGGGAGGTGACACAGTCAGGGCAGAGGCAGAATAGGCTCCAGACTGGGGATGGAAGGGGCAGGGAGCCAAACCTGGGCTGTGGCTGCTCCTGAACTCAGCCCCAGGTGCCATTTACTCTGCCTTGGGCACGGAAAGGATGTCCTGGGGCATGGGAATTGCATCCAAGCCATCAGGAATGCTTCCAGAGCAATGCAGAATGAGGTTCTAAGGCTCTTCCCAGTTTAATTTTGATGTGCAGGGAGCTCCCACTGCTTCCCACAGGGTCTCTTTTCCTTCTGCAGGGCCTCACCATCACAGTGCCTTCCCAGCTTCCCAAATGTGAATGCCTCCAGCATTCCCTGAATAATGGGGCTCTAAAAGGCACCTCCTTCCAGAGGAGATTGCATCAGCACCGGGCAAACTTTGGGGGAACCCTATTTGTAAGTAAATTGGTCGGTAAATTCTTTAGCAGCCCAGGTACCCGGTGCCAGGCTGTCACTCCTGCTGCAGAGGTGCTTTCCCAGGATGAGCAGGGAGCAGAGCACAGGGATGTGCCTCAGCAGCACCAACCACCCCAGCTTCCCTTTGTGCCCCCTAGTTCAGAGCTCAAACGTGAGAAGACGCTGGCCTGGCTTTGCACACCCAGGCTTGTGCTTTGAAAGAGTGAAAGGGAACTTCCAAAACGCCCTTAAAATAGTCAGATTTCTTTCCTTTTGAAAACGAGAGCAGCCACGTGGTTAGAGCTGGTGTCACCCGTGATGACCACACAGCCGGGGCGGTGCGGAGGTGCTTTCTCCTCTGGAGGAAAAGGCCTGGCTACTTCCTGAAGCTGCTCTGGGCCAGGGAAAGCAGCATGGAAGAAGGGTAAGGCCACCAGCAGTCACCTGCGTCTGTTCTAGGCTTTTCTTCCTCTCAAAGCTGCCCTCTAGGTCCTTTCATTTCTCTGTGTGTCACACATGGGATGAGGAGGGGCGGGAGGACACCAGACTCTGCCTGTTAGCTGTCCCTGGTGTGGGACCCGTGGGGAACGAGCCCTCCTGTGCCGAGGGAATTCCTTCAGGTAGGGTGGCTGCGGATGCTGTGTTTTGTAGAGAGCAGCTCTGGGGATCTGCTGACAGGGAAAGCTCCCCTGCTTTCATTTTAACTCCCTCCCCTGCAGCCACCTGGTCCTCAGCTGAGTCAGAGGGGCCTGGGCGACCCCGAGCATCCCTCACCCGGAGAGCAGCTGCCCTCGGCTCGGCAGCTCACGCCCAAAAAGCAGGAAGTTTCTGGTTTTCACTATGAGATGTCGCGGCTGAGATGGGACGTGAGCATCAGCGTGGGTAAAAGTGCAGCCAGATGTGCCTGAGCTGTATCCGAGTCAGCCAGGGCAGGGGAGAGGTCCTGCTGCTTCCAGGGAGAGGATGAGGGAGCAGGAAGAGGGTTGCCCGTGGGGGAAGGCAGCACGAGGCTCAAGATGGCTCCGTGAAACCTCCGGCTCCGGCTGCTGGGTCCGAGAGGCTGCGGGCACACGGGGACAGCTGGGCTGGGCTGGGCTGGGCTGCTGTCCTCCCACGGCTGAGAGAGGCCAGGAAACCTTGTGCAGGGGCGAGGGGAATGGACTGGACTGAGCATGGCTCTGGTTATGGCTGTGCAGCAGCATCTGGGAGGCTTTGGCTGAAAAACGGGTTCGTTCCGCTGAGCTTGGGTCACCCCTGCCTGCTGCCCTGGCAGGGACTGCCGGGGGTGTGGGCATGGGGTGTCCAGTCCTGTGTGTCCCCATGATGGCTCTGGGGGTCCCTGGTCCTGTGTGTCTCCTATGATGGGCCCTGGGGGTCTCTGGTCCCTTGTATCCCCCATGAGGGGCCCTGAGGGGGCTCTGGTCCTGTGTGTCCCCCATAATGGCTCTGGGGTCTCTGGTCCTGTGTGTCCCCCGTGACGAACCCTGGGGGTGCCAGTCCTTTGTTTCCCTCACAATGAATCCTGGTGGTCGCTGGTCTTGAGAGTCCCTCACAACGTACCCTGGGGGTCCCTGGTCCTGTGTGTCCCTCACAAGGGGCCCTGAGGGGTCTCTGGTCCCTGCTGAGCCGCTGGGAGTGAGTTGGGATTGAGGGATTCCTGCCCTTGGCCGGCTGCTTTGCTGGAGTGAGATGGCACAGCACAGCACAGCTCGGCACGGCACAGCACGGCACGGCACAGCTCAGCACGCTTGCAGTGCTAACCCTGCTGTTTCCCTCTGCCCCCAGAGTGATTTATCCCCTGTCGGACTCCCCTGCTCTGAAGATGTCCCAGTCATCCCCAGCTGATGAAGGCACCACGTTCGAGCACCTCTGGAGCACGCTGTAAGTGGGGTGTGATGGTTCCCCATGGGGGGGTTCGGAGGCAGCAGTGGATCTTTGCCAAAGACAAATTTCCTTTCGCATCCTCTGCTTCCCACAGATGCCTTTGCCACCTGGAGAGTTTTGCTCCCAGGTTCCAGACTCCCTGCTCAGGGCATTCCTTTTGCCAAACAGCCTGGCACTGTCTGCCTCATGGGTAGCTCCCTCTCGGCTGCAGTGCTCCAGGGCAGCGTGGGGATGGTATCAGGGCCAGAGCAGAGCTCCCCTCAAGCTGGGACCCTTAATTCCAAAATCAAACATCTTCCAGCCCCACCAAGATGTTTGTAAGTCTTCTGGCCTTTAGGCCTCATGCTGTAATCCAGAAAGGGAGAAGGACTGTTCTTCATTTCATCCTCTTCCTCCCTTGGTCCCCTCAAGTAAAGACATCCCAGGGGGAGAGATATGCTGGAGCAGCTGGGAGGGTGCAAAATTTCCCATGTCTCTGCCTGCTTTACCTGCCAGGTAAAGCCTGCTCTGCCATGTGGAAAGAAAAGCAGAGGATGGAGGAAGAAGTCGGGAGAGGGACAAGGTCTGAGGGGACAGCAGGTTGCTGGGAGGGGTGGTAGGGGTGGCACAGGCTGCGTTGGAGAGCTGAGGAGATGACTGTGCCCTCACCTTCTCCTCAGGGAGCCAGACAGCACCTACTTCGACCTCCCTCCAGCCAACCCCACCGGCAGCAACGAGGTGTCCGACCGCACCGAGGTCACGATGGACGTGTTCCAGATGAGAGGCATGACCGACTCGGTGATGGTGAGTGTGCTCACACGGCAGGGACGGGCACCTGCACCAGGCACAGACCTGATTTCCCTGCAGGGGTGGGCTGGGGGCTCTGGGGAAGGCACTGGGGTGTTTGCTGGTTCATAAACCGAGCCCAGCCTTGCTGGTGCAGCACTGCTGGCGCTGGTGCAGGGTCTGGTCACCTGTAATCGATGGCTCAGGGGTCAGTAAAACCGTGGCTACTCATGGTTGGATAACATCAGTGCAGGCAGCAGCGAGGGCTCGCAGCTCTAGGGCAGTACCAGGACAGGAGCAGAGCGTCACTCACTCCGGGACAAACGCTGTGGAGCAAAAGCCATTTGTGAGCCGCTGCGGAGGCAGAGCCGCTGGAGGGGCGCGCCGCGCTCGCAGCTCCGCTCCCACCACGGCCCCAGCCCCGTGCTGCTGCCCCTCCTGCCAAAAGCCTTTGCTTCTGTCTGAAACAAAGTCTTAGAAAAGCATCGCGGGCGTGCGGCACATCCCGGCCGCTTGTGCGAGTTCGGTGGCGCCCGGGAGCATCCCTGAGGCTGCCCTGGCCGCTGGCTGCATCTCCCTGCCGAGAGCCGCTCTTTCCCTCCAGAAAGCCGCTCTTTCCCTCCAGAAAGCCGCCGTTTCCCTCGCCGACAGCTTGCCTCCCCTCCCCCAGCCCCTTTTCCCTCGCTTTCCGCTCGCTTTCCCTCCCTTCCCCGGCCTTTCACAGCGGGCAGGGGCTGGGCAGAGCGCTGCTAATTGGGGTTGTGCCCCTCGCTGAGCGAGCCCTCGCCTTTCCCCTCGCTCCCGCTGTAACCAAAGCCGAGCCCGGCAGGGCCGGAGCAGCCTGGGGTGCAGGACAAGAAGTGCTCCGGTAACGGGATGCCGGCGGCCTGAGGGAAAAGCAGGAGAGGGGAGAGGCTGCGGAGGGTCTGTGCTGATTCCTGCGTTTCTTGGTGCACAGCGGTGCCAGAGCGGTGCTGGTGCTCTGTGGCTGCGAGCAGGTCACCCAGTGCTCTGTCAGGCATCTATCCCTATCTGTTCCTGTCTATCCCTCTAGATATCCATCCATCCGTCCATCCATCCATCCATCCATCCATCCATCCATCCATCCATCCATCCATCCATCCATCCATCCATCCATCCATCCATCCATCCATCCATCCATCCATCCANCCACCCCTCCATCCACCCACCATCCCTCCATCCCTCCATCCATCCATCCATCCATCCATCCATCCATCCATCCATCCATCCATCCATCCACCCATCCATCCACACATCCTCACCTATGCGTATCTATCCATCCAGACAGAGATAACTCCGTATCTCCCAGACATGGAGCTCTCACAGAGTTCCTGCCTGGCCAGTGCAAAGGTGGGCACTCAGTGTGTTGGTGACAGGTGCCAGCCCAGCAGGTCTCCAGCCCCGTGCGGCTGGAGGAAGCTTTTGGGAGCGGGATGCGGGCAGGTTTGGTGGTGGAGCTGGACCCCCGCTCTCCCTGCAGTGGGAATGGTTGGTATCGCCCAGTCCATCACTGGGCAAGCTGGGGCCTGCCCTGTGCTTTAATGAATAGTCATGAGGGACAGAAGGGGTGGGCCCCGTTTTGTTGTTGGATGCAGCGAGTTGACAGAACTAAGGGAGATGAAAAAAGCAAAAAAGCCAACAGACGGCGGCACACGGGTGGCCAGCGCAGCATCCCTGGCGCTGCCCGCCCGGCCCCGCTCCTGTGCTCCTTCCTCCCACCCCGGCCGCCGCCCCGACCCCATGACTCCCGTGGCAGGAGGCTTCCCCGCGCTCCGTGAACCCCGAGACAACTAAAATGCTCTACATCAGCGACCCGATGCAGCATTACACCACGGTAGGTGCTGCTTGCTATGGACGGGGGTTGCTTTGATGCTCTTCTTAGGATTATCCTCCACCACTGGGGCACCTGCTCTGGCTCTGCCTGCCCAGCCTGGGTGCTGCTGCCTAGGATGCTCAGGGGGTGTCCCAGTGCTTGCCCGTCCCCATCCTGCAGCTGCTCGGAGGAGCTGGGGCTGGTCCAGCCCCACTCATGAGCCATGAGCCGTGTTGGTGCAGGATGCTGCAGCCTCGGTGATCGGTCACGGCTCCTCTTGCTTTGCCCCACCTGGTGCTTGCAGAGCCCAAGGTGTGATTTAAAGCTCAGGTGCCAGGGGTGCAGGGTCCATTACCTGTGTGTGCACAGGCGGGAGGGCTGTCAGCTGGAGCATCCATCTGAGGAGCACCTGGAGGTGCTGGACACCACCAGCACCACTTTGTCACCCACTGGGGACCTCCTCAGCTGAGCCCGCACCACACCCCTGCCTCCTCAGGCAGGCTTCTTTTCCCTGGTGGGAATCCCTGGAAGGGTCGAGCAGGTGAAGCAGGACCTGTGCTGCAGGTAAAACTTTTCCAGCCCTGTCCTCAAGCACTGAGGTTGTTTCCTTAGGGAAAAGGGGTTGTGTCTGTCGGAACAGTCCAGCACAGGCACAGGGGCAGTCGGCGATAGAAGGAAATCACTTCATTCCTGGCTTTTACCTTAAGTGTGTTGGTACCAAGCCTGTGTGTCCCATTGCTGGGGCTGTTCCGTAGGAGGTCGTTGCTGCAGTTGTGTGAATAATTATCCCTGTGTGTGTATGTACATATTTACACACACACACAAACACTCCTGCCTTCCATTTGTCTGTCAGGGGAATGTTTCCATAATTTCATCAGTTTTGAACAGCGAGTCCATCGTTTTGCCCTGCAAATGATGCCCCTGACTCTGGGTCTCTTTGCCAGCAGGTTCCCAAAGCCCGGGCACTCAGGATGCTGCCTCTTGCTTTGTGCTAGGGCAGCCCAGCTCGGGGCAGCCAGCCTGGCTGGCAGAGGTGATACCCTGGGTCTCATATCTCACTGTTCTTCCTGAGGAAAGGTTTTCTCCCATGCAGAGCTCGGGATGCTCCGTTCTGTGGTGGGTCTCCATTCACTTCCCCATTTACAGCCACAGGCTTCAGCTGTGAACAGTCCTGGTTCTCAGCATGAGAGCAAAACAGCTCATTCCTGATACTCCTGGATCATCTGGGCTGTGAGCAGCCCCATCCTGCAGCAATCCCTTTTCCCTTGCTGCTGTTCTCCTGGTTGATCCCTGAGCTTTGCCTGTGCCATCTCACTGTTCCCCGCAGCACCTGCATTTCCCAGTTGGATGGCAAGAGCTTTCCTAACATGCCTGTTTTGCCAGAGTTTCTCATAAGTTTTTCTCCAGGTGAAGCCTGGATTAAGGAAAGCTTGGCTTTTCTTTGGCTGGGCTATTTATAGAGCGGCGAGGAGGAATAGAGGGATTTAGGCACATATTTTAGGGGAGAAAATGGCTGGATGTGTAAAAGCAAGCCAGATCTTGTTCAGCATTCCTCCAGTTAGTCACAGGCTCCAACGACCTTGTGAGAGATGCAGGCAACAGGAGAACTTCCCTGGAGAAGGATGATTGCCTTTAAACCATTCCACATCGTAGAGGGTTGGGTGAGGTTGGGATCCCAAGTTAAAACACGTCTCCTGATTCCTGAGTTGTGAGCCTCGCAGCCCTTGGGAGAAGGCTGAGCCTGCTGGCTGTGCCTATGGCTGCTTCCACAGCTCCTGGCTTCCCAGAGCTGCCCCGGTGGGTGCTGGGGACAGGGACAGTCCCTGCCAGGCACGAGGGCAGTCAAGAGGGGGCTGTGTCGCTGCTCCAACGCAGGGAGCCAGGATGACCCATGGCGATGCACCGGACACTGCGCCTGGTCACCAGCACTGCCACTGCCTCTGGGGCTGCAGCAACCCCTGAGCAACACAGAATTGCAGATTTCTGGGGGAAAAAACATCCCACTTGCTCTGAGAAACAGTTGTATTTGAGTCTGATTTTCCAATGAAATACTAAGGTCGCTTTAGCCACACAAATCTCGGGAATGTCGCTGTGCTTGGGCTGCTCCTGAGGGTAAAGGAGCTGCCAGCTCTTATTGGAAGAATCTGACGTTAATTGGTCAGAAGAGGAATAAGGAAAAAATTGTCAATAGTCATGATTTGGTCCAACAGGTCTGGAATAAGAGCCAGGACCCGCCTAAGTGGGTCCGTTTACCCTGTGACTTTCCTGCAGTGCTCTGCATCGCAGCCGCGTGCTTTGTAGGTTTGAGGTTTTCCCCAAATTAGAGCTGCATCAGGCACTGGGAGCAAACATCCCGCTGGGAAACCAGCTACAAACCACTGCTCGGGGCTGGCTGGCTCAGGGAAGCACGCCCGGGAGTGGTGTGTGGGTGTGTGTCCGTGACCAGCGAACACGAGGGACAGGTCGGAAAAGAGGTCGGGAAACAGGACGGCCGCTCGGTATCGCCGTCGCGATGGAGCGATGTCATCGCCAGGGACTGCTGCTCCCCTCGGCAGGGTGGCCTCGCCGAGCTGTGACACTCCGGCTGCTGGAAGGGACGCCGTGGAGCACAGCCCGGCGCGCAGGACAGGGCTGTCACTCCCTGCCTGCGGAGGGACATCTCCCACACCTGAGCAAACCCCACAACATCCCTGCCCTCTCCCCACTGTCGGAAGCGTGGCTTCCCCAAGGCAGGTGCGCCAAAAATCCGCGATTGTGGCACCTCGCTGCCTCCAGCGAGGATGGAGCAGCTCGAGGGGGGTGATTTAAGCGCGCGGAGTTTATCCCTCACACAAGTGGTGACCTGTCGGAAAACCCGAGCCACCCAGACCAGCTCTTTTGGCTCCCCTCCTGCACGCTGGCCCTTTAAGGAGGCTGTAACAGGACACCCCAGCCCTGGAGAAAGGTGGCTGAGGTTTCCCTGTCTCTAAACTGGCTGGTGTTTTCTTTTTTCCCTCCTCCCCTTTTCCCTTCCTCCAGTCCCAGTTCAATTTGCTGAACAACAGCATGGATCAGAGCATCGGCAGCAGAGCAGCCTCCACCAGCCCCTACAGCTCCGAGCACACCTCCAATGTCCCAACGCACTCGCCCTACTCGCAACCCAGCTCTACCTTCGACGCCATGTCCCCGGCTCCCGTCATCCCCTCCAACACCGACT
The DNA here is from genome assembly GCA_013397055.1 of Pachycephala philippinensis. Taxonomy (NCBI): domain Eukaryota; kingdom Metazoa; phylum Chordata; class Aves; order Passeriformes; genus Pachycephala; species Pachycephala philippinensis. The sequence continues at coordinate 231,754 of VWZT01015222.1, forward strand.
ATCCCGGTCCCCACCACTTCGAGGTGACCTTCCAGCAGTCCAGCACCGCCAAATCAGCCACCTGGACAGTAAGTTTCGTGTCTTCTACCTCGGCTAGGGAGATGCTCAGCGCCGCCGACCGCGTCCTCACCGCCGACACCCAGCGCGGCGGCGGTGGGGAGGCTCTCGCTGGGCGGCTGCGGGATGCAGCCACCACTGATGGGGACTTCACCGGCGCAGGTGGTGGCCCTGGGAAGCAAAGCGTACTGGAAACATCACTGCTTGCTTTCCAGGGGGTTTCTCCCAAAGGGATGTGGAGCACAGCGGCTGGGATGTCACTTCTCTCGCCGCAATGCCCTAAATTGTGGGTAAATGTCCTCCGAAAAGAAATGTCCTGCCTTGTTCTCACGGTGCTTCCCGGCGTGTTTGCCAGCGGGTGCTGTCAGAGACGAGGCCGTGGGTGAGAGGGACCTTTGCTCGTGTCTCCCGGCACCGTTCCCAGCTTCGCTGTAAATGCCTGCTTGTCATTTACAGTCCTTCTCCATCCCGTACTGGAGGAGTAACTCAATCCCTACAAGTCACAGCAAATAACAGAGCGGGTTTTTAAGCGCAGTGGGTTTTGATGCATGGAGGGATGGCTGCACAGCTCCGTGCTGTCGGCTCGGGAGCCGGGATGCAGGTTTGGTCCACGGCTGCTCCCACCGCCCTCCTGCTGCCCGGCGCAGGGCAGGGACCGAGGGATCGGGCAGAGCGCTCGGGGGCTGCTTTGCTTTTTGTGGCAAAAGGTCCTAAATTCGCATCCCTGCTGCTGGCTCAGCGCAGCCTTTTTAAGGAGAACCAGCACTTGTGGCCAGTGCCGGAGGCATTCCCACAGCGGGTGCCTCTGGAGTAGCCGGGAGAGCCGCTCACCACGCTTGAGCCAGGCGGGTTTTCTCCTCCGGGAAGCACTGGCAGAGCAGGAAGGTTGGGATGGGACGACTGACACACCGCAGGAGCAGCAGTTTCCTCCGGAGCCGCGGTTTGACATTGTCATGGAACGGGCAGAGCAGCCCAGCGATGTTTAAGCCCCGGGTGTGAAAATGACCTTTGTTTGCGGAAGGTGACGTGTTTAATTGCCAAGACAGTCCTTCCTGCGGGAGACAGAAAGCATCCTTGGATGCTGTCCTGCAGGAACACTCCGGGCAGCGGCCGGAGAGATGCTCGCGGTTGTCCTGGGGAGGATGCGGGAGGCGACGGGCTCCGGCAGCGGCCGCAGCGCTGGGGCTGTGTCCTGCGGAAGCCGGTGGGTGTGTGGAGTGGGAAAGCAGCAGCGAGCCGGCAGCGATCGGGCGTCTGAACACAGCCGAATTCCCGGCTGGTGCAGCCCAGCAGCGTCGCCGCGGCCGCTGGCTGCAGCTTCACACGGAGCGGGGACTTGGGACAGCGCCGTGGTTAAACACGGCTCGCCCTCGCAGGGGTGGTTCAGTCTCCGCTCTTTCCACTGTCTTTCCTTGCGGGATGTTGCTCAGGGATGCATTTCATTAGGAACTGAATGAACGGGAGGTCCTCGGGCAGGATGTGACTCCAGCCCACTCCTGTCCCTGCCGGGGGATAACTCGTATCAGAGGTAAAGCTGCCCAGGGAAGGGAGGCATTCCCGTGCCACTAAAGCGTCCGAATGGAAACCGAAACAAGGCACTGCACCGTGTCTTGTCCCGGCATGCAGGGATGGGGGCCAGAACGTGTCCCATGCTCGTTGGTTTGCCGCTGTCCCCAGCTAGGAGTGCCGAGGGATGGCTTTGGGATGGAGCAGACACAGCGCAGCCGGGCTCCCCTCCTGAAAGCCATCCCATCCCATTCCCCTGGGATCTTTCCACAGCTCTGACTAAAGGGAGCTCGGGCTGTCTCGCGTCACCCTGTGCTGACTGCACTCCTGGAGCTGCCGTGTCCCACTGGGAGCTCGGCTTACCAGGACAGCTTATGGCTGTTTTTCCCAAGCCTTTGAGGGAGATCAGGGCAGGCAGTGCCACACGATGCCCTCCCAGCCTTGCGAGAGCAGCTGGACCTGGGAGCTGCCCGGAGAACACGCTCATTCCAGAAGTGGCTGGGAGCATCTGCAGAGGATGCGCCCACCAACACTTTCTGGGAGCCACGGCTGCAAGGAGGGGTCTTGGGAAGGGTCCAGAGTGAGGACTTGAATGCCTGAAGTGACTTTAACACTTGGGAAGGCAGTCAGAGGTGTGTGGCCCTCTGAGCCATGATGCTGGGGTGGCTGCATCCCCGAGAGCAGGTTGGCTGCAGGGCCAGTGCCCTCCTGCGCTGGAGCTGAGCCTCGTGGAGAGCAGCAGAGGGTTGGCAGCATCTGGCAAAGCACAGGGGGTGTTTCACCTGAAGCAGTGGTTCCTGCAGAATTGCCAAGGCGGGGTCAGTGTGTCCGGCTTGCCACGGTGCCACGAGAGGAATGGTCCTGCTGCGGTGACAGCTGGTGTCACCCCGTGTCCTCCTGGCTGGGGCTGTCACTGGCATGGTCAGTGCTGGAAGAGGAGGTCGCTGCCTTCCTCCCACTCACCGTGAGCTCCGCAGTGCCACTGCCACACCTCAGAGTTCATCCTGCTTTAACGGGGAAAGGAGCTCAGCAAAACAAATGTGTTTTATGCTGTCAGTGAACACACAAATAACTGTATGGGACAGCGTGAGCCTCCACAGGAGCTGGGAACACACATGTGAGATAAGGAAAAGCCACTGGAAGATGCAGGCACTGGGGAAGGGAAGGTAAATGTCCGGTCAGTAGGGCTGGGGACAGACAGGGACATGTGACAGCGCAGTGATGGTCACACCAAGCACAGCAGCACATCGCCGTGCTCTGCAGGACACGAGTGCTTTGGGGCAGCTCTTGGGAAGAACCAACCCAGCCTGTTCCTCCTGGGGAAGCCTCCTGGCTTTTGGATGCGCTGAGCTTCGCTGCACCCAATAATTTATGCCAGGATGGTTGATCAATATCCACCAAGCACTGACCACAAGCTCGGCAGAGCCAACGTGCTGGGCAACACTTTGGATCTTGCTGCACTGGAAGGAGTCTCAGCTGAAGGTCTCTTGCAGTCCGGGGCTGAATCACGGAGGATCTGGCCACGGAGGAACGGACAGCTGGTGAGCAGGCAGTGCCAAAGCAAATGGTTTGTGTGAGTCATCTTGTCAAACGATTTGTCATCATTTTTTGATATAATCACGAGCTTTGGTTGATGGAAGTGTGTAGCCGAATGGCCTCCTGGTTTTGAAGGGTTTGGACTTGAATCCCTCTGGGAGATGTGGCATTACCCATTCTCCATCACTCAGGAGAGGAGGCTCGTAAGAACCAGGTGAGGTGGGCACTCTGAGTGCTGGACAAGCGCTTGCTCTGCAGGGCTGGGCAAATCAGTGTCACCCGGGGAAGGGGAGCAAAGTGTCCCCAAGCCCTTCCTGCACACACAGTGCTCCTGTCCACACACACAGTGCTCCTGTCCACACTTCAAACCCTCTGTTGACAAAACAGATACAGCTTGGGAGGGAGATGCGAAGAAGATGAACAATTTGGAACAGATGCCTCGTAGAGCAACACCAGAGAAACATTCTGCATGGAAGATCCCCCCAAGAAGAGCAAGGGGGCTCGGTCGTGGTGTGCCCAGGAGATGGTTCCTGATAGCAGCCAGCTCTTTAATCTAATAGCAAAAGACGTAATGAGATCCAGCACTTGGAAGCTGAAGCTAGGCAAATTCAGACTAGAAACAAGGTGGAATATTTTTTTTTTAGCAGTGAGGATAATTAACCATAGGAACAATTTACCAAGGAATGTATCCAAAGAATCCCAACTCCTGAAGGATTCAAATGAGGAGTCTGCATATCTCTCCAGAGATAAGATGTGCTTTAGCAGAAACCCTTGACTCAATGCAGGAGGAGAAGGAAGGGGTCTGAGGGCAGCAGTGAGGGCAATGGGACCAGAGCATCATCAGCTGCTCTCTCTTGCCTCAAAATGCTGATTTTCTAATTGTAGAAAAGACATGAATGGAGAAGGGTGAAGCCTTGGGGCTGACATCACCCAGGTGCGCCCTCTCAGAGGGACTCTGGGCAGTGCTGGGTGACACTGCACGTCCCAGCCCCTGGGCTGAGCCCTGCGTGTCACCACCAGCTCCGGACGGCAGCAGCCGCGCCGGTCCGTGCTGCGGGAAACCCTCCAGGCTGCTGCCACCTCCCTTTTCATTTTTAATGGCCTTCTTATCGCGGAGAGCAACGGCCAGATGCCGAAAATAAGGTTGTCCCTGCGGGTTGGAAGCCCCCCTGTGGCAGGCGGGCCGGGAGCTGCGGCTCGGCAGGACGGGGCACGCCGGCACCGTGCCCGCCCGCCGGAGCCACCGCGGCCGCGCTGCCCGGAGCTGCCCGGACACGCCGCAGCCGCAGCCCATCGCCGCGGTTTTCTCGCCGCAGCCCCTCGCCACGCCAGCCAGCTGGTAACTGGCGGATAATTAGGATTTTTCTCAAGTCGGGCTAGCGGCGGAGCGGGGCTCCCTCGCCGCCGGACGCTGTCACATGTGCCGGAGCTGCGGAGGTGTTAATGGGGTCTTTGGCCTCCCGCGGCCGGGCTGCAAAGGGACGTGGGGGCTCCAGCCCACGGTGGTGCGGGGGAGATGCCCGAGCTCACACGGAGCCCCTGGAGCCGGGGGGACATGGACAAAGCCCCGAGCTGAGCAGGCAGGAGGGTCTCTGACACAGGTATGGAGGGTCTGAACCACAGCCAGGCTCTCGTTGCTGTTTTGGGGAGCAGCAAACAGGCTGCGAGGGAAAGGCTGGACAGGTCCACAGCCGAGGAGAGCTGCTCCTGCTGCCATGAATGGCAAACCGGTCTGAATCCCAGTGCTTGCCAGTGGGAGAGGGCAGCGTGGAACTGGTTCCACTTGCTTGATAGATCCTGCAGCTGGGGCACGGGCACTGGGGAGCTGAAATGCTTTCTCTGTCCTAACTGAACGAGGAGGATGGGAGTAATTGGTGTGGTGGGAGGCAGGTTCTCCCTTGCTGGTCGCTGTCTGAGGCTTGTTGGGGTAGAGGCAGATATAAAGAGGAGGGGAAAACCTTCAGGAGCATCTACAGACCAAGAGTCCCCTGTGCAAACTCTCTCTGGCACTTTCCCATACCCCAGGGAGGTTGCTGTCCAACAGCCATGGTCTGGAGATGATTGGGGCCGCACACCCTGAGGATACTGTGTGCAGATGAGCGTGGATATTTTGCCATGCCAGAAGTAGGAAAGCAACCTCAGCACCAGCCTGCTCCAGAGCCCATCGAAGCCAACCCACTGGAGGCTTTCCACCAGCTTTCTCAGGGTGTGGATGAGGCTCCAGGAGCTCCAGACACAATGGAATTAAGAAAAAAGGCAAAGGAATTCGGTGTGTGATGTTCCAACACGATCCCGCTATCAGCTCCACTATCTCGAACGTGTCTGGTATGCACAGGTCAAGGGAATGGCTTCCTGGCAATGCTGCTCCATCGGGAAGGCAAAGCTCTCCAGCAGGAGAGGTGGGAGAGAGCTGGGAGCCCTGATCTCCGGTGCATGGGAGGGGAAAAGGATGCTGGTGTGCCCTGGGCAAGCTCACTCACTGCCGCACTCCGTGCAGCAGCTGAGAGAGAGCAGAGGTGCAGCCCCTCCTGCATGGCACAGCCCTCCTGGGATGCTCCAGAGCCAGTGGTTCCCCCAGAACCCTGCTTTTGCTGGGCTGGTTTTCGCATTTCATTCCCAGCAACAATTCCCAAGGCCAGCTCAGCCTCCTCTTCCCTTCCCTCCCCTCCCAGCCTGCTCCCTGCATCCCTGGCAGTGTGAAGTAACCTCCTCGCTGGATTTGTGGCTTCCTTTTTGGGTGGGAGGGAGCTCCGGGCTGGCTTGGTCAGGGGATCTGAGCATCCACCACACCGAGGGAGTCAGACCTACAGGAAGATATTAAACCCCTGGAGTGCCAGCGCTGGCTCAGCAGTGAGAGAGAGAGATCCCAGCTGGAAGTTATTTTAAGTGTGGAAGGCAGGGAGGGGACTCCTTTGGGGGTGAACCAAAGGATTTTAATTAGCAGTAATGGCATGCTAATGAAGGTAGAAGAACACAGGCTGGAGCACAGGCAGCCTCCCTGTGCTGCTCTGCTGAGGGGCCCCAAGACCTCGGTGGTCTGTAGGGCTGGGGGACCTGTGGGTGACAGAGGTGCCCTGCAGCTGATGGCTGGGGTGAGCAGGGGGCCCCTGCTGGGTGCCGTGAGACCCCCTGTCCTGGGCACGGGTGGTTGAGGCTTGGTGTCACCCCAAGGCATCGCTGCCATGGTGTGGGGACCGCAGCGATGGGAGGGTGGATGTCCCTTATGGCCATCACCCTGAACCATCTCTGCTGTGGTGCAGGGCCTGGAGGCACAGGGAGGTTGGTTTTGGGGCGTCCCCTTATGGCCATCACCCCAATCCATCATCACCATGGTGCAGGGACCGGAGACATGGAGAGATGGGTTTTGGGGTATCCCTTATGGCCAACACCCCGATCCATCATCACCATGGTGCAGGGACTGGAGACATGGGAAGATGTGTTTTGCGGCATCCCTTATGGCCATCACCCTGATCCATCTCTGCTGTGGTGCAGGGACTGGAGGCACAGGGAGATGGATTTTGGGGCATCCCTTATGGCCATCACCCCAATCCACCATCACTGTGGTGCAGGGACTGGAGACATGGAGAAATGGGTTTTGGGGCATCCCTTATGGCCATCACCCCAATCCATTGCTTCTATGGTGCAGGGACTGAAGGGAAAGAGAGGTGAGTTTTGGGGCATCTCTTATGGCCATCACCCCAATCCATCACCACTGCAGTGCAGGGACTGGAGGCACAGGGTACCAGGGTGCCTCTTACAGCCATCCCCAGGGCAGCATCCCCACTGTCCAGCCCACCTGCGTGCTGGACAGGTACCTCAGGCCCCGCTGGACACTCCCCTCTCCTCTCAGGCACCAGTCATACTCAAACCTGGCTCGTAGTAAATGAGCAACAAAGTAGCTTGGGGAGGAATTTCCAGCTCAGTGAGGAGTTTACGGGCCGGTGATTAAAAAATGGTTATTAAAAAAAAATTAGACGGAGAGAAAAAAAAAAATTAGCTGTGCCGCCGGCACGTCTTCCAGGATCTGTCGTAACAGATTCGTCCGAGCCGGTTAACGGTATTTGCGGTTTGCAAGATGCTACATGTCTGGGGAAGATGACAGACACGTTATTATCACCTCTCGCCTGCGATCTGCCCCAACCTGTCCCAGGATGCAGCTCCGCAGCTGCTTGCCGGGGAGAGCAAGGAAATTAGCAGCCGGAGGCGGCACTTTTCTTCTCCCTGCCTTGCCAGGCCAGTGGCTTTATTGGGGATCCATTGACTGCAGTCCTGGACACGTCTTGAGTAGGGCTAATGAGAAGCCTGGAATGTAGGAGAAGAGGAGGAGGAGGAGGCGGCTGGTAGGGAGGAGGGGGGGGAGGATTTGTGGAAAAAGCAATTGTTGAGCAAATCATTTCCTTCAAGAGGGAAAGGAGGCCTTGGCTGCGCCTTCCCCAACAGGCAAGTCTAGACGCTTCGGTGTCAACAGTTGAAGATAAATAAGATTTTATCAGCTCCAAATCTGTTGGGACACATCCTCCTAGCGGTTCTGCTGCCCAGGGAGGGCCGGGCGAGATGGACTTCGCCAGGAGGTCTTTCCAGGCAGAGGATTCAGGTTATTTTTGGCGTGAGGCTGCCAGCATCCATGGGGAAAAACCACCTCTCCCTGCTCATTCCCTGCGTGGGGAGGCAGCATTGGTGGCTTCTGGAGCCAGCTCCTGGTCCCCTCTCAGGGTGGGCAGAGATGGATGCTGAGACTCCACGTCAACGCTGCATCCATGAGCCATTGTGGGGCATTCACTCAGTGGAACCTTGTGGTGTCCAGAACATTTCCTCGGGGCAGCAGCACTGGGATAACCGTGGTGAAGCCTCACAGTGGCCAGTGTCACCGTGGGGTGACTGGTTTGTGTCCTGTTCCATCTGGCACTGGTGCAGCACGGTCTCATCTCACCCAAAAAGCAGCTGCGTTTCAAACACATCCAAAGACGCTTTGTGGTACCAAGCTCTTGGGGACACAACTTAGAGCTGATAGGCTGCTAGGGGTTAAATAATTTGGCTTTTCCATTTTTTGACTTATTCCTAGAGCTCTGGACAGACAGCACTGGCAGGGAAGGGACAGAGACAGAGCTGGCATCGCAGTATCAGCCCAGAAGTCGAGGGTGACACTGGAAGCTGCAGGGAATCCCAGAGAAATACAGGTTCTGTATGTTCCATAGGCTCCAGGGAGACTGTCAGTGCTGCTGCTGCTACTCTGTGCTGGTTGGAGCAACCCAGCACCCACAAGCCACAGAAACCTGTTGTGTTCCTCAAACACACAGTGACACCCAATAACAGACAGTCTCTGGTGTTTTCCAGGAACAGGGATGGACCTGAGTCCTCATGTGAGCGTGGAGACAGACAGCAGCAGTCCCCAGGGCAGAGCAGGGTCTGGAAACACAGGCAGGAGCTGCCCGGGGCAGAACATACCCAGGCTCCTTTGTAGGTCTGAAAGGAATCCTGGAGCTGAGGTCTGGATGTACCAGGAAAGTGTTCAGGTGTTCCAAAATGTTGTTCCTACACCCAGCAGCAAGCTGGCAGCAGCTCGAGTGACCTGAGCTTCGGCTGTGACCCAGCTGCCACGTGTGGCCAGTGCTGAGAGGTCAGTTTGTGCAAACGCTGCAGGGTGGGGAGGATGTGAGTGAGCAGATCGAGGATGTGAGTGAGCAGATCGAGGTTCCCCCAGTGCAGGTGGCAGGAACACGGCCGTGGCACACAGAGAGCTGAAGCAGCGAGGCGGCTGCGCTGCTCTGGGTGAGATCCCAGCATTTTGATCTCTGGGTTCTGCTCTGCCACTGATGCCTAAAGAGGCCAACCTAGAAACAGAGACTGGACAGGAGGAAGGGAATAAAGGTGGATATTTATTTGAAAGGCCTTCAGAGGCACACCCTGGGCAGGCCAAAGGCTGCACCCAAGATGGACCCCGAGTCACGAGTTCTTCACACTTTTATAGCTTTGCTCCATTTGCATATCAGCATAATTTCACCAATTAAACTTTAGCTAATGATGGAATTTCCCCTCAGCTTGCCCCCCTTCTCAAGATGCTGGGTTACACATTTTGGGCCTAGGCCGGGCTGGGTGTCCTTGGAGAGCAGCCTGGAGAGGCTTTGTTCTGTCTGTCTCAGCATGAGAGAGCAGAAGCTCACAGGCTACAGGACACTGTAGTTACACGCTGGGAATGCAGAATTTGAAAAATATAAACACTAAAACGCAAGGCATCACCACTGCTTCACATCACACCTGAGGAGCACATGGTGCCTGTGGTGCCTGCAGGGTGCTGTGCAGGGTGTGCCTGTGCTGGGAGGTACCAGGGCCCCAGGTGATGCAGCACAGCCCGGCAGAGATGTGCATGGGGCAGGTAATTAGCAAATACAGATAACGGAGGAGAGAGGTGTCTGCCCAGGGACGCTGCTCAGCGCATGTTTTGCTGCCCCTACAGAGAGTGTGCATTGCCAAGCTGGGGATGCAGCACAGCTGGGGCTGCAGAACCTCCTGGGATCCCAAAAACACGGTGCTGGTTGTCCTGGTGGCCGTGAGCAGCCTGGGTCTGCGGCACCGGGAGCGCTTGGCCCTGGCTGCGGCTGGAGAGGCGGCACAGGACGGCTCCACACTGAGAGGAATCAGGAGCGTGGCCGCCCAGGGCACAGCCTGGACTTTCCTTGCCCAGAATTATCAGCAGGGAGTTCCTTAAAAGAATAGTTTGTTATTGTGGAGGGATCTTTGAAGGCGATCCCGGAGCTGTTGGGACACGATAAGGTTATCAGCGGAGGCAAGTCTGCGCGGAGCGGCCGCCTTCCCCCTGCGGGGCATCACTCTGCTATTTAACAGAGATTTATCCATGTCATAACATGGTATAATGAGAGAATTTGTTACCAAAGAACTTGCCATAATGCACCTCTGCTCTTCCAGAGCAGTTATAGTTCCCAGGCATGTTGAGGGCTGCCCGGGAATGTCTACATGAAAAGATCCTTTGACAGGAGTTGTCAGTATTTTAACACCTGGCAAGGAAGAGCCCCCTCCAAATAACCCTTGTTTTGCCATGGTGGCTCCTCTAAACGAGGGCATTAAGCCCCATGGTGGTGGGCGAGTGGGTTCCGTGGGCTGTAGCCACGTGGGAGTTTCCTCTCTGGCCAGGCAGAGCAGAGTCACCACATCCTGAGTGGAGCCCAAGCTTCCAGCTCAGGCCTGACCCCTGAGAATCCCTGCTGGGGGTGCAGGATCACACCCAGGAAGCTAACCTGGCCATGGCGTCAAGGTGTAGTCAGCATCATCCGGTCTAAGTGTATAATTTGGGGATTTCAGTAGAAGTTGGTGTTTCCAAGCATCCTCTCCTGTTGGGCAAGTCCAAGTGCCTACAAAAATAAGAATCAGTTCTTGTTGTCAGGTTCAAGGTCGTGTTACACCTCTTGGTCACCACCCTCCAGTGACCACAGCATCTTCCTTCTCCCCCCAGCACCAAGCAGGTTCTGATCTCGGCACACCCAGGACACCCCATTGTTGTACTTCCAGGAGCTGGTACCTGCTGCTGGCCACCACCAGCCCAGGGCTGGAGGAGCTGCAGAGCTGCTGCTGTTTGCCTTGGTGGAGCCTCTGTCCTTTATGTCTTCCCAGAACTTCCCCAGAGACCACTCAAATGAGACAAACCTGGAAATGGTTTATGTTCTCTGCCCTGTCCCAATCCTGGTGCTGGGAGCACCTCGCTCATCCACAGGCAGATCCGCTCCTGCAGCCAAGGCAGTGGGATTGGGACACACAAATCCTTCCTGCCTGACCCACAGCTGCACTGGGACATACTCGTGACCAGGAAAAGTGGGGGCCGAGCCATCCATGTCAGCCTCTGAGCACCCCCCAGCCCTGTGCTGTTCTGGGCAGCCCCAGCTGAGGAACCCCCCGGCAGCAGGAGAGCAGAGCCTCCCCTCGGCACACCTGTATTTGGATGGCTCGGGACAAGCTTTAACATCCCCACAAACGCTCTGCACGGTGGTATTTTTTTGGCACCGGGCGCTGTGTTGTGGGGATGAGATAAAATACCTGGAGCGGGAACATGCCCTGCCATGCAGGGACGGGCTGCTCCGAGCACAGGGGTGGGCTGGTGTACAGCAAACACATTCCTTGCGAGATGGAAAACAGCATGGCACAGCTGAGGTGGAAGGGAATTGCACATCCCCACACCTGGGCAGTTCCTGGAAGGTGAAGGACAGGTTCTGCCTCCCCAGCCCTGCTCTGGAGGGGCACAGGCTGCAGCCTCCAGAGCTTCCCCCATCCAAGGGCCTTGTGAGAGGAGTTTGCCACTGAGCAACCCCCACTGTGCCCTCACGGGGAGGAATTTGGTGGCCACAAACCATTTTCTGCTCAGGAGTGACTGTGGGCACTGCCTCCAGCTGCCACAGAGCATCCTCCTCCCACGGCCAGCCCAGGCAGTGGTTCCCATTACATCCCCACCCTGCCCCCTCCATGAACCACTGCTGCTGCAAAGGATTGAGCCAGCATCAGGACAAACCCATCTGTATCAGAATTAAACTCCTAGGTCCTGCCTAATCAGCTGTGACACTGCTAATGACATCAGGCACGATTTCCTCAGGCTGTGGTGTGTCAGTGCCCTCAGTGCTCCCAGCCCTTGGTCACGAGCAGTGTGTGGGAACAGACTTGGGAATGTTTCCAAAACGGGCTGAGCAATGCACGAACAAGAGCTTTGCTGATTTTCAGTGAGATCCCCTCTGTCCCAGTGCAGCGGTACCCCTGCTCTGCCAGAGCCTTTGCCCATCTGGGAAACCCTTCCGAGCCCTGGTGATGCCTAAAGAGGCCAACCTAGAAACAGACACTAGACAGGAGGAAGGGAATAAAGGTGGATATTTATTTGAAAGGCCTTCAGAGGCACACCCTGGGCAGGCCAAAGGCTGCACCCAAGATGGACCCCGAGTCACGAGTTCTTCACACTTTTATAGCTTTGCTCCATTTGCATCTCAACCCAATTTCACCAATTAAACTTTAGCTAATGATGGAATTTCCCCTCAGCTTGCCCCCCTTCTCAAGATGCTGGGTTACACATTTTGGGCCTAGGCCGGGCTGGGTGTCCTTGGAGAGCAGCCTGGAGAGGCTTTGTTCTGTCTGTCTCAGCATGAGAGAGCAGCAGCTCACAGGCTCCAGGACACTGCAGAATTACCCACTGGGAATGCAGGATTTGAAAAATATAGAAGTTAAAACCTAAGGCATCACCAGTGGCTGTATCTGGTTTATTTGGAAAGCAGATACCACATAGTGTGGGTGAACTTGTCAGATTTCAGTATTTCCAGGGGAAAGGGAAGAGAAGGAACCCTGCCTTTACCCCAGAGCAGCGGAGGAAGCCGAGGGTGGCCAGGGGAGCACCCTCCACCCCACCAGCAATGCTCACCTGAGGGATGTCTCCTCTTTTCCAGTACTCCCCGCTGCTGAAGAAGCTCTACTGTCAGATCGCCAAGACATGCCCCATCCAGATCAAGGTGTCCACCTCGCCGCCCCCGGGCACCATCATCCGGGCCATGCCCGTCTACAAGAAGGCAGAGCATGTCACCGAGGTGGTGAAGCGCTGCCCCAACCATGAGCTCGGCCGCGACTTCAATGACGGTGAGGGCTCCGAGCTGTCCCCATGGCCCTGGGGCCGCGTGTCCCTCGTGTCACAGCCCTCCTGTGTGCAGGATGAGCGCCCTGGGCAGCCACAGCTCTAACTGCAGGTTTGCCTTGCAGGCCAGTCCGCCCCTGCCAGCCACCTCATCCGGGTGGAAGGCAACAACCTGTCGCAGTACGTGGATGATCCGGTGACGGGCCGGCAGAGCGTGATGGTGCCCTACGAGCCCCCGCAGGTACCCGGCTGCTCGCGGCGGGGGAACGACCAGCTCCTGCCTCCCTGCTTTGGGCTGCTTGGCACGGGGCGAAGGCTCCAAGTGTCCCCTCGCCCTGGCACATCTAAGACCACGCCACGCTCGCCCCCGGCACCGGTGGCAGCTGCACTGCAGCATCTGCAGCTCCCAGCCCTGTGAAGCATCCCAGAGCAGCCTGCTCTTGGGAAGTGGGGTGTAATGGGATACCGCCTCCAGTCCTGCCCTGGGAGCCCCCCACAGTCCTGGTGCAGTCCCCTCTTTCCAGCTGGGACCGTCCCCACACCATCGCTGGTGTTCCCCTGCTCATCCTGCCAAGGCACCAGCCCTCTGCCAGAGGGTCCAGCCCTGATTCCTCACTCCCTGGGGATCCCAGCCTGTCTCCCCTCTTCTTCCTCACTCCCCGGAGGTCCCAGCCTGCCTCCCCTCCTCTTCCTCACTCCCCGGAGATGCCAGCCTGCCTCCCCTCCTCTTCCTCACCCCCCGGGGGTCCCAGCCTGCCTCCCCTCCTCTTCCTCACCCCCCGGGGGTCCCAGCCTGCCTCCCCTCCTCTTCCTCACCCCCCGGGGATCCCAGCCTGCCTCCTCTCCTCTTCCTCACCCCCCGGGGATCCCAGCCTGCCTCCCCTCCTCTTCCTCACCCCCCGGGGGTCCCAGCCTGCCTCCCCCCATCACTCCCCGCTCAGCACCTGCTCTCCCCTCCCGGGCAGGTGGGGACCGAGTTCACCACCATCCTGTACAACTTCATGTGCAACAGCAGCTGCGTGGGAGGGATGAACAGGAGGCCCATCCTCATCATCATCACCCTGGAGACGAGAGAGTGAGTGGCTCTGGGAGCAGGGATGGGCAGGGGAGGGCTGGGGAAGGAACCCTGCCCTGCAGGGAGCACCCCCAGGGAGCGGGATGGGGCAGCCCCAGTTCCTTGCACAGGAATGCAACTTGGAAAAGGGCTGGCACGGAGGGACCCGGGACCCAGCCCAGCAGCTGGAGCCTTCCTCTGCCCCAGGAGCGCCTCTTCCCCAGCTGCTGAGGGGCTTTGCTGCTCCCTGAGGGTCGCTGCTCTGGTTTCTGTCTGGACTGAGTCCCAAAGTCCCAAGGGGACGCAGGGCACTGATTGCTCTGTTCTCCCAGCGGCCAGGTCCTGGGCAGGAGATCCTTCGAGGGGCGGATCTGTGCCTGTCCCGGCAGGGACCGCAAAGCCGACGAGGATCATTTCCGAGAGCAGCAAGCCCTGAACGAGAACGCGGCCAAGAACGGCAACGCCAACAAGCGCAGTGAGTGCCCCGACAGGGCTGGGGGGCTCAGGGCACCCGAAATCCCTGTGTCCCCGAAGTTTGGGCTCAAATCCACACTCGGGGGTGATGCTTTGACCTTTCTCCACCAAGTCTCATGAGTCGGACCCCGCCCCTCTCCTTGCAGAGCCCAAAGATGCCTGTGCAGGGCTCTCACGGCCAGATACATTTAGGAATGATGCCTAAAGAGGCCAACCTAGAAACAGAGACTGGACAGGAGTGAGGGAATAAAGGTGGATATTTATTTGAAAGGCCTTCAGAGGCACACCCTGGGCAGGCCAAAGGCTGCACCCAAGATGGACCCCGAGTCACGAGTTCTTCACACTTTTATAGCTTTGCTCCATTTGCATCTCAACCCAATTTCACCAATTAAACTTTAGCTAATGATGGAATTTCCCCTCAGCTTGCCCCCCTTCTCAAGATGCTGGGTTACACATTTTGGGCCTAGGCCGGGCTGGGTGTCCTTGGAGAGCAGCCTGGAGAGGCTTTGTTCTGTCTGTCTCAGCATGAGAGAGCAGCAGCTCCCAGGCTGCACGACACTGCAGAGTTACACACTGGGAATACAGAATTTGAAAAATATAAAAGCTAAAACCTAAGGCATCAGTAAAGCATTTATTATTATTATGCCAGGCCCCAAGGGAATGGTTTTAGCATCGTGCACGGCTTGAGTTGCTCCCTGCCATGTCCCGTCTCCCAGGACTCCACCAATTCTCTTCCCTTCTCCTTTGCAGCGTTCAAGCAGAGCCCCCAGGGCATCCCAGCGCTGGGCACCGGCATTAAGAAACGGAGGCACGGGGAGGAGGAGATGTACTACGTGCCTGTAAGTGTGGGTGAGCTGCAATGGGGTCAGAACTCGGCTTGGGACAGCAGTGGCACCGTCCCCTCTGCCAGAAGCACCTCGGGGTCGGGCTGCACAGGCTCCTGGAGGACAGCAGGGGCCTCGGGAATAGGAGCAAAAGAATCCATGGACACACATGTCCGAGGGATTCCTGCATCCCGAACTGTCCCTGGCCACAGTGACAGTCTGTCTGGGTGGAAAAAAGGGAGCATGAAGAATTGGCCAGGTGGGACGGGAGTAAAGCAAAGCCCTGGTCTTGTTCCCTCCTCCAGGTGCGAGGCCGGGAGAACTTTGAGATCCTGATGAAGATAAAGGAGAGCCTGGAGCTGGTGGAGCTGGTCCCGCAGCAGCTGGTGGATTCCTACCGGCAGCAGCAGCAGCAGCTCCTGCAGAGGCAGTGAGTCCTGCCACAGCCCCGGGACCCCCACTGCCCCCAGGA
>VWZT01015222.1:247499-260177 GCA_013397055.1 Pachycephala philippinensis
GAGACTCCCACAGCCCCCGAGACCCTCATAGCACCCAAGACCCTCACAGTCCCTGAGACCCCTGCAGTCCCTGAAACTCCCCACAGTCCCTGAGACTCCCCCAATCCCCCAGGCCCCTGCAGCCCCTTGAGACCCCCCAGCCCCTGAGCACCCCGATGGGCTGGAGGGGAGCTCCAGGCCAGAGCAGGACAGCTCCATCCCACCCATCCCAGTCTGAGCAGTGTGTTCCCTCCCCAAACAGGAGCCAGCTGCAGACACCTTCCTCCTATGGGCCCGTCCTTTCCCCCATGAACAAAGTCCACGGCGGAGGAATCAACAAGCTGCCCTCTGTGAACCAGCTGGTGGGGCAGCCTGCCCAGCACGGCTCGGGTTCTGCACCCAGCCTGGGCCCCATGGGTACGTCCTCCATCACCTGGCCGGGCACAGGGCTCTCCCTGCCCAGGAGTGGGGGGTTATCAGGTCTGGGTGGTGTTATCAGGTCTGGGTGGTGTTATCAGGTCTGGGCAGTGTCTAAGGCGTGCATTTGTTGCCACTGCCCAGGACCCGGAATGCTGAACAGCCACCCCATGCAGCCCAACGGGGAAATGAACGGGGGCCACTCGTCCCAGTCCATGGTGTCGGGGTCACACTGCACCCCCCCGCCGCCCTACAACCCCGACCCCAGCCTCGTCAGGTAAGGAAGGCACCTGCTGCCCTGTCTGGCTTGTCCTCTGTCCCTCGCTGTGTCCCTCGCTCTAACCTTCCCACCTGTCTGGCAACTGGGCAACTGGCCACTGGCCCCAACTGAGAAATCACTGCTCCGAAATCACAGACTGCTCCTCTCACCTCGGCAACCAAAGCCCAGCTACCGACCAGTCAGAAACCCCCAGTGCCCCCACACACCTCCCTGGGAACCCATCCCTGATCAATCAGGAATTAAGTACATCCAAACCAGGGTCTTGCCCTACACATCCAATGGCAGGTAGCTTTGTGAGCTTCCCTGTTCCCCTTCCAGCAATGGGTCCATGTGGCTTATTTCCACCAGGAATGCATTAACAGCTCTACAGCTTTTTAATGTTTTGGCCTTTAAAAAGACTGTGGATGTTTTGCCAGACCCTGGGCCAGCATCTGCATAGGGCAGAGCCCTGGGCATGCCCTGATCCCCCTCCCCAGTAGATCGAGCTCCCTCATATTATGAGTTCCTGAGCCAAAACCTCAGATGATCAGGAGAAAAACATCTGTAGTTTTAGGAATGAATATAACCCCACACTGCTTTGACCTTAGTGGCAGTGGAGCTCTCCACGTCCCCCACCTGACATGGTCTGTCCCACAGAGATGGGACACAGCTGTTGTTCATGAGAACTTAATGCCACTTTATTTTCCAAACTTTCTCTGCAGTTTTTTAACAGGATTGGGGTGTCCAAACTGCATCGACTATTTCACCTCACAAGGGTTACAGAATATTTACCACCTGCAGAACCTATCCATAGAGGTAAATGCTTTGGGGAGATCTGTTCTTACCACTTGTTTCTAGCAGCTGTTGGTCTCAAAAGCAAAACCAAAACTGTTTTGGAGGAAGGGAAAAACCTGTCACCCAACCCCTCACACAGAACACGTGCTCCCAGGATTGATGCCTCTCATTCCTGCCCCCTTGATGGTCCTTCAGAGGTAGCGATAGCTCAGGCCTTGGTAAAAACTACAGCCAGTCTCAAAAAACCACAGCCAGTCTCAAAAAACCACAGCCAGTCTCAGCTGCTTCCTCCAGACTCTCAGGAACAACAGAGATCAAAGATCCGCAGGCCAGACCTCAGGGAGGTTTTCCACCTAACACAGAGAACACAGCTGAGGTGCTCAGTGGAACACCCCAAATCCCACAGAGCCAGCAGGGACACCCCACTGCAGCTCAGGGAGGTTTAATCTGGTCTCACTTCTTCCCCTGCTAATCTTTAAGATGAAAGAGGCTGAAATAAGGGAGTTGAGCCCAGGGCATTTTTATTAAGGGAAGTCTGGAATGAAATAGCCCAGGTCAGGCAAAAGCTGTCAGAAAAAGCATGGAGGGGATTCTGGAAGAAGCTGTGTGTGCCCAGAGCACCAGCCTCTGCTGCTGCCACACTGAGGTGCTGGTACCAGGGCTAGGGCTTCCCTAGCCCGTCAGGGGAACAAGAGAAAGGAAAACAAAAAATAATCCTGAACCCTTTGAGCCATGGCAAGCCCTGTAAATCCCGGAGCTGCTGTTTTGGCTGAGACAGAGCTCCTGCCCGACCCCGTTTTGCCCCAGGCAGGCGTAGCAGTGTCTCTACCTGGCAGCTGCAACATCCCGCAGGAGAGAGGATGATTTGTCACTGGTGGCTGGGGCCAGTTGTGTAACCTGAGCCTGGTTTTGGACCATTTGCTGAACTAACTCCGTGACCGCCTGTCAGCTGTCCAAGGAAACGTTTAGGAATGGCCAAAACCTGTGTCAGGGCAGAGCTGTGTGTCTGAGTCGGCGTTTGTAGCTACTAATTGCATACTCGCTGTCTGCTCCAGTTAACGCTCCCGCGAGTCTCTGTTGGCATTAACGTGGATCCCCGGCAGCTCCCTGCTGTGCTGGTCTCTGTGCTGGCACAGATCCCCTGAGGTCACCCACCTCTCCTGGCTTTGTGAGAGCCACTGTCACCCACCTCAGTGCTCGAGGCAGGTGCTGCTCCAGCCTCCCGGGCCAGGAGCAGAGCAGAGGCCATCCCAAGTGCACAGGCACAAGGATGCTCCACACGCTGCTCTGCCACCTGTGTCCGAGGGGAACGATCGCTTCCTTCCCTCCCGTTTCCACATGGGTTTGATGTGAACCCCTGCCAAAACAACAACAAAAAGTCTCCAACCTGCAAAGCTGCGGTGGAGTAACTGGGTTACAAACGAGAAATAACCCTGGGGATGATACCCCCACGGCCACGGTGGGAGGTGGAAACAAAAAGTCTCCAACCTGCAAAGCTGCGGTGGAGTAACTGGGTTACAAACGAGAAATAACCCTGGGGATGATACCCCCACGGCCACGGTGGGAGGTGGAAACAAAAAGTCTCCAACCTGCAAAGCTGCGGTGGAGTAACTGGGTTACAAACGAGAAATAACCCTGGGGATGATACCCCCACGGCCACGGTGGGAGGTCCAGCCCCGCTCCGCTGGGCATCGTGCCCATCTGTCCCCCCAAAATCACGACCTGGGGGTGCAGGGCTCGCTCCTGCTGGCACAGTCACACCTCTGCCGGCCGTGCCTCAGCGGTGCTGTCCTTGCAGGATCTCGGAGCACTGAAGATCCCGGAGCAGTACCGGATGATCATCTGGCGGGGTCTGCAGGAGCTCAAGCAGAGCCACGACTACGGGGCCCAGCAGCTGATCCGCTCCAGCAGCAATGCCTCCACCATCTCCATCGGCAGCTCGGGTGAGCTGCAGCGGCAGCGGGTGATGGAGGCCGTGCATTTCCGCGTGCGCCACACCATCACCATCCCCAACCGCGGCGCCGCCGACGACTGGGCCGACTTCGGCTTCGACCTCCCGGACTGCAAATCCCGCAAACAGTCCATAAAGGAGGAGTTCACGGAGGGAGAGATCAACTGAGGGGCTCCAGAGGTGGCCGTGAGACACCTGGGGGGTGACAACCCCCCACCTTGAAATGTATTTGCAGCCTTGGGCACCTGGAGAAGTTTGGTTTTGTTATCCAGGGGAACTGCAGGCCCTGAGCCAGGCAGGAGGTGCCTGCCCTGGGGAGGAAACTGGAGGTGAGGAGGAGGAAGGAAAGGAGGAGGGCAGCTGAGCCAGCTCAGCAACCAGAGCAGGATTTCTGCCTGCCCGTGGCACGGGAGGCACGGGCCGGTTTGTGTTTTCCTGGAGCATCCCTGCATCCAGCAGTGTGAGGATGGCATGTTTTTCTCGTCCCTGCTCATCGTCCGTGTTCTCCGTGGTGTGCCAAACCGAGGGGACTTTGTCACTGCAGCTCAGCCCTGACCTGCGCAGGCATCGCCAGGGACTGGTGTGAAGCCACGTTCTGCTTTTCCATGGACTGCCAAACGCACCCCTTCCCTCAGCCCTCTGTAGAGCCAGAAAGAGCCCGTTTGTCTGTTCCCAATATGTCCTTGTACTTAAAGGTTGGTGTATATAAACAGAATGTACATACAGTAAACTCGTTGTGCTGTAAGGAGAGAGATTTATTTTCATGTAAGCTATAAAAATTGATACTGACTCCTGAGACACCGCAGTGTCAAGTAAATTAATTTCATGTTGTAGCATGTAAACATGCAGAGAATCCTGTCTCCAGCCTTATCTATTCAAAACTCAGTTTTTTTCCTCCTCTGAATCTCCTGCATGCAGTTGTGGAGGAGAGGGAAAGCCAGTGATTGTCCTGGGAAATCAGAGGTCTGGATAATCCCTCCCTACTCCCTTGGGGAATTTTGCTGTCAGGTCAGACCTGACAAGCTGGAATGCCATGGTGTAAATTCCATCTTTTTGGAGCACGGCATGGACTGGGTGACCAATTCTGTTCTGTTCCTGGTCACTTTTTGCCAGCTGTAATTTCTCTGTTGATTTAGACAGGGAAAAAAGCCTTCACAGAGAGCAAGGACACGAATAGGTGTGTTCCCTGCCTGAATGTTCATTCCCTACCCATCTGGGAAGGCAATGTCCCACAACAGGTCTTGGAAAAGCACTGGAAGTCACAGGAGCTGCTGCTGTGGAAGGGAGGGCGGGCAGGGAGCTGCTGCATCTGCCCCCTCAGCCCTGGTCACTCGAGATTTTGGGCAGCCTGAGGGAACCTGCACAGAGATGATGCCGCCCAGCACATTCCCACTGCTGCACTCTCCCTCTGGAGGCCTCCAAAGGCAGTCCTGCACCTTCATCCCATCACCCCCAGGCTGGGGAAGGGGCTGGATACCCTTGCCAAAGCCCTGAACCCTCTAAGCAAGAGCAGAAGAACAGCTCAAGTCCCACCAGGGCTCACCTGAGATGTGACTTCTCCTCCAGGCAGGCAGTGGCTGTTCCCTGTCCAGAGGGACAGGAATGTGACCACTGGACATGCCCTGGGTCCGGGACCCTGCTCCAAGGCCCTGCCTGGGTGTCCCACAGCAGCTCCGAGCCTGCAGCACACAGAGGTGACCCCTTGTCCCTCCTTTCTCTCGGGCACTGGTGAGCTGCAGGTGCTGTCACCACCCCCGAGGCCATCCCACCCCTCACACCACCTGACTCCTCCGGGATTGGGAACTCCCTGGTGTGGCTGACAGTGAACCTGTGTCCCCAGGAAACAGCTCAGTAAAGCACTTTAATGCTTTAAAGCCTTTGCAACAACCACTCGCGTTTCCAGCATTCCCGGCAGTATTCATGGATCACTCCGTGGTAGATATTGTATTTTTTGTAATGTTACCTTTGGAAAATATGTTATTTTTATAGCTGTGGTTCCTCATTTGTTTTTTTTTTGTTTTTTTTTTTTTTTGTTGTTGTTGTTTTTTTTTTGGTTTTTATTTTTTGTAACACAATAAAAGCACATGTGGGAATTGCTGCATCTGGCAATTAAAATTGGACAGGAAGTGCCCTCCTAACCCAGAGTAAACCTTCACCTGTAGGACCTCAAAGGGCCTGAAGCTGCTGAAACCAAAAAGAAACCCACCAGTGAGTGCTAAACTGCTACAGCGAGTAGAGAGAGGCAAAAGATGACTTCTGGATACATAAAACTTTTTTTTTTCCCTCAATAAATGGCTAAAAAATAGTGAATGAAATGGAGAACAAGCATTAAGACACAGCTTTTCTGAGCTTGAAAAATTACACTGTTAAAAACGATTTCCCAAAGAGAACACAAATGTCACCACTATTTCTAGTTTTACGAGTATATGTTTCATAGGTAGGAATTGGAAATTGATTGAACTAAAGGTTCTTGCAAGAAGTTTATAAACAAACGCCTTGAAATGGAAGAAGGCAAGGATGTTGTTGTAATTCAATAAAAATACAATAAAAAAGGTTTCAAAAGATCTTAAAGACTGGCATGTGACAGCCAGACAGGAACAGTCAGAGCCACACACCTGCAGAGAGCACCACAATGACAAAGGTCCAAAGCTCCTGGCAGAGTCACTGACTGGCCTGTGGCTCTGCCTTCTGGGGTCTGTGTCCCGAACAGGATCATAGAATCCCAGACTGGTTTGTTTGGAAGGAACCTTAAAGCTCATCCAGTTCCACCCCATGCCACGGGCAGAGACACCTTCCACTATCCCAGCTCGCTCCAAGCCCTGTCCAGCCTGGCCTTGGACACTGCCAGGGATCCAGGGGCAGCCACAGCTTCTCTGGGAAATCCATTCCAGCCCCTCACCACCCTCACAGGTAAGAATTTCTTCCATATATCCAGTCCAAACATACTCACAGACCAGATGCTCCTGTATTTTTTGAGCATTATATCACCTCGCTTGTGGCACTGCTGGGAAGGCACCTGCTTGTGACTTCTCCTCCAGGCAGGCAGTGGCCATTCCCTCTCCAAGGGGAGACTTCTCCCTCATCC
This sequence comes from Pachycephala philippinensis, assembly GCA_013397055.1. Lineage (NCBI taxonomy): Eukaryota > Metazoa > Chordata > Aves > Passeriformes > Pachycephala > Pachycephala philippinensis. The sequence continues at coordinate 253,986 of VWZT01015222.1, forward strand.
CAGCTGTTGGTGGTCCTACACCACCCTGCCTGGCCCAAGGAGCATCGCTCTTCTCCTGGGAAAGCAGAGCTCCACGGCCAGCAGCACTCTCCAGGAGGAAAAGCCACCTGGACAAAACCACATGGAATGTCTTGCAGGCTTTGGCTGACGTGGTGGGAATCCTGCACCGCCCCGGCACCGAGTGCTCCTGGTTCAGAAATGCCTCTGTCTCCTGGGAATTCCCACTGGGAACATCAAAACCACCATCCAGGCTTATGCTGAGGCCACCAGGTGGGAAGTCCTCCCCGTGTCCCAGCTGAGGGGCTGTCACACGGCCTCAGCCTTGACTCCAGCCGGATCCGTGGCACCGCTGCGCAAGTCCACGGCGGATCCGTTCCTCCAGGACTGCTCGGCCGCTGCAGCGACCTGGATCGTGCAGAGGAACTGCTCCTTGGTGACCACGGGGGGCTCCTGGCCTGTGGGACAGGAATGAAATGCTGCATGGAACACATGGTCCCCTGTGAGCACACATCCCACCACGGCAGCTCCCAGCGCTGGGGCCGCAGGATTTAAAACATCTCAGCCCCCTCCTCCTAACCTGTCAGTGCAGCCACAACAACTGAAACACTGTTCAACAAAAATCTCTTGGACTAGACCATTTTTAAGGCCTCTCCCTACCCAATCCACTCCATGATTCTGTGATTTGTATCCCTCTGGGCAGCTAGGACTCCAGCTGAGGATCTCTTGGCTGTCACAAACAGCTGCTTTCATCACAAAGGACAGCGAGGTCCAAGGCAATTTCCCCTCCCAACTCTCATTTCTTCCCAGCACAGAATTTCAGATCAACACTCCATCCCCCCCCATTTCCATGACCTGACACAGTGCATATCCCAACAAAGCCAATCCAAAGCAACACCAGCCATCAATTTAAGCCTTGTCCCACCTTTCAGAGTTCTCAGGAAGTGCCGGAAGAGCTCCCTGTGTGCATCTCTGTAGCGCTCAGCTTGGGTTTGGGGACAGATGGACACGGAAGTCCCGTGCTCTGTGATGCCCAGGGGGTTCTGGTTGTCCACCCTTAACGTCCCTTGAGACCCGTGAACCTGAGGGAAGGAGCAAAACAGGGAAGAGAGAACATTTTAAAGCTATCACACTTTCAATCTCACACACCTGGCTAGGTTAGAAAAGCCCTGGTGTGTAAAACCAAGACAAAAGTTAGTTCTGAAATGAGGAGTCACACCTGCCCCAGCCCTGGTACAGCTCAGGCACAACAGAAACACCAGGGATGTGCTGTAGTACAGTTGCTTCCACCTGTGTGATATGTCACTTGAGCAAAGCCCCTTTTCTAAGTGTTTAACAGAAACTCCTTCCCAAGACGAGCCCCCACAGCTGTAATTATTCATGACTGTAGGAATTTACACTTTTCTTCCCCTTTAATATGCTGAACTCCTACTACACACCTGAAACCACCCTGGAAAGGACAAAGGAAATGTGCAACATTTCAGCCTTGGGAGGGCTCAGATGCGATTCATGCAGCTCATAACACCACAGAATGCATGGAACAGAGGGAAAATTTGGGTGAGAAAAGAGAAAGTGGGTTGTAGATTGGAAAAGGACAAGAAGCCACTGCTGCTGAGGCAACAGCCCAACAACCAGATGTGGTACTCGGAGCTCTGCTCTGGATGACAAGGTGGGGATTGGTCACAGGTTGGAGTCGATGATCCTGGAGGTCTTTTCCAGCCTCAGTGATTCTGTCATAGAGGGGTTTTGGGAAATGTGCTGCAGGCACACTCAGAGAGGAAAACTTGTGCTGGGCTGTGGAGTCAAAGCAGACTTGACTGAGCAGCAGGACCCCACCTCCAGCCGCTGGTCACAGCTCCTGGTGCAGTGCTGGCTGACATCCAGAGTGACAATGGCCCCGCTGGGGAACTTCATGCTGATGGCGACCGTGTCCACGTCCCTCAGGCAGCCCACGTCTGGGGACAAAACAGGCCTGGCTCAGCCCAGGAACAGCAAACCAGAACATTCTACAGCTACAAACTGCTCTTCTTCCTTCGGGAGGTGACACTGGCTTTGTGACACCTTCCCACAGGACGCACTGGTGACAGCACTCCAGCTGCTTCACCAGCATTCCTGACGGAACACGGGCAGCTCTGCAGGAACACACAGCCCCAGGCCCAACTCCACCTTCCCAGCCTGCAGCTCTCCCTAACGAGGGCACCACCTCTCCTTCCAGGATCAGGCAACTTCCAGCATGTTGCTGGAGCACAGCAGAGGGTACAGAACCCTCCTGGAGGGCTCTGGTTTGCCGCATTTCAATGCTGTGCCACAGAGGAGAGCGTTGCATCCTGCCCCTCCTCACCCCAGCCAGCCAAGCTTGGCAGCTGCTGCAATTACCTTAATTAAAACTCCGCATTTCCATTTCAAAAATGGCAGCTTCCACCTTTTATGGTTTGTTTAAACGAGTGTGGTAACCCAGAGCGTGCCCGTCAGCCCGACATGACCCAGAGCAAACGCACAGCTTTGTGCTGGGATCCACAGGGAAGGGCCAGAGAAAGCAGAAAATGAATATTTCACTGACATTCTTGTGAGCTCAGAACTTTGCTCAGTGTTTTCTGCACTCTGGTTCCAAACCTGGTGTCCTTCAGAGTAATGTTCAATGATAACTCCACAGCAACTGCTTCACATCAGCAGGAGATTCACCAGATTCAGAGAACCTCACCAAATAGCCCCAAGGAACCTGTTTCATCAGCCTGTTTTTCCAACTGCTCCATGATGGAACAATTCTCACAGCTACCATGCTCTCGTTCCCTGTTTCCTCCCAATTTTAACACAGCAGTTCAGAGGTACCCAATAAACCATCAAAAGACTCATTCTTACCTGCACAGAAGGCATGGCCCAGGGAAAATATTGTATCTGGCACACTCTCTCCCAACAGCAAACTGATAATATCTATGTCATGCACGGCAGTGTTGTAAAAAATTCCACCTGGAAGAACCAAAACTGAGCATTAAGGTCTCCACATTGAAACCCACAGCCAATGTACACTTCTGAATTGCATGGAGATGGTATAAAAAGCTCCCACAGTGAAGAAACTAATACTAAAATACTAAATACAAAAAAATGCACAGAAATAAAGTTTGGTAAAGAAAACACTCCTCAAAAAAACCCCATGGATCTTAAGGCTACACAAACTGAGGGGAATTCCCACAGAACACACAGCAAGAGACATTTCCAGGCTGGGCTGAATGGGGCTTGGAGCAACCTGGTCTATGGAAAGTGTCTCTGCCCGTTGCACAGGGTGGAACAGATGAGCTTTAAGGACCTTTCCCACCCAAGTGACTCCAATTCAAGCCCAGACTCTTGAGCAGGAACCTGCTGGGTACCTGAGGCTTTCAGGAGGCTCAGAGAGGCTGCTGGATAGAGGCTGCTGATGGTGGATATCCGGTGGATCCTGCCCAGCACCCGGCTGTCCCGCACCTTCTTGTACAGGAACTGCAGGGCTGGGTCAAAGCGCCTTCCAAGGGAAACAAGGAATGGGGTGAAACCAAGCTGATGTGAGGACGAAGTCAGGAAAGCCTGAGGAATCAGTGCTGCTTCCAGACACGTGATTTTATCAAGAATAAATCAGAGGAAAAGTGCTGATCTTACTTGTAGAACCCGCACACGAGCGGCCTCCCACACCTGTCCGCCTCATCGAAACAGGCTTCTGCTATCTGCCTGTCCACGCTGGGCAGTCCCTGGCAGAACACACCTTTACCTGTGCAAAGCAGGACACACGTGGGGCTCAGGGGAGACACAGCTGCACAAAACACCTCAGTCTTGCAGTAATGTACACAGCTCGTTACATTTCTGGTTTTTACATTTACTCCCTTCTGCCTGCCCGCTGTGGTTTCAGCCATCCCAGACCCCAGGAGTGGGACTGTTTGGTGACTGCTTTTCTGCGGGTGCTGGTAGGATTTTAGGATGAGATACTGCCCAGTTATAGTGGGATCGTAGCACAAACCCCACTGGTGTCCAGCCATTAACATCAGCAGTGATCTCAGTCACTTTAATGACACAATTAGAGAGTCTGCACAGCTCCAGGGCTGCTGCTGAAACACAAACACACTCACAGGTGCACATCAACAGGCACAGGGAAAAGCTGAACGTGCAGCTGCTCCTCTTACCTGCTCGTAAGGCATCTCTTACCATCTCAGGGGCTTCGTCAGGTGGGGAACAAATGATGGCTCCAGACACCCTGCACGAATCAAGAGAGATCTTCAGTGAGGACAAGGTTTTCACTAGATTGAACAATGCTCAAAAGCTCATTTTGGTTACAGTTAAAAAAGCCTAAAACCCCTGCTGGGTTATAAAAGGAACTCAGTGCCTGCTTCAAGGATGAAATATTGAGTGACACGCATTGGTTAAAATCACAAGTGGCACAAAGGAATTGCACTGCTTTTCCTGCATCTTAAAGTCTTTTAAAGGTGTCCTTTAAAAAGAAGCTATATCCTGTCAGTTAGCACACACACACACAGAAATCCAAACTAATCATGTGGTGGAGTTGCTGAACAAGTGATCTATGTGATTCTTTACTTTCTAGTATCAAATCAGTCTTTCCTAAATGCTCTGCCTTTTGCTCCTGCAGTATGTAGAACACAAATTTTAGACCTGACTGCAGCATCGCTAAAGTGATGTTACAATTGTTCAGCTCAACTATAAAGCAAAACGCCACAATCCTCCCTATTTACACCAACACTCACTTATCTCTGAGGGTTCCAAGAGCCAGCAAACTGCTCTGAGACAGGAAAGCTGGCAGGCAGCAGGGAAGGTATCATTTATTATTGTTCTCTGGGAATGGAGGAAAATGGGGTTTTCTATATCTCTTAACAAAACTGCCTGTAACTAAACTCCTCTCAGTTTCTATCAATTCTGGGTATGTAAGCCCAGATAAGCTTCTCAGAGACTCCTGAAGGACCCGTGAGTAGGTGACAAAAGGGCCCCTCACTCCCACACGTGCGGCCAGAGGCACAGTCTGGGGCTGCTACAGAGTTTTCCAGAGGGGAAAGCAAGCTTGTACGGAACCCCCCGCCCGGGGCAGAGCCACGCACGGGAGCTCGTGGCCGCCAGTACCGCGGATCGCCGAGCGCCACGGCGGCGTCCTGCTGCCGCAGCACCCTGGTGCCAGCCAGGACCTCGGCGCCGAAGGCACGTTCCACCTCCTGCGGCTGATCCTCCACCACGTACAGCAGGCAGCAGCCCGCTTCCTCCGCCAGGCTTTGCAACAAGGCTTCACTCACGAGTCCTGCGCCAAAGAGCACGAGGCCGATGCTGCTGCCACCGTGACATGAGGGGGGTGCCGGGCTGTTGGGGGCATCAGGTGCGGCCCCGCTTTGGCCATGAGGTGCAATCTTGGTGTGGAAGGTGGCCAGCGGTGAGGGATGGCTGGCAGAGGTGCAGGGCGTTGGGTCATCCCTGTGTGAGGTGCTGATGGGGTGGTGGGGAACCAGCAGCTTGTGGTAGGAGGGCGGGGAGGGGACCATGCTGTAGCCAGCGCTGGATCCAGTGGAGATGATGAAGGAGGGATGGGAGAGCAGGGAGGGCATGTCAAGTGGCAGGGGCAGGCTCAGGCTGAGGCTGGAGTCGGGACCTGCAGAGCTGAGGAGACAGAGATCAGAGAATCAGAGAACATCCCGAGTTGGAACGGACCCGCAAGGATCACTGAGCCCATCTCCTGCATAAGAACACCCCAAGAACGCCATCATGTGAGGGCATTATCTAAACGCTTTTTGAATGGGGTCAGGTGAGACAGAGAATTAAATAATCATTAGGGTTCGACAAAACCTCCAAGATCATCAGGGCCAACCTTTGACTGATCACCTCCTTGTCAACCAAACCACAGCACTAACTGCCTCCCAGAGCTCCCTCAGCCACTCCTCACAGGACTGACTCCCCAGACCCTTCCCCATCTCCGTGCCCTTCTCTGGACACACTCCAGCCCCTCAATGTCTCTTTTGTAGTGAGGGGCAGAACTGGACACAGCACTCGAGGGGCCTCAGCAGTGCCCAGCACTGGGGGATGGACACTGTTCTGGGGTCGGGTGAGACTGAGGTGGGGTGGGTGAGAAAGAGATGAGGCGGGTGAGGCAGGGAAGGCCCGGCTGAGCCCGAGCAGCGGTCGGTCGGGTGAGACTGAGGTGGGGTGGGTGAGGCAGAGATGAGGCAGGTGAGGCAG
>VWZT01015222.1:267985-283116 GCA_013397055.1 Pachycephala philippinensis
AGCTCCCGCCGCCGCTCCCGCGCCGCCGCCTCCAGCTCCGGCCACGGCTCCGCCGCCGCCGCCATCGCGCCCAGAGCCCCGCCCGGAGCCGCCGCACCGCCCAAGGGCCGCCCCCGGCACCGTCCCGCCCCCGGGGAGGGTCCGGCCGCCACCCGAACCCGCCGCGGGAGCTCAGCAGCCGGAGAGAGGCGGCACGGTCCCGCCGGGACGGGGCCGGGTGCTGCTCCTGGATGCAGGGATAACTTAAACAAGAGCAAAACACGGGACTGCATCGCCGCCGAGCAGCGCGTCTGCCCCAGCGGTGCTGCACAGGCCCAGGGACAGCTCACACTGGTATAGGTACAGCTCACACAGGTACAGCACACACAGGTACAGCTCACACTGGTATAGGTACAGCTTACACAGGTACAGCTCATACAGGCCCAGGTACAGCTCACACTGGTATAGGTACAGCTCACACAGGTACAGCTTAGACAGCTACAGCTCATACAGGCGCAGTACACAAAGGTACAGCTCACACTGGTATAGGTACAGCACACACAGGCCCAGGTACAGCTCACACAGGTACAGCACACACTGGTACAGGTCACACAGGCAGGGCTTTTTCAAGAGATCACCCAGTTGCCCCTTGTCCTGTTACAGCTGCAGGAGCCACAGCCTCACCTCACCCTGTACCGATTTCCATTGCAGCAGCTGGAAAATTCAGAGGTACCCTCCAGACTGGCTAAAGTAATTTATTAAATATGTGCAATAAAAGTAACAGACATTTAACACAAGTGACTCCTTTTCTTGATAAAATCTCCCACATTTCAATACCTGATCTGTTCATCCAGCACTTAGGAACACGCAATTACTATAAATTGCTCTCTTGGGGTAGTGAAACACCAAGAGGTCTTTCAGGATGAGATCAGCTCCTGCACACATGGACAGGGGCTGCTCTGGAATAATCTCTGAAGTGACACAGATGAAAACACCTCAACTGACACTCAGGCACAGTTCACTCAGACAGAGATCACACAGAAAGCAGCCCTGAGCTCAGGACCACACTCTTTCCTTGCTTTCCTGCCGAGGTCCCATCGTTGCCAAATCCAGTTACCAGTCCAACACTTCGCAGACCTCCTCTCCATTGCCCAGACCTGCACCTGTGCAATGGTTTTTCTCTGGAATATTTTGCTCAAGACTTCATGGCACAGCATTAAACCTCACCGTGTTTTTCACCCCAATGCTTATTTTGCCACTGCAGCAAACCCACGTTCTTTATTAAGGAACAGCCCCGGGAAATCCACCTTTAAATATGACACTGGTGGTACAACTGTGCTCCAAAAGGGTCCTTCCACATTCTAAAAAATTGCCATTTTATCACTGCTAAGTTATTTCCTTATTGTACCACAGAGTAGTTTTCATCCTTACACCTCTGAGCAAGATCAATGGTTATTTTGAGATATTTATTATTTATTCAGCATACAGAATCAGGCTCTCAAATAGGAATCCGTGTCACTAAACTGAAAATAAAAATACCTATGTATTTGTTAATATATGTACATATATATATGTTCCTAATGTGTGTGTAATTATTGAGATATGGATTTGGAAGAGTTAGAGAAACAATTTATATAAATATTTTTAAAATCCAAGCACACTCATCTACCTAGAAAAATCCAGAAGCTGCTAAGTGGGCTGCAGGTAAACTAGAAAAACTGTATTACAAAATCAGCTCTGTATATACAAAACAACCAAACAAAGTCACTCCATGGGAGCAAAAACCCCCAAATTTCCCCTTATATTATCATGATCACTCATTCCCATGCCCATGGTACCAATTCCATCCTGGAAAGCAACAGCTGGAATGTTACAGGTAGAGATGTGAGAACTGATGCTTTGGTACAAAGCTTCATGCCTTGGGTCTTAACAGACTTTGTCTCTCTGAAACTGTTAAAGACACGTGCTGCAGTCTGTGGATGGTTGTTTTAATCAAGATCTAACTAGAGAAGCTCAGTATTTGAGCTAAAAGTGCACTAAAGCAGGAAAAAAGGTCTAAATTTATTAATGCAAGCTCTTCAGGGCCCAACCAAGATTATGGTTTTGCTTCTGTAAGGGGCTGTTTCCTGGGGATACAGACTTGGAGGGTTTAGTTTAACCCTCCTGCCAAGTGGGCTCATAAGGCACTTGGTGCACAGTGAGAGAGGCCACAACATCCTGGCACCTCCTGCACAGTGGCACAACACAGGAGAACATCCAACCAGCCCTCTGGCTTTTCCATTTGGTGCTAATTCCCGGGATTGAGCAGCGCTTTGGGTACAGCTCTGCTGCCTTTAGAACCTTAAATATGACATACACCTAAGGCCAGGCTTCCCCCACACCTGGCTCCTGTTCCTCGAGCACCTCGGGGGACCCAGGGAAGAGACTTCTCTCCCCTGACATAATTAATGTGCTTGAACCCATTAAATTACAGATATGGGATTGGAAAGGAGAGCAGAGTTATCTAGCAAAATAATGTTTGTGTCCCAGAACATTTGGTATTTCCAACATGAGCATTCCTAGGAGCAAAGCCTGCAGTGACAGCCATGGGGATCACACCAGGCACTGCTCAAGGCTATAAACAGCCCACAGAAATGATGACACAAGTTGCCCACAATTTCTAAATAGCTCTGAACAGCCACATGCCCAGTTATTAAGACAAAGGAAGAAATACTTGTCCTGTCATCGCTTTGAGTATGTTTTGCCAGTGCTTTTATTTGGGCCCCCTCGGGCTCGGATCCTGCTTCCTATTGAAGGAGGTTGAAACTTTGCTCCTGAAGGACCCGGTCTCCTTAAATAGTAGCAACCTACTTTGGCTGTGAACAGAAAAATAGAGATCATTATTGCAAGCACACCTAATCCCAGCAGTGAATTTAATTCACCATTTTGATCCCCAAGATCTGTTAAGTCTCAATGAGTGAAGCAACCAGAAGCTGGCAGGCATTGTGCCTCAGCACATTCCACACCAGCAGTGGTCAGACTCAATGGTCAGGGTTCCTTTTCCTATCTCTAGGAAATAGCTCTGGACTCAGAGTTTATCCAGGCAGGATTTGCTTCTGTTTCCAAATTTTAAGCAGCAACAAACTAACAACTGACCAGCATCTTATTAGCCAGTACAAACAGCAAAGCTGAGGACAGATTGAACTGTGGATCCAGTCTGAGACTGGAAAGTGCTGAGTGTAACCTCTATGATTCATTAGGGTCAGCTGGAATGGGCAATTCCAGAGCTCCTTCCAGGAACTTGGAGTAGTGACATGCAGATGTGAGCAAAGCACAGCTCAGATAGAGCAGGTGAACTCTGAACATGCAGCTCACTAAAAAAGTCCAGAGTCTGAAGGAAGAAAGGTTTGGATGTTACTGGCCAAAAGTTCTGGTGCTGCAGGCAGTTTGTTTAACTTCTGTGTTCCAGAAATAAAAGGATTTTCCATGTGCTTCATAAAGACAACTGTTAAAAAAAACCACCACCTGACATCAGCATCAATGTCTCTTTGATGGTGAAAAAGCTGCACAATGGTAAATCTGTCAAGTTCCTGGGTCTGGACTGGAAAGGAAAAGCAGTGCACAGCACTCACTGTTCAGTTCACCCTGTAATTAGGATCAGATTAGCACCCTTTGATTGGACACTAAAAGCTAAATCAGGCTCTGGTTCCCTGTGTCAGCGTTCAGGAGCTTTCCAGAACACTGTTCAGCTGATTGTTCTATTCATGGTCATCCTGTTCTGCAGAAAAAAAACCCGAACTGATCAATTTATCAAATCTGCCATTTTTGCCCACCAGCTGAGCTCGTGTCCTCCTTTTAACATGATTGTTATTGCATGATTTTGGGAATTTGCCCCCCAATCACTGCTCCAGCACAAGAACCACCACTTAGCTCACACAAATGCAAACCACGAGTTTCACAGACCCAGCTCTTTCCTTAAGCAAATGTTATTAACTAATGTCTTACCAGGCTGCACCACAATGGTTTTGTTCATGGGGGATGTCCTCCGCTGGTTCATTTTACAGCCATCTCTGCCCATCAGGTGAGATCTCCATGCCTGAAGTCAATTACAAAGAAGTGATAGTACAGCTCCAGCAAAATCAGCCAATGTCACATGGGGAAAATGATAATTGTGTACAGACTTTATGGCAACAGCACTTTAATCTGCTTTTCAAAGTGTGAGATCCTTGACATGAAATAGAAATTAATATATCCATTATTTTAATATATCTTGAAAGGTACATTGCATTTAAACACCCCATGGCAACAGCACTTTAATCTGCTTTTCAAAGTGTGAGATCCTTGACATGAAATAGAAATTAATATATCCATTATTTTAATATATCTTGAAAGGTACATCACATTTAAGCAACTCGTAACAACATCAGAGTGAAAGGTGGCCTCACCTCCTCTCCAGGGGGAAAGTTCTCATGGCACAGAGGGCAACGGTTGGCCACGTTTTCTGGTTTGGCAGCTGAAATTGTTTGAAAAATAATGTAAGGATTGCAAAGAGAGGCTAATTTCAGACACAAGAAGAGAATTTGCATAGCAAGTAGCATAAAACTATCCCATGACTAACCCAGCTCCTGCCCCATTATCATTAACTGCTCCCAAAGAAGCCCCGTGTTTAACCATCTTCATCAAAACAAGATCAAAGGGAATCACAGAATCCAGAATTGCCTGGACTGGAAGGGACCTTAAAGATCACCCAGTTGCCCCTTGTCCTGTCACTCCAGGCCCTTGTAAGTAGCCTCTCTCTCCACCTTTCTTGTAGCCCCTTCAGGCACTAGAAGGCCAATGAGGTCACTTCAAAGCCTTTTCTTCTCCAGGCTGAACAATCCCAAATCTCTCAGCCCTTCCCCATAGCAGAGGTGACCCATCCCTCTGATCAGCTTGGTGCCTCCTCTGAACTCATTCCAACAGATCCATGGCCTTTCTGGGATAGTGCTTAATCCACAGGGATATGGTGGAGATTTTCCAGTCTTTTCACTCATCCTCCCCACACGCATTCATGGAGGCCAAGTACTGCAAAACTCAGGCCTTTATCCCAAATCTTTTCTCTCCTGAGGATTTACTTAGATCCCTAAGTCTGAAACACAAGCAGCCTGACTTGCCAAAGATCCCTGGTGTCTGAAAGTCTGAATCTCTCATGTTCCCCCTTTCTGTTTGGAGCTACTCACGATTGCAAATCCTGCTCTTGGTGTGTCTGGGCAGCTCGTCCCTGGGCACGGCCTCTCTGCAGCGCGGGCACTTCCCAAAGATGTCCCTTTTGTCACAGTCAGTCAGCAGGTGCTCTGTCAGGCTGGCAATCTCCAGCATCTGCAACACAGCCACGGAGGTTTGTGCTGAGCAAATAGGGATGGGATTAAAGAAAACCATCAGTTTAGCCTCACCTTCCAAAATGACAAAGGGAAAATTCAGTTTTAGTCCATTTATTAATTCATTTTCTAATGCTGCTCTTTTCCAAAAGCACTACCCAAATCACACAGGTGTGTTCAGAATTCACCTGCCTGAGTGTTAAATATCTCACAGTGCCTCTAAACCAGAATAACAGCAGTCAATGTCTTCAGTAGCTGTGGGAAGTTCAGTCTGACCTGTTTGCAGTGCTCACATCGGGTTAACATGGGGCAGTGCTTCCAGTAATGCAGATCCAACCCTTCCTCTGTGAAGGACTTGTTCTTTTCACCACAAAAAATACACAAGCTGGGAAAAAAATATAAACATCAGTGACATCAGAGAGAAATGGATGAGTCCTGTTCCTTCTGTTCCAAGCTCTTCTGAAAAACAGCCAATATCTTGAAGACCGTTTCCCTGTGTAGTGTTGACCTGAGGATGGGGCAGGTACTAGGAGTAATTTATGGTAAATACAACTATAGAGCATTTTTTCTTACAGAATGATGAATTCCACAAAAGTTCTGAGAGCAGCTCACCAAAACTGCCTGTCCTGGCTCCAGAATTTCCAAGGGTTTCCTCCATGCCCTCCCCCACAATACCCAGCAAAGCCACACCATATTTTACCCTTATTTCACACTGGCAGCTGAACATTAAACTGTGGCTATTTCTTATCCCACAAGCAAATACTCAGAAAAAAAAAGTACAAAGTCACACTATCCAAGAACTTTAAAAAAAAGCAGCTAAGATTGCCTGGTGATAATTCCCAATCTCTTAGAAGAGATTTTAGTCTTTATTGTTTCACTGCTGAAGGTATTAGCTTTGATCTACAGGAAAAACGTTATTACTGTTATGAGCTCACAGGTGACACCAAGAGCTTAAGGTGATTAGATGCTCATCTCACTTACTTATCCAGGTAATTTGCAACAGAGGAAAGTTCGTCCTGAATCTTTGCTGCCTGGGGGCTTCCATATAGCTGGTAACCTGTACGGAGAGAACTATTAAACCAAGATCACATTTTAATTCATCTACATTTCTTAACTCTTATTTGAAACTACCTACCTCGAATCTCTGTCTTCCGAAAATCAGATTCTTTCTCCTATCGAACAAAGAAATTTAACTCAGAAATTTGCCTTCCAGGGAGAAAGGGAACATACTATATTCTGATTTCTGTCTGGAATTTAAAATTTAGAAGCAGAGGCAAAGCACTGCAATGTTTGTGCTTCTGGTTCTAGGGCAAATCTCTTGTATTGAGGTATTATTTCATATTATAAGGGTATTATTACACTGTTATATTACAACAAAGAATCCAAATTTTACACCATGTTAGGAAAAACAACACCCCAGATTTTAAGCTGGACTGCTGAGGAGGAAAGTTACCCAGGGTACGTCTGGAGTTTCTCTCTCTTTTTAATGAGACAACACCAATGTTCATTATGCAAGTCCATGATACTCAAGGAGCAAAGGATTAAAAAAACCTTAAACCAAAACATGCTCACCTCTTCAGCTTCAACCTCTTCTAGTAACTCTAACTTTAGAGCTGCTGGGTGGCCTTTTAGAACTTTCATTTCTTTCATTTCTTCCTTTGTCTGTTTCTCTGCTTCTGTTGCTGCTTTTCTCTGCGCCTGGCAGGAAATACTCTGTCAGTTCCAAAAGCTTTGGAACCATCCCTCATACACAAGAGATTGCAAAGCTCATCAGCACAGCACTCATGGTTAACTCAGGACAGGAAATGTCCTGCTTGGTTAAGTGATGCGTGTGATACAGTGACACCTCCCTTCTCCCAAATTCCTCTGCACTACCTGAAAGGAACACACAGCACAGCCTTTGGGCTTACTGTTCCCAAGGACTGACAGCAGAAAATAGCATTTGTACATTTTCCAAACTGCTTGTGCACTATTTCAGCAGTTCCATCTCTGTATTCCTTGTTGGCTTTATTCCCAAGAGTGACTACAGGGAATTCACTGAGCCTTCTGCACTAAGGCACATTAACCACACACCTGCAGACCCTCTGCCACCTGTGCAGCATCCAACCCAGCCATGAAATCAAGACACTACTCAGCAAAATGGCGTGTCTGAAGTGGCCCTGTACGTTCTGCCCTCTCATTACATACCCTCACTTCAGTTTCAGAAGATTTCCCGTCGATTTTGGCAAACCCATCAAAGAGTGTTTTGTAGCGCACGGTCTTGCGGGCGCCGGCGTCGTCCGGAGGGAAATATTCCAGCACAGCTGCCCTGTGCTCCCTGTACATGGCAAAGATGATCCGCAGCACCACCTCACGCACCTCATGGGCCCTGTGCTCCAGAGCTCCCGTGGCAAACTGAAAATAACCATAAAAAATTATCTCTCTCTTTTCTCGCATTTTTAAGGACTTGTTTATTAGTCTGAGACTCTCCTGCAGCACGAGAAATCTTCCTGTAAACACTTCTTAACCCATTGATTCTTTTTCCCCCATATCTTGGTTCATAGAATCCTAGAGTGGTTTGGGTTGAAAGGAACCTTAAAGCTCATCTCATTCCACCCCATACCATTGGCAGGGACACCTCCTACTAGACCAGGTTGTTCCAAGCCCTGCCCAACCTGGTCTAAAATTCCCCTGTTGATCAGGGGAATACAGCTCTTTGGGAATTCTCAAGCACTCCAAACCAGCCAGGCAAGCCCCCAGAAAACCATCAGAAAATCCTCCATGTGCTGTAACCTCAACCTCTTACCTTCATGACGTTGTTCACGGTAAACCCGGAGTTCTCAGTCCCCAGGGCTCTCAAGAGAGATTCCACCAATTCCACGTGACTCATTGCCAGGTGTGTTGGGGAGTTTGGTTTTAGTGTTTTAACCAGGTGGACTGGAATAATCTGGAGAGGTTTCACTTCAGGGCACAGTGCTATTTCCTAGAAACACAGTGAATCAGTGAGCAGGCAGACCCTGGATGAGGACAATTACCTGTCTCTGCAAAGGAGAGTTTTCTCATCTCTGTACATCACTTGCAACAAAGACCACAAGAGTCACACCTTCAGCAGCAGCAGGTACCCCCAGACTGCTCCAGGTGACCCTGATTTGGCAGGGGGTTGGACTGGATGATCTCCAGAGGGCCCTTCCAACCCCAGCTATTCTGTGATAAACTGTGATAAGTTGTAACACTTCACAGCAGCCAACCCTGGTCTCACAGCCCACTCTGATCAGGTGTTTCTCACCTGTGAGCTCCCAAATTTGAAGGGAAACACCCACCTGGATGAAGGTCAAAGCCAGAAGACGAAGACGGGATGAAGAGTCTCCTGTTCTAGAAAGCAAATGTGGCAGGGTTTTTTCCACACAATGAGAAGTTTCTAGCTTCCCCAGTTTGTGGTTTGGTATATACTGGGTAATGATCATTTTTAGAAGATTCAGGGAAGCCTGAAAAACCTAAGGCAAAAAGAAAAAAAGGAAACACTGAGCAAAAATAACACAGAGACTCCTGTTTTCAGACAATACAATAAAATCTATTCTTAATCTGGATTTATAGTCACACCCTTAATGGAAGCTACTTCAGACAACCCTCTTCCAGAGAACCTGTTGGTAGGACTTAGATGAAAGGCTTCAGAAATCGTTTTATAAAGAGTAACAGCTCAATTTTATTCTTTTCTTCTTATTTAAGGTTTATTTGATGCTCAAGTGTCCTTCAGCTAAGTGCAGTCCCTTGAGCTGGAAACTAAAAGTTACTTCATTGCTGGTATTTCAACTTTAACAAACAAAAAGGCCCAGCCTCACTGCACATTTACTGCATCAGCAGATGTTTCTCAAGCTCATGGCTCAGCCCAGGGCAGTGTTCTCCATCTGCTCAATACGAGATATTGCCCAGTTGTTTTAGAGTTTTGAGGGGTTTTGGGTTTGGACTTACTCAACAGCAGATTTATAAACTATTTTTTCAAAGTATCTCAGCCCCATGGTTCTGCAATTTTGGCCACCAGTTTTTCACTGGAGCACCACACCTATCCCAACTTACTGAAGACACGGTGTCTTTGATGGCCCTTTCCACAAGGAAAACAGCAGCCCTCAGCATGTTCCTTAAATCCTCCTTTGGAGTGTCCACTGACACTTCATTCAGCTTCTTGTACACAGCCAGCAACGCGTCTTCTCGATACGACCAAGTCCTGGAATACGCTCCTGAAACCTGAGCACAGAACAAGTCTATCTCTTGAAAGGTCCCTGCAGACATTTCAATACATATTTAACATTTATACAGAGAACCAGCCTCAAAAAGAACGTATCAACTGAAGCATGAAATCCCCAGGTGTTCCCCACAGGAATCTGGCTTTATTAAAAGCACACATTTTGGAATGAGATGAGTGAAATGGGATTAACAGGTCAGGCTCATGGAGCCCTTCCAGGCACAGTGAAGGTTTGTCTCCCTGCAAAAGACAGTGGCAAGTTATGGGTATTCTGGACCAATACCCTAAAGCAGTCTACTGGATCCTGCCTGTTTATCAGCACACCAAGTCATCAATTGTCAGAGCTACAGATTTGTAGAAATGCTCAAAACAGGCATCCATAAAGCCAACGTCTAATTCTAAGCTTAGATTTCTAAATAGCAGCTCTGAACACATAAAAATCTTCTCAACTCAACTCAATACAGAGCACAATAAACCACAGGTTTGTTTTACTGGTTTTTACCAAATTCTCTCCAAAAACTTCCACAACTGGGCTGGCTTCCCTCAGTGCCTTCTCCGTGAGTGGTTTGGGCTCCCCAGGATTGCCAGGCCTTGGAGCATCACCCCCGTCCTCTTCAGTCACCTCTGGCTCAAGGTAGGCAACAGCTTCATCCACCTGCTTGCAGATGGTCGGGAGAGGCCTCTCATCGTAAGGTAAAAATTCAACCTGGCAGAAAAGACCAAATTTGTTGTTCTGGCAATGACTCAGATGTGAAGTGGTTTTATCACTAATTGGATTCACCTCAGTGCAATTTTCTCACACCAAAGCAGCATCACTCCCCAGTTAACCATGAGAATAACCCCATTGTTTGGAAGGCTGGACATCAGGTTGTTTGCTCTGACAGATTTCTGCAGTAACAGAGGGAACACTACTCACACTTTCCTTGGAAAATGTTTCCTTGGAGGCTGTGGGCTGAGATCGAGGAGAAAGAGGGGACTGGTAGGGAACAACAGACTCAGAAGAAGTGGGATCCACCAACTGCTCTTCCAGCACAGACTCTGACCTCTGGGGCTCTCCTCGGGGTGGGTCTGTGGGCTCAGGAGGGGAGCTCTGGGGGCTCTCAGTGCCACTCACAGACCCCAGAAGCAACTCAGGTGGTTTTCGGATCTGAAAAAGGGAAGGAGATTTTTATAGCAAGGCTAAAAATGTGCTAAAATCAGCCAGTACTGCTACAACTCTGTCAACAGGCTTCTGGGGGTTTCAAGCCAATATTAAACCTGGCTCACAGGTGTGTCATCATTCCCACTGGATGCAGCTTTATGAAACAGTCAGAAAATAATTCTGTGTGGGTGCATGTGTGGAGAGATTATAAAACTTCCTGTTCTGAGAACATTACATAACTATATGTACATAAAAAATCACATGGATTCTGTATAGTCAGCCTTGATACCAGCCTAAGCCTCTTCTACCCCTCCAAAATATGAGAAAGTACCTTATTTGTCTGCATCAGGAAGCCTTGAAATTATGCAAAACGTTCAGGATTCTAATGCCATTTCCTTGAGACCTCAACAGTTTAATGTGATTTATGGAGACTAAGCATGTTCATAAAACACCACACTGAGAGTCTGAGGTTGGGGAAATCCCCAATCCAAACAGAAAGCTGAAAATCTTCAGCAAATCTCAAAATTTCCATTAACCTGTGAATTAAGTTGGGTTGCTCTGCCATTTCTATTTAGAATACCCTCCTGAGCTGGGACTAACAGCACCCACCAGCAGCTGTGCATCCAGGAGGTCGTGCAGCTCCAGCTGCTGGTACACCTTCAGCCTGTACTCGTCCATCTGCTCCTTCTTTTTCTTGGCAAGGTCATAATCCTCCTTCTCTACCGCGTAGCGCTTCTCCACCTCATACCGGCCGAGTCGCTCCCCCACCTAGGATTGGTACAAACCACCTTGGAATCACCTTACTGTGCATTTCTTAGAATTATCTTACCGTGCATTTCTTGGAATCACCTTACTGTACATTTCTTGGAATTACCTTACTCTACTTGTTTCGTTACTTCCAGCCAAATTACTCAATCAAGCTATCTGATTTTAAAATTATTCTTTTGGGAAATACATCAATAATCACTATGATTCCACACAAACAGCAAGGCCCTGATGGGCCACTGGAGCACTGCTCCACTTAGGAGCCAAAGAGCTTTCAACACCACCTTCTGCAAGTCTGCAATGGCCTGTTTGAGCTTCTTGGCGTGGTCGTAGCACTCGTGACGCACAGCTTCCCACTTCTTCTCATCCAGCCTCCGGATTATCTGAGCCACCTCTGGGTCCTGGTACATGTCAAAGGCCAAATCGTCCAGAGGTGAAATGGAGTCACGTTTCCTGAAGGCATAAAATGAATAAAATAATCTACAATAAGCCAGGCTTCTCTTTTCATTAGCAGGGAATTAACAAAACACAAGACACCAACAACTACTTTACATGGAGCAGAAGTTTTGCCAGGGTACATGCAAAGAACATCCTTACCCAAGGTAAGTTCCATCTAAGGCAGGGTCATCCGATTTAATTCCCAAGTAGTGATCTATCAGCTTCTCTCTGGAAGGCTTTGGAAGGGTGGGAAAAAAAATCTTAATGCACATTCACCAGTATCATGTTCAAGACAGAATTCTGACTTTCCACAACCAACATCAGCTCTGCAATGTAGAGCACTTTTGTTTGGGGGCACACTGAAGCAAGGAGAGGCTGAAAATGAAAATGTCCCAACTAATTATATTTTAATTTTTGTATTCCAATATTAGGGTCAAAGTTCTTGCTTCAAGGGAACATTAAAAATAAATTAATGCAACACAGCTCTGCTACAGCACAGAACTGGCAGAAGAAAAGTTCATCCCATTACTCCAGGAACCTGTTCTTGAAGAGATGGAGCATCAGTAAAAGGACAGGGATGCTTTGCACTTACACTGCTCACGCTGTCAGTGCCATAGTCTGCTGGATCCCCAATGATGTTCACAGCTACCAGGGCAACCTGCAGAGATTCACAGAAAATGGAAACATGCAAGTTCACTCCTCTGTTCTTGGAACAAAAACCAGGGCCTGTGGTCAGCAGGGTGATACGGAAGCAGAGAGAAGCACTGAGTGCTAAATGCGCCTCCTGCTCCACCAAAAATGTATCACCAAATCTACAGCCCCATCATGCTGTTCCCTTTTCTGCTCTGGGATGGAACTGAAACGAGTCCCTGCAGAACTGAGGCAGGTGTTTGTGTGTCACCATGGTGGCTGTGCAACACCTTCACTTAATGCCACAACAGGCCCAAAACACTCAGAGTGGCTTTGCGACCCCAAAGCTGTTCTCAAAGAGAGTTCCTTGTCCTCCATACAGACCCTGCTGTGTGGGCTAAAGCTCAGCACAAACAAGAATGACAGAATGTGCCCTTGACTCATTTGTTCTGGATGAGGTGCATCCACCTGATCCCAACTCACTTCTAACCTGTTTTTTGTGTTTTGTGCTTTAAAACAAACTAAAATAAATACAGGAGCTTTCAACCAACATTTTTTGCTTCTACAAATCAAGAGAGCAGATTTCTGTGCCTGCTCTTTACTAGGGAAGTGTCACGTAGGTTACCAGGTAAGGACTTTTGACTCACCTGCCCATACAAGTTGTATTTATTGGCATAATTTTTATGGAAAATCAGCTTCAGGTACTGGCCAACCGCATCCATGTACACAGATTTCAACTCTCGAGCTCTGAAATCAGTCTTCTCATTGTCTGAGAGAGGGACGTAACTGGGAAGGAAAACATAACACGTGAGCAGAGGATACATCCAAACACACAGGTGGATTTCTGCTCCTCAGGTTTAAAATTCCCTCATAACTGAGACAACATATGCTGTCACCTGGCAAGGCAAGTCAGAATCTCCAGCTTTGCCACAGATCTCTCTGCTGCTCACACAGCGTGTCCACATCACATACAACCCACAGTACTATTTTCTCCTGAAGCTTTTCTGATTAAGACAATAAACTCATTCAGAACTGCCTGACTCACCCGAGTCTCTGAAACCTCTCTGACTGATACGGAGCAAAGTACTCAGGCAGACTCTCACTGATGTAGAACTCAATTTTGCTTGCAATCATGTACTGGTGAGCGAGCAGCTGCAGCTTCCGGATCCGACACCTCTCCACCAACTGCAGGATGATTTCCTGGGGGTACTGACAGAGCCTGAAAGAGACACAGTTTCTGAACTGAATCATCCTTTTAAAGAGGACTTCACTTCCAACTTGAGCAATACCTAATTATGGAACTTCAAAGTTATTAATTGTAAGCCAACATTATAAATATTGTAAGAAGAATCCCAAGAGTAGAATGGAAACACTTTTCCCTTCCCTTTACTGTGTGCGAATGTTCAGGTGCCCCGCACATGTTTAGAGGATGTGCTGAGACAAACAGATTTTTCATACTAAGCCAAAGCAGTTGCAAACTCCAAGACTGCCAAGAACACAAATAGTTCCCATTTCCATTTTCCAGGAATTTATTTAAATACAATGCAGTGTGTTTAGGTGTTAACCAAGGTGCTTTTTCCCCCCATGATTCCATGGGATTAAAGTAACCTTTTTGCTTTATCAGTTTTGTCTGGGATGCTGTAAACTGCTCTGACCACGCAGAGTACATCTGCCACTCATTTTAAACTTGGTACTTCAGACTTCAGTGCTCCAAGACCATCCCCTCACAGTACCTGGGCGACCGCCACCCGTTCACTGTTGGTGCGTGAACCATCAGCTCCCGAGCGCTGAACCCATCCTCGTGTCCCGACGAACTGACCACGGTGAAACCGATCTTGTGTGGCATTCTGGGGAGCTGAGCTGGTCACAGCCACGGCCTTCAAGCTTAAACTCATCCCTGGAAGGATGATAAAAACCCACTGAGACACTACAGTCAAAGAATTGCATCCTGTGGTCTGTCAAGTCAGTAGATGATGAGCGCAAATACGTTCACTTTAATTAACACTGGCACCATAAATGTTCTTATGGTGTGGGTTTCATTACTGCTGAGCAAAACGAGGATTTAGGTCACTTGCAGAGCAGCCTGCCAATAAATTAAACCTGCTAATCCAAGATGGAGCTTGAAACCAAGAGCTCCAAATGTATACAGGAGCAACCTGTACCAAACTCTGTGTGTGGGAGCCAGAGGAACAAAAAGCAAAGCACAAGGTCAGTTTAGTCTCTTTGGGAATGTCACCCACCGCGGCTACTACTGGGGACACAAGACAAGCACCGGGACCGCCGCTGCCCACCCCGGGCCGTGCCGGTGTTATGGCACCAACCCCGGCCCCGTCCCTCCCTCCCCTCGCCGGCCGCGGCCCCGCAGGAGGCGCAGGCCCGGAGGGGTCACGGCCGCACCGTTCCGGAGGGACGGCCAGGACGGGCAGCGAACAAAGCCCGAGGAGGCCCGGCAGGACCTCGGAGGGTCCCCGGGGCGGAGGGAGAGCGGAGCGCGGGGGGAAGCGCCGGGCCGACCCCACCTGCCTCAGCGCAGCCCCATCGCCGCTCTCATGGCAACGCGGCCCCGCCGCGCAGGCGCGACCGCCCCGCCGGCCCCGGGGCGCCTGCGCGGGACGGCCCCGGC
>VWZT01015222.1:295789-306415 GCA_013397055.1 Pachycephala philippinensis
GACAGGGGACACGGGGGGACACGCAGGATGGGCGACACGGGGAGATATGGGGGGACATGGCGAGATAAAGGACACGGGCGGGCACGGAAGGACGAGGAGTTCTCTCCGGTTCTCGTGGGAGAGGCTCAGCCCCCACCAAGCCTTTCTGCCCTCCTGCCAGGAGCCCAAATCGGGGAAACACAGGGTGGTTTGGGTTGGAAGGGACGTTAAAGCTTATCCCGTTCCACCCCCCGCCATGGGCAGGGACACCTTCCGCTTGACCAGGCTGCTCCAAGCCCTGTCCAACCTGGCCTTGGACACTGCCAGGGATGGGGCAGCCACAGCTTCTCTGGGCACCCTGTGCCAGGGCCTCCCCACCCTCACAGGGAAGAATTTCTCACTAAAATCTAGTCTATATTTCCCCTCTTTTAGTTTAAATCCATCCCCCCCTTTTCCTGTCCCTTCATGCCCTTGTTCGTTGTCCTCTCCAGCTCTCCTGGAGTCCCTTTAGGTACAGGAAGAGGTTCTAAGGTCTCCGCAGAACCTCCTGTTCTCCAGGCTGGATACCCGCAGCTCTCACAGCCTGTCTCCATGGGAGAGATGCCCAGATTTTGCCTGATGCTTTGCTGGGGACCTCAGGGAACTGGGGCAGTTGTGTTCAGCATCTCTGAGTGTGCTGCTCCCATCTGGCACAGGAGATCTGAGGAGAAAACAGCTTCCCTCAGTTTCCTCCAGCCCCTGCTGCCCTCAGGTAGCTGAGCCTGGTGCTGGCATTGCCACCCTGCCCAGCTGTCAGAGGGACAAGCTGGGAACACCACACTCAGCAAGGCTGAACTTCATCCAGAAGCTGAGCCCAGGCTGATCTCAGCATAATTTGCTTAGTTAGATTTAAAATAATAATAATTTAGAAATGCCCTTCCTCTGTCCTACATGCCAGTGAGCATCAGGCTCACCCAGCCCCAGCCTGATTTTCCACTAGTGACAGGTAACATTTTGGTGAGTGTTGTACATTATTTAACACCGTATCTTTGGGGAGATAAAAATTCTTTGAGTGAGTGCAAGTGTCTTCTCTATACACCTGACAAGGGTGGAAGTGGCTGTTTTACACAAGGCTCATTAAATATAAACCCACCATGTTGATTTCAGCATCTTAAATTACCTGAGCCAATGTAAGGGGATAAATATTTGATGGTGAATTTTATTAAATTTCCACCACTATTATGTTATTGCTAAAAATATAAAGATATCTTTAAAGCCTGCTTGGTGGTCTCCAAAGGCAGATGATTGGGAATCTGACTCAAAACCTGCCCGCAGGGATTGCTTTGGGGATGGAAATGAATTATCTCCTTCCCTCTGTCCTCTGCAGGTAACAGCAGGTTCTTCCTGCTCCCGTCAGGATTAGTCAGTCCCTGAAAATAGCGCCACTAGCCTGGGCTGGGCCCGGAGCTGTGGGAGGGCACACAGCCGAGGCTGTGCCCACCGAGGGTGGCTCTGCACGGGACAACCCTCGGGACAACCCTCGGGAGCAGCACGGGAGGGCAGGAAGCGTCCCACAGGAGGGTGACTGCAGGCTGGCTGCTCACAGATGTTGATTGGGTTTGAAGTCTCTTGGCTGTCCAAACTCTCAGCATCGTGTTTGTCTCCTCTCCCAGCTTTTGCACTTTGCAGCTCTGCTTAGAAAGCAGAATGGAGCAGAAGCACCGTGTGACCCGAGGAATGGGCACTTGCGTGAGCTGTGAGCATGCCCCGAATCCAGAGGGGCCGGGGCACTGTCCCCACAGAGCTGGTGCTGTGGTGTGGGCTGGGGTCACCTCGGCGAGCGCTCACAGCCGCTCTGCCAGCCATGCAGAAAGGGAAATCCACCGAGGGACTGAAAAGAGGACATCACCAGGATGTTTTTAAACTCTGATTTGACAAAATCCTACCGGATTTTCTCTCATTAGCACTTGCCTCTGAACGCAGCTTGAGGTGAGACCTACCTTTCAGCAGAGCTGGGGCTCACACCAGAGCCCCATCCGAAAGTGCTGCCCTGTGAATCAGTAGCACATCTTGAGTCAGAGCGCAGCAAGTTGTGCAGTCCTGAGTCTATAAATATTTCTGTTTGCCTTTGAAAGGATTGCTGCACAGTGGCGCTTTCCCTGTTTCTCTCCCTGTCACATAATTAACTCTTGCTCGCTTTCTGTCACTTGTCTTGCAATAATTCAATACATAAAGTTTAAAACCCCTCAACAATTTAATTCTTGGCATTTAAGAGTCACCAATTTCTGGGCAGATGAAATGCCCCAGGACAGAGCTGGTCCAAGCAAAGGCACACGCCCATGGATGAGCACCTGAGATGGAGAAGGCAGCTGGGCCAGGTGGCACTTTCTGAGCAGAGCAAGAAGCCATCAGCATTTTCCTGAAGAGGTGTGTCGTTCCCTGGTTTCCTACAGGAGGGGGAGTTTAAGCCGTTCCAGGAATCCCATCACAGTTCAGTAGCTCCCTGAATTAAAGAAAGATAATTACAGCTGAAACACTGTGGAGCAAGGCCATGGAACAAGCTATTGAGGTCAGTCCCTTGTCCACTCCCACGACTTCTTCCAGAACCAGAGCGAACTCCGTGCCAAAAGATCCCCACTTGGATTTCTTTCTTTTTACCTCTGGTTCCCATGCCAGAGGTTACGTGTAAAGAGCTGTAACTGCACCTCGGAGAGGACCTTCTACCAGTGGGGATACTCAGACAGCATCTATCTTCGAAAGAGCAGGAAAAAACAATCAGAGGAGACATGTTCTGTTCATGCAACAGCAAGCAATATTGTTCCATTGGTAGGAATCACGCTAGGACAGCGGCTCCAGTGGCCCGGAGCGCCGCGCTCTTACGCATTCCTGCCGGCTGGGGACTGCAGTGCAACAGGAGCGATTCCCTTATCAGCCCTGGGAGGCTCTGGTAATGAACCCACATCCTCATTACAATCTGTACTAACCCACATCCTCATTACAATCTGTGCTTCCCACATCAGGTATTGCCTCTGTCAAGCATCGCTGCTGATCTCCTGTGTCCTGACTCTTTTGAAGCAGGTTTTCCAGGAGCAGCTCCATTACATGATGCCACAGCTCTGAGTCATCTCCCACCTCTCCACGGGGCCTTTGTCATCTCCACCGCTCGCATCCTGTACAGAAGATGTCACACAACTGTCCAGACACCGTCCCAGTGTGTAATAGCTGCTCTTCAGAGACAGATTAATCATGTAAGTGGAGAAAGACTTCAGCCGGGCACTCCTGCTCGAGCAGTGCATTTCTAGGGCTCGTTTCTGCATGCACTGATAGTGCTTAATGCTTAACACAGAGTCGGAATTAAAAACCACCCAGGAAGAGGGTTTAAGGCTCGGAGCATTCTAATAACACTCTCACAGAGCCAGAAACTTGACTGCCACCTCTTCCTGTCCCTTTCTGTGCCTCTTCCCAGGGCAGAGGGTTGACTGCTGTAATCCCAGTCCTCTCAGGTTCCAGTAGAAATGCCTTGGTTTCTTCTTACCGTTGTCTTGGGTCATTTTCTTCACTACATGACCCTTGCTGGTTATCCTTTTCAGCTAAAAATACCTGCTCCTCACATGTCCGTCTGGTGGGCAGGAGCCGCCGGGGATGTTGTTTTGACACTTTGATTTGATGCGAGGACAAACGAATAGAAAGCCACCAGTGAATAGAAGAATAAATCTATATGTTCCTTGCTGTCACTTCAACTAGAAAGCAAAGCTGGCAGCTCTCGCTCTTCGGGGAATCTGAGATTATTTGGACAAAGGTTTCCCTGTGGGTGGCACACTCGCAGGAACAAAGGAGCAGCATTCACAGGAGGAACGAGTGTCCCGCAGCCAGCGCGATCAAAAGCGAGCTGCGGAACCGTGTGTACACCAGGTTGGGCAGGACAGATTGAACAACAATCGGGTGCACAAGAAACCCATTCAGAGAGAGGGTTCTGAGGGAATTGAAACAAGCATTGGCCCGGCTTCATCTGCAGACAATAGCACTGTTTAAGGAGAAGCTGCTACACTCTGTGTGGCTGTGCTTTTGTTATCCTGTTTAATAGGAAAAGAAGTAAACCAAGTTCCTAGGCAGTGCCCAGGAGGGCGGTGGGTAACTTACCTGTGCACGACTGGCACAGTTTCCATGCCCATCCATATGTCAAGGTTTGTCATTGCTTCTCTATGTCCTGCCAAAACCCAGTCACATCACCAGAGACTTCTGCTCTTGTGCTTAACTTGGTGCATTTTGGTATCAGAAGTGGTTCAAGATAGATTTTAGGGTAGAGAGAGAGAGAAAGCACTAACCCCTGCTCTGGCCAGCTTGGAGCATCCTGTGCTGCTCCAGGGGTGAGAGGCAGCAGCACGGTCATCTGTGGGCCTCCTGTCCCTCCTCCCAGACCTCCTGTCCCACCTGCAGATCTCCTGTCCCACCTCCCAGACCTCCTATCCCACCTGCAGACTGCCCGTTCCACCTTCCAGACACTGTCAGGCACTTCTCCACCAGCACTGAGAGCAGCAGAGCTGCTCTGGCTCTGGAAGTGGGCCTGGCCCTGTGCCAGCCAGCATCCATAGCAGGGTGATCCTCTCTGTAATGGATTTCTTCCAGCGAGGGAAAGCAGTGCAGTGCCCCTTGTTGCTCACACACAGCTGAACATCAGCTTCTCCTCCCCTCTAAGCTCTCCAGAGACAAACTGCTCTGGCCAAGAAGTCAGACAGCTGGAGCAGCCCCTGGATCACGCTATTCCCCAGGGACAGCACTGTTTTTACCACTGCTGACGTTCCTGCTGTGTTGCCAAGGTCGAGCTTCCCTCTCTCCGTGTGCAGCTTCCCCGCACTTGACCCGCGGCGATGCTCTGCATTTGCAGCTCCGCAGTTCTCAGCGCTTCGTGCTTTCGGTCACACTCCTGCGCGGGAAACAGGCACATCCCTCAGCTTTGTCTCCACGCTCAGTAACCACGGAAGGAAAAGCCCCTTAAGGAGTGCCTAGGTTGCATCTTTGGGAAGCAGAACTGTACAGGTGTGCACTTCCCTAAGTACTGCAGAAAGGAGTTTATTAGATTCCACTAGCATGGCAACTGCTGCATTACAGATGCCGGAGACTTTGGATGGAAGCCAACCACCAGTTTCTCAAGGAATATTTTATCACCATTGGGCTGTGCTGAGTGAGGATTCTTCTCCTCAAAGCAGGAAGAGCGGGGCGGGAGGAGGAGAGGGGCCACCACAGTCAAGTTGAAGCAATTCTTTCTTCTGTAGTTTAATCCTCTTCCCTCCCCTTGATATGCAGTTTATTTAATTGCGGAGACAAGATGCATTGCTTTCTTGAGGGATTGTGGGAGAATATTTGTAATCCAAGGGCTGTAATTGAACTCGGTAATAATAATTATACTTCTCTTCATTAATATGTCTTAAAGCTCATTACAAACTATTTTCGTGCCAGCATCTTTGCCAAATCCCTACTGGGTTGGAGATAACTTCTTATTCCAGTAGAGCAGCGACTTTAAGGACTCTCGCAGGGCAGCAACAACAGCCAAACCCCTGAGATTGCTGTTGAGGCCAGGGAAGCATGATCCCAAGGAATATGAGGGACTGGCCAACATGGTACAGCTGGCCCAGGACAGGGAATCCCCAGGCTTGGTGCCACTCAGCCTGCAGCAGCTTTACTGCTCCCCGCTGGGGATGGGGCACCTCTCCTCTGAGGAAAGGCTGAGAGAATTGGGATTGTTCAGCCTGGAAAAGAAAAGGCATTGGGGTAACCTAATTGAGGCCTTCCAGTACCTGAAGGGAGCTGACAAGAAAGATGGAGAGAGACTATTTACAAGGGCCTGGAGTGACATGACAAGGGGGAATGGCTTCCCACTGAAAGAGAGCAGAGTTAGATGGGATATTGGGAAAAAATTCTTCCCTGTGAGGGTGGGGAGGCCCTGGCACAGGGTGCCCAGAGAAGCTGTGGCTGCCCCATCCCTGGCAGTGTCCAAAGCCAGGTTGGACGGGGCTTGGAACAGCCTGAGATAGTGGAAGGTGTCCCTGCAACATCAGGGTGTTGGAACAAGCTGAGCTTCCAACCTAAACCATCCTGGGATTCTGTGATTCACCTGAACTGGGGTCGGTTGGGCTCTGAGAATGCTGTTCCAAGCTCAGCAGTCAGTCGTGGCGCAAAAAATCCTGCTTGAATCTGCCTGTCCAGAGAAGGGGAGCCATTCCTGAGGCACGAGGCTTTCCTGAGCTGTTCCGCCTGGCTGGAGCGCCTGCGCCACCGGCATCCAGCTGTGCTCTGACAGGCAGCGCCTGACACGGGGCGCCTGTGTCATTGTATGCCCCGAGGAGTGGATCTAAAAGCGGATGCTTTTCAGTACAAGGATATCTATTCCAGATCACAAGTCTGCAATTAAAATGAAAAATTCAAACTCATTTTACTTAGACAAGATATATGAGGGATGCAATGCATTAAGATGTGTTCCAAACTCTCAAATCCTATTATCGCTGAAGTGAGGTCCCAGTGCAAATCCCGGTGTGCAGAGGGCAAAATGTTCCCTAGGTGTAAGAAAATGTTCTGCCCCTCTCCAAGGAAGGGTTGTGGCTCTTTCAAGAATGCTGCTCGTTCAATATTTAAGCTCAGTCTGTGCGACACGCGAGGTACCTTAGCATTCATTATCCTGTTTGTGCCAGCATCTCTGCCGAGTCCCCGGTGCACTGGGGAGAACCATTTTCCTGCTACAGCAGCAGCACTAAGGTGTGCTGTGGCAATTACAGGGGAATATAAATTTCCAGCTCTCCTGAAATCGCAGCACTCCTATTAAAGCAGCCCACTGGCTATGTGCTAAATTTGCCCAGACAGCGGCAGGGCCAGACAATGATGGCCTGTGGAGATCCTCCGGAATAGGCCGTGTGCCGCTGGGTTGGCTGTGGATGAAATGCACTCCTCTGTCACCGGCTCTCCGGCTCAGAGCAGTTCCAAGAGGAAAAAAAGAAAAAAAGAAAAAGGAGCAGAACAAGCAGCAGCAGCACAATAGGCTTTCTTTGAAGCAATTCTTCCAGGTATGTGTGCACTTGCTCCCTGGATCTGCAAGTATTTGTCAAATAAATTCAATTAATTTCCTCAAACAACCGTTCCTGCTCTTCATTGGAATCTCTCCCACCGAGCTCACCCAACACATTTTAAGTTCCCATTCCCCAGAGCCACAATAGCCAGGAGGAGCAGTGTCCCAGGGGGCTGCTGGCCACCGAGCTGGGCACAGTAGGGGACAGTTCTGCCGCTTTTGCTCTGCAGAGCCCTCACTCCATGAGCAAGGACAGCTCTGAGCTGGATCATCAGCTCCAGGTGGAATTTGCAGAGACAGAAGAAAAATAGATGACAACGGAGGAAGTTTGGAGGTTTGAATGGCGCAAACAGACACCTGGAGGATCCTTGCCATGTCCTGCCTTGGAGAAGAATGGAGCAGAGTCCATAGCTGTCCTGGCTGGGGGGGACCGTCCCCTTCTCCCCATCACCCTGTGGCTGCGCATCCCTGAGCTCAGACGAGACCTCCGTCTCCCCAGGAATGCCAGAGAGCCCCGGCAGCAGCCGGCGTGGCTGAGGGCAGCAGAGCACAGAGCAGCAACTTGGAAATCATCTCTGCCTGTCTCAAAGCCGCCTGTGTGCTGCGAGCGCAGCTCCATGCGGGAGCCAGACAGCTGGGATCAGACAGGCACCGCACCGCCAGGCTGGTGCTTGTCAGCTCCTGCCGAGGGATGCGGAGGAGCACACGCCGCACGCCTCCGCTCCCGCTGGAGAATCCTCCTCCGCGGCTGGAGCAGTGCAAGGGCTCGGCTGAGGGACGCTCACCCTCCTCCCCCTCCCCTGCCCCTGTCCTGACGGGAGGGAGGCAGGGTGGAAGCCCCACAGAATGGCTGCGCTCTCAACATGCCTGTTCCCACATCTTCCTCCCGAGCCCTTTGCTTCTGAGAAGATTTTTGCCTCTGAGTTTCTCATCTCCTTCCAAAACATGACACATCCCTTAAACTGACTTGAATGTAAACGATGCAAATGCAGGGAGAAGGTAATTAGTCTCTGGAGGCTACAACTGGGTTTTAAGCAATGAAATCATTGGAGATGGGGACTATTTCACCTCACTGAGAAAGGAAGAAACCCCTCGAGAGTTGGTTTGGGAAGGGGTGGGCTTGCAGCCCTTCACTGCTGAAAGCTGCCACCCTTTCCTTGCAAGAACTGCCTTGGATTTAAGCTGCCTTTAAGGTTTCGTTCCCCAAAGCGGGGCAGGAGGAGGCTCAGGCAGCAGCCCCCAGTGACACACACTGTTCCCATCTCCATCTGCTCAGCCCATGCAAACACCCCACCCCTAAAAACCCCCAAATGCTTATCCCCTGTGCCCTGACGTTCACCCCGTGGGTTCTGCCTCCCTGCAGCACCAGCTTGCCAAAACCCACTCCTACTCTTGGCCATGGAGGCCTGAAAGTCATTCCTACCCTGGCCCAGGAGCTGCAGCTGCGATCGACTGGCTGGGCTCATATGTTCCAAATCACCCTAATGGCACTTCAGAAATGCAAATAAAAGTGAGATTATGATATTTTACGTAAATAAGCAATGTGGCAATCCCAGCCTGGCTTGGCCTGCCAGGCAAATTCACTGGAGAGATATTAACATTGAAATATGTGAGCGTGTTTGCATGGAACATTTATTGTATAACTCTGGGCTCCAATAAAGCCTTGTATAAATTATTCATTTTGGAATCGAGATGAAATGCCAAAACCCACCCACCAAGGGACTGCTTTTATTACTACCAGAGATCTAGTCTTAGTTAGCAGCTAAGCTGTTAACACAGCTCACAAGGTGATTCCAAATGGGGAATAACCCGATGCCTCCGTGTCACCCCGTGCCCTGTGCGGGGGGCAGCGGCTGGGGACCCCCGCACCCACACCCGCTGCTTTAGGGGGGAAAACTGTGTCCTGAAGAGTGTGAACTTGATGCCTAAAAAGGCCAACCTAGAAACAGAGACTACACAGGAGTAAGGGAAAAAAGGTGGATATTTATTTGAAAGGCCTTCAGAGGCACACCCTGGGCAGGCCAAAGGCTGCACCCAAGATGGACCCCGAGTCACGAGTTCTTCACACTTTTATGGCTTTGGTCCATTTGCATCTCAACCCAATTTCACCAATTAAACTTTAGCTAATGATGGAATTTCCCCTCAGCTTGCCCCCCTTCTCAAGATGCTGGGTTACACATTTTGGGCCTAGGCCGGGCTGGGTGTCCTTGGAGAGCAGCCTGGAGAGGCTTTGTTCTGTCTGTCTCAGCATGAGAGAGCAGCAGCTCCCAGGCTGCAGGACACTGCAGAGTTACACACTGGGAATGCAGAATTTGAAAAATATAAAAGTTAAAACCTAAGGCATCAAACTCCTGCCCGCTGTGCTCATCCAGGGAGCCAGCAGGGCAGGGAAGTGTTTGTAGAGGAAACCAGAGCTCAGAAAAGAGCCCATCACGCTGGGAGCTGCGGGAGCCGCGGGAGCACGGACCCCACGAGCGGCCCCCGAGGATGCACCCACGGAGCAGGCTGGGCACCGTGGGCTGCCTCGGGGCAGAGAAGTGTCACTGCCGGGCACACGCAGCGCCAGCACCTCCTGTACCAGGGCACAAAATCCCGGGTAGCAGTTGCCATGGCAACTCCTCTTCTTAAACACTGCTGTTAAACAGTTGCATCGAGGCCTCTGCGAGCATTGCCAGCCCCCTGTGAGCTTCATCACGGGGGCCACGGTCATGACAGGACCCTGTCCTAGTCCTGATCCTGATCCTGATCCTGAGCCTAATCCTGGTCCTGGTCCTGTTTCTGTATGATGCATGGGTTTGTGCTGCTGCCTGCCTGGCACACGGTGCCGAGGCGTCACCACAGGTCGCTGTTCTTTCTGGAGCTGAAGGCTGACATTAAGGAGCCAGTTACCAATTTGCTGTTCAAAATTACTTTTTTCCGTCTGAAGTACCTGCAGTGCCCAAGGTGCCCAGGTGTAGCTGCTATTAGTCTTCCACTCGCCACTTCCTCCCACCTTACGCCTCCCCCTCTGCAGTTGCCAGGAGGCAAAACAAAGTGATGGATCATGGATATGAGTTTGGGGACTGCTGGCTTCTGCGATTTGAATGGGGAGGGCTGCAGGGACTTGTTTTGAGCTGTATGTAGCCTGCCCAGCCTCACCTTCAGCCCACTCAGGTGGGTGGCAGGATTCTCCTTCAGCCTTTACACAGCCACTGTTTCCCCCTTCTCTTCCAGCTGGGGCAAAGACTCAATGATCTTGGAGGGTTTTTTCCGACATAAATGATTCTGACATCGCAGCCAGGGAGTCAGAAACCAAACCCATGAGTGCCATTGCAGTCCCAAGACACCCAGCCCTGCTGGCATGTGACATTCTGGGAGCACATCTGGGAATGGCAGCAGCACTGTTCTGTTCCAGCAGTAGCAGCCCAGCACTTGCACAGTCCCAGACACCCACAGTCCCAGGCATCCCGCGCGGCTGCAATAAGTTCTCCTTCCCTAATGTAACTTTTTTATATCAGCAGCTGTCTCAGCCTCCAGCAGGGTTTTATGGATCATAAGAAAGGCTAAGTGGAAGTTTTCTTTTTTTTTTTTTTTTTTTTTTGTTGTAGTTACAACAACACCCTGTGCCTGGC
>VWZT01015222.1:306422-337120 GCA_013397055.1 Pachycephala philippinensis
TTTTTTGGAAGCAGATCAAACACTCCGAGTCGCACGGCTTGGTGTGGTCTGGAGCAGGGAGCAGTGACAGGTGGGAGGGAGCTGCCCATTCCCTGGGAAGGGACACGTGTCCCATAGCTGCACCCTGGCCCTGCACCACCCTCCAATGACACCACTTTTGGCCCCAGAGTAGGAATGGGAGATAGGAGCCACAGAAGGGCAACAGTGACACGGTGATCTTGTGCACCAGCCTGCTCCTGGCTTGTTTTGGCTGCAGGGTGGGGAATACTCTCACTGCAGGGAATGCTAATAAGGGGTTTGTGTGTGAGAGAGAAATAGAGGTGAAACCACCTATCACAACTGTGAATAATGGAATTAGGAGAGTAATAATTACCCATGCATGAGATTCCAGGCAGAACAATCATCACAAGTGCTGTATCACTGACTGTCTGGGTCTCCACAGACATTTCCCACCCCTTGGTTTGTACCACACTGCACAGCTCCGGGCAGCTCCAATGCTCCCCCACAGCTGCCAGCCCTGGGACCAGAGCTGTCAGGACCAGGGGAGGCCTGGGAGAGCATTCTCTTGCTTGGGGAAGCAGCCAAGTGATTTCTTTCCCTTGTAACCCCACACTCAGAAGCTGAAGACAAACACACCCTTGTCTGCAGTTAGACCTCAGCAGTGGCAGACTCCATGGATGGGTTAGGAAATATGCCTTGGGTGTGCAGCCCAGGCATTGGGACTTTAAACAAAACTTCATTCTGGAAAAGTCTGGAAAATGCATCTTGGGCTTCAGAGGCCAAGTTGTGACATCTCATTGTGCGGCAGAGATGAGACAGTTCCAGAGTGTGACATCTTCAGCGGGGATTTTATCTCCTCGCCCACAGCGGTGTGATTTGGGAGGCTTCGTGTTTTGGCAAGGAGGTGATCAAGTGGCTCTGAGGACCTGGAGCCAGCGGTGTCACAGCCTCTTCACTGAGTCGGTGTTTAGAGCCTGTGCTGGAACACTCATTGCACAAGTTCCCGAGGCTGCCTCTCCTCAGCGTCAGCTGGTGCTTGCAGGCAGGGGCTGGCCAGATTTTGACTGCCAACAGAGCTGAGACTGCTGCCCACCTCCCCATGGTGCAGGGGAGAGGGAAATGGGATCAGGACCTGCCCTTCCTGTGGGAGATGGGCGAGCATCCCTCATGTGCGGGTGCAGGGGGCTGAGCAGTGCCCCCCAGTTTGTGGGGTGCATCCATCTGATCTTAGTCAGGGGCTCATTGCACCACTCGGTGCTACCCGGGGGAGTTTGCCCTGGCTTACCAGCTGGATTATGCCTGGCAAGTGCATCTCAGATGAGCCACATGCCAGGCCCCTTCCTACCTGCCCCAGCCACTGGAGGAGAGTCTCATCCTGTGCCCGCATCTTCCCACCCAGCACCGCGTGGCGCACCGAGGAGATTCACCCTGCAGAAATCCAAACAATGAGGAAAAGTGTCAATAAACATGTATTTTTTACAGTCCATTATCTTACCCTTGCCAGCTTTTAGCCTGTTATTGCACCAAGCCATTAAATCCCCTCCATGTGAGGGCAACATGCCATTTGTGTAACACAGCGTAATGGGACCGCTAATGCCTCCCCTCCCCGCCACAGCACTGCTCCAGGAGAGGCTTTAATATCCACATTCACACAACCAACCCCTTAGTTCCAGGTTATTTGCCCTTAATGCAATGATATTGCTGAAATCCCCCCTAAAATTAGCCCAGATGATTTTAGTAAAACCAATAAAGCATATTAATTAATAATCCCCATGTTGAATACATGATTACAAACAGGTCATTCTAGCTGTCTATGAGCTCTTTCAGGAGCAGAAGGGCTTGTGATTTCTTGACGACGGTCACCAGAGGACAGGAATAATTCGCAGCCGAGTGGCTCGATGGAGTCACAGCTGACTTGCCCTGAGAGCGGGGCCCCATTTGTTGCTGTGAGACTGGCGCCGTGCTCCGTGTTCACTGGTATTTCCATTTACTGCTCTTCCGTGGTCTGTTTTTAAAAAAATAATTAAACAGCATTTCCAGTTCGATACTGTTTGGCTCTATTAGTGATACAATCCAAGGTGCAGAATTAAAATAACAAACGGAAGCAGTACTGCCTCCTGAAGCCTGCAGCCCCTCTCCAGGATGCGGCCCCATCCCGGGGCTCCCTGCTGTCCCTGTCCCTGCCGAGGCCAGCCTGCAGTGATGGGGATGGGGATGGGCTGCCAATGGAGCAGAGCCCAGCTCTGCCAGCTCAGCCCCCGGTTGCCCTCCGTGCTCTCCAGAGTGTCCTTGTTCCCCAGCCCACAGCTCCACTCGGAGCACACAGCTGAGCCATCTCTGCTCTTTTCCTGCTTCTGACGTAGCGGCTGAGGCTGCTGGCGGAGTTTGCCAGCCGAGGAGAACGTGAGAAACAGCGTGCTGCGATTATTAGCCACCCCCTTCTGAAAGCCTTGTCATTAGCAGGGTGACACGGGGACAGCCAACGAGGTGCTGTGGGCTGTGGGCATGCAGCGAGCAGGGAGGACCGTCCAGGGCCAAAAACAGCTTGGGGAAACCCTGTTTTGAGCATGTCTGGCTCTGGAAGTAGCCCAGAGCACTGTGCAGCGCAGGGCTGGAAGCAGAGTGGAGTGACCCAGACGACGTCC
The DNA here is from genome assembly GCA_013397055.1 of Pachycephala philippinensis. Taxonomy (NCBI): domain Eukaryota; kingdom Metazoa; phylum Chordata; class Aves; order Passeriformes; genus Pachycephala; species Pachycephala philippinensis. The sequence continues at coordinate 309,068 of VWZT01015222.1, forward strand.
CTGAGAGCAGTGGGAGAAGCCGCCAGTGCCAGGCCTGGACATGCCAGCCCCAGCAGCGTGACCACAGCGCTAACTCACAGTTATAAATGTTTGGATGCTGCTGAGATATGTATCGACAGCAGCAATTAATCCCCTGCTTTGTTTGCTGACCTGCTGCATAGGAAGGGTCACACTCAATTCAGCTACTGAAATGCGCCGTTATTGTCGGAGGCAGCGACTTCCCTTCATGTCTCTTGCCAGCTTTTAGATTTCATTCTTCTAAATCCTGGCACTGAAAAGCACCACCCCAGGCAGCACTGGAGGCTCGCGCTGGTGGAGACGGGAGCGCCGGCGAGGATGTCCCAGGGGATGTGTGTTCAGGACAGCCGGGGGGGCTGGCACTGCTTCCCTGCCAGCCCCGCGCCTGCAGCGCCCGTGTGCCAGCGAGAATCAGCATTTCGTGGGCTTTAACCTTCTTCCAACTTCTCCTCCTCCTTTTCCTCCTCCTCCTGTTCCTTCTCCTCCTCCTCCTCCTCCACACAGCCCCGGCTCCTGCTGAAGAACTTTGGGAAGGCTGTGGCATGCTGTGCCAGCCAGCGGGTGGGGCCCCCACCCCAGCAGGGGGACTTGGCCTCATCCTCACAGCTTTCCCTGCCTGCACATGCAATCCAAGGAGAAACGAGTGCTGAACTCACTGCCTGGTCACGCCACCTGCTTGGCTGCTGCCCTCGAGGTGCCAAACGTGTCCTGGGAGCACAAACCCACCACATGTGACTGGTCCAAGCTCTGTTCTGGCTTTTCCTTCCAGCACTGTCCTTACGCATTTTCTGTCAGGAATTGATTCCTACTCTCCTTTCAGAAAAAGATCAAACAAGCCCTTATGTCTCCCTTGGCTGCTTCCTTTGCGGATTTTTAAGTCGTTACCCTGGGTTTGAAGTTTGATTAAAAGGGAAGCGAGGAGCCCTGGTGTGGAGAGCCCAGGCTGGAGCCATTGTGGGTTGGAAGCACAAGACCCTAGAGACCCCGACTCGCGTGGCACCAGCACCTCCTGCCCCACACAGGATCCTTCAGCCTGCTCAGGATCCTCCATTCTGCTGCTGCAGGGGAAATCAGAGCCTGTGGCCACCACTCTCTGCCCTCATATTTTATTTTTTCTGAGCAGTCATTGGCACCTTTCATCTCCTGCCTGACACCCCAGCGCAGCCATCCTCAAAAAGAGCCATCCAGGAGCACAGCCGGGTCCACAGCCCTCTGCAGCTTGGGAACCATCTGCCTCCCGATTCCACGGCAGCAAGAGCTTTGCATTAGATAACACCTGTGTGTTAAACCTTCATCCCTCACCGGCTGCTGATGCTTAAACAGCAAAGCTGAAGCACGCTGGAATTTACAGGATTATTATGTACATGTCGTCATCTCGAACAATGGACATGAATTTGTGACAGACGATGTGGGGACGAGCTCAGAGCAGGAATTGTCTCCCCGAAGACAATGCCCTTGATGGATAATAGCAGAGCCACCTCCGAACAATCGGGGGCTGATTTTTATTTTGGCTTGAACTCCGCTTTCTCAGCGCAGGTGTCCAATTTGTCCCTGCCTGTATAAATCCCACCAGTTAAATGACTCAGCTGTTGGCACAAATCAACCTGGGAGATGTTTCCCTGGCTGGGTTTGTACCTCAGGAAGGCAGAAATACCATGCCCGTAAAAAAACAGTTAGCTCTGGTATCCTCATGCCCTAAAGGAGACTTATTGGGATGAGGGAGGTTAAAGCAGTAGTGGGTTTCTGACCCACTGGCTCAGGCTTCCCAGCACTCCAAAGATCCATCTGATGCCCAAACCCTGCCCCAGGTGCCGGTGCAGGCAGAGGCTGGGATTTATGGCTGGGGCTGGCAGTGGGTTAAGCACCATAATCTGAGCAAGCGTTTCTGTAACCTTCTGACAAGGGTAATAAAGCGGAATGAGATGCGCATTGTTCCCAGGAATTTATCAAACTCAGATTGTCTTTCCCCTTTGGGAAAGGTCGCAGTGTGCCTCGCTTTATGGAGAACAAAAGACCAAGGGCGGCTGCCCTGGGGTGCGAGTGAGTGTTTGTTTGGAAAACCTTTAGGTGAAAGGAAGTTCATGGCAAAATGATGGAGAGTGAGGCCGGGCCTCTCAGCCTCACAGTGAGCCTGCTCCCATCCCATTTCACTTGGCAGCCTTGTGAATCCCACAGTTTTCCACATACATCGGGCATGGATTGCCCTCACCGGGGCAGGGCTGTTCTGGGCAGGTTGGTGTGGGCAAAACGAGGTGAGGCCAACCCTTGCAAGCCCAACCTTTGCAGAGAAAACCTCTGTGCTGCAGTGTTTGTGTGTTGTGCTGCTCTCACAGAAGCTGTGATCAGCACCTGCTGCCCAGCCATGTGCCAGATGGTGCCCAAAGGTGTGAAAACTGCAAAAACTTGAAGAAACTTCAGAGCACCCAAATGAAATCAGCTTTTTTTCTTTTTTTTCTTTTTTTGTTTTAAATAAATAAATGGATAAATTGTGAGAAAGGCCTTGCTGGAGCAAGTTAACACATGGGTGTTCCCACCTCATTGCTCCCCCTGGCCAGGCTGAGGTTCCCAGGTCCCCTCAGTCTCCCAAATTTCCAAGCTGCCTTTCCCCTTCTCCCACCCTCCCCGAGCTGCTGAAGCCCCATGTGCCTCAGCAGTTCAATCAGGAACCACAGCAGCCTTGAGCTGTGGGTCCTTGCAGAGATTCTGATCATTTCTCATTGTTTGAGGCTGAGAAGTAGAGCTTGGATTGTATAAAGTAATTAAATAAAGCCGTCGGTCCTCCCTCTGAAGTGGCTGTGCCAGCAGTTTCATTATGGTTTGTTCTCTTTGGAATGTGACCCGGACAGCTCTTACACCACCCTAAGATTTCACTTCAAGGATCTTAAAAGAAAATCAATTATTTTTAGAAATATAAATATTTTATGAAGCTGCTTTTTTTTTTTGTAATGATGGAATAAAAAAAAATACGGCCACTTGGCACTTCAGTGACAGGCGGGAAATGCAGCAATCCCACCTCGGAGCCTGTGGTACCTGAGTCACCTGCTCCAGGCATCTTAGCAAGGAGTCTGCAATGGAATATCCTCTGTTAAATTATATATCTCAGAGCTGCCTGAGCAATCAGGCTCTGGTTGAAGCCTGGCTCTGCCAGGGGAGAGGCAGTGACTCCCTCCTGCCTCAGTGGTGACAGTGCATGGGCAGGTGATGGCAGTGGCACAAGTGGCCAAAGCAGCGTTGGGACCTCCTTGCTGGGGGGTGATGGTGTGCTCCAGGGAGGGGATGTGCATCCCCTGAGCTCCAGACAGACTTTCTGTAGCACAGATGGTGTGAAGGGCTGTGGGGATGCAAGTGACAGTGGTGCCCCCAGTGCCTGGTGGGAGCCTACAGGAAAGATGGGGAGACGCTATTTACAGGAGCCTGGAGTCACAGGACAAGGGGGAACAGCTTCAAGCTGAAGGAGGGGAAGAAATGGAAAAAATTCTTCCCTGTGAGGGTGGTGAGGCCCTGGCATAGGGTGCCCAGAGAAGCTGTGGCTGCTCCATCTCTGGAAGTGTCCAAGGCCAGGCTGGATGGGCTTGGAGCACCCTGGTTAAGTGGAAGGTGTCCCTGCCCGTGTCAGGGGGGTGGATGATCTTTAAGGTCCCTTCCAACCCAAACCGTTCTGTGATCCCATTATTCTATCAAAGGGCAGATCGAGGGATGCTTCAAAGATGCCATCAGAGGAGCGTGTGTGCTTGAACTTCCAACCCTGGGGGACCCAGCCCTTGGGCGGGCTCCATGTGGGAGAGAGCACCCAGCCCTGCTCCCTCCCTCAGCCAGGGACCCCAGCGCGGCTGAAAAATGCAGGCATTTAAATCTTGAAATTGTTATTGTTTCTATCAAAGGAGTGAATTCCCAGCTGCTTCAGGTTCCTCTTACATAATTTAGGCCAATCAGCGCATCCTCACGCAACACGCGCTTAACTTCGACGAGCCCTAAGGCAGTGCATTTATATTCTGTTCTGCTGCTGTGAAATGAATGGTGTGACGGTGACAAGAGGAAGAGGGAGCTTTAAAGAGAGAGAAGAAGCCAAAGAGAAAGAAAGATAGTTGAAAGAAACAGAAAGACAGGGAGAGGAGAAGATACAGAACAGCAAAGTGGTTTATAATGGAAGGACTGTAATTTATTTTGACACTAATCATGTATTATTCATTCAGAACAAAAATAAACCTTATTAACCAGGAAAAACAGATCTCCCATCTCCAGCCCACGTTGTGACGAGCGAGTCGCGGCGGTGAGGATCCTGACAGCCGCCTGGCTCCGTGCCGCGTCCTGTGCCGCGCGTGCCGATCCTCGCCAGCACCGCAGCGCCCGCAGGCACAGCGCGAGGAGCTGCTGCCCTCAGTCCCCCTTTGGCTCCACATAATGCACTCGCATTGTTTCCATCCCCAGACCTTGTCCCTTGTCTCCGAGGCGCTTGACATCCTTTGCAGGCTATAAATAGCCAGATCGCCGCGTGGCACCGCGGTGATGCGCCCGGCGGTGGCAGCGCTCCGGAGCCCCGAGGGAAATGAGTTTGTCCCCGTGAGGCCGTGGCTCAGCACAAGGGCACGGTCACAGCCCGTGGGAGCACCGAGCTGGACACGCTTCTGCCAGAGGGTGCCGAGGAGCTGGGACATGTCATCACTGCTCATCGGCATCCGCTGCCAGCGCCAACACAGCCCGTCCCACACGGAGCAGGAGCTGTCCACAGCATCTCAGATCTCTCTCTCTTCCCCACCCCAGTGCTACTGTTGCCTTTCCCTGGTCTTAAAATCAGAGCCAAACACGGTTAAAAGGGAGAAGGGGTTTACCTCAGTATTTATTTTAAGGATCCTTAAGGTGCTCTCTCCGCCCGGGTGGAATGTGCCAAGAAAACACACCAAAAATGCCCATTCACGATACAGTTGAGGCTTTGCAAATTTAGCATATCTGAGACACCCCAGTGAGACGCTCGAATGAACCCCCCATTCTGAAGGGTCCCCCCCTGGATGGGCCTGTCTTAGTTTACGGAATGTGTTCTGGAGAGGACCTTGGCTTTTAGGATGTTTGGTCTCTTGGCTTAAGGAATATCGGGTCTCAGCTAAGTTATCAAATTTAAGAAATTACAAGTATGTAGCCTAAATGCACTAAGGGTACATAAAAGCTATATAAAAGAGTATATAAGAGGGGTATAAAAGAAAAAGCAAAAAATCATCATGGCATCACTACCAGTCACTGACCGTGCTCTCTGCTCCCTTCCACCCCTGTTCACAGCACAACAAATGCAGCTCATCCTCTCCCAGCCTCTAACCAACCTGCCCCAGCTGCTGGAAAGATTTAGGAAGGATTTTAAAGCGTTATTACTGACTTACGAGGCTTTAAATAATATTGGACTCTGCATATCATTCAAATCTACTGTCTGTTAACACCCCCGATCAGGTTTTAGGGGCTGAGCCTGGAGATGGATGGGGCTGTCCTCGCCGCTGCTCAGCCATGGGTGCTTTGCCACCTCAGCGTTTGTGTTCCAGGGGTTTTAAGCCAGTCTTAATTCACACTTTGGAGCTTCTCTTTTAACATGAAAAGCAAACACGTTTCAGCAGCACTTCCCTTTGCTGGTGTAAGAAGTGTCCTGGGCAGGGGAAGGGAGTTGAGTGCCACACCACACCCAAGCACCCTGAGGTGCTGTTAACACCCCGGGAATGTCGAGTCCCTCTGGGCTGGGTGGGCTTTATGCACCTGGCTCCCCCCTCCCCAAGGGTGGTGGGTCTGGGAATGACTCTCAAAGTGAGATTTTTAAGGAATGGAGCAGGAATGTTGCCTGTTGGTGACGCGCTGAGGTCAGCCCTTCCCTGGCGTCACCTGCGTCCTGCCCTTGCCCACCCCAAATTCTCTCCTGATGCTGGCATGGGTTTTGTGCTCACCCTTCATCTCCACACTCTCTGGATCACCAGCTGAGTTTGTTTGCTCATTATAACACAGAAAAAATTAGAAGGGGCTCCCTGTGACCCCTTAACAGGAGCGAGAGTGGTGGGAGCTGATGGAGACGAGGCTGGAGCAAGCAGGAAGCCACAGGACAATGTGCTTTGGGAAGCAGCAAATTATAAACTGGGGTATTCAGTCTCCAGAAAGCTCAAGGGTTTGATTCTCTAGCCAGGCCTTCAGGGAAAAGAATTAGAACAATAATTATCAATTTGTTCTTTGTGTCCAAGGGCAAATTCAGCACTTAGAGGACAGAGTTGTTGCTGGCTTCTTTTTCCCTGCTCTTTGTTATCTTGATTAGCAGAATGTACTTTAGTCTTTGAAATGAATGATTCCACCTCTCTGGCCTGCAGGGCTACTTCCTTGGAAAACATCCTACATCTGGGAAGCCTTGGGCCATGTGCTGGCTTTGTCTGGGTGAGCTGGTAAAGGTGCCCAGGGGCTCCCCCAAATTCCCCCTCCTGCATCTGGAAAAGCAGCTTTGCCCAGACTCTGCTGTCACCTGACGCTTGCCAGCAATGGATGGAGCTGTCTGTGGGGTTTTAGTGACTGGAGGGTGTAGGGTGGCAGAGCAGGGCAGCCCCCAGGCACCCACCCATCCATCCACCCACCCCTGCCTACCCCTAAAACCCACCTTTCTCCGTGGGGTGCCCATCACAGCCTGTTCCCTGCACTCTCTCTCATTATTGATTCCATTCCCTGTTAATAGCCCCTGTCATAAGCCACATCGACAATAATGAGGCATTTTATGGTGATCTATGGGAATTTCCAGAAACCACATTCTTTATTTATTCAGCACTGTAATGGTAATTCAATATTGTAGCGAGGCAAATTAAGGGGTTTTTTTTCCTCCGGGCTGGAAGATGTGACTTCCCAAAACAGAATTGCTCCTGAGCAGAGGGGTGAGAGGAGTTGTGGCCATCCTGGCTTTAATTTACAGATAATGGACATTTTTTACAGTCATTATTTGAATACATCAGTTCCCGCTTGACCTGTCTGAACAATTCTTGATGGGTCTTGAACCTCGTTCATAAAGGGAGCTTATCCTTCAGCTCAAGGAAAGGATGAAGCATTAACAAGAAATATAAAATGTAATTTGGCCTCTTCATGACCAGAATAATTCCTGGTCAGGGCTGAGTGTGCAGACAGGAGCACGGCAGGGAGCCACTCTGCCCAGCATGGGGACATCACCAGTGTCACCCTGATGCCTAAAGAGGCCAACCTAGAAACAGAGACTGGACAGGAGTAAGGGAATAAAGGTGGATATTTATTTGAAAGGCCTTCAGAGGCACACCCTGGGCAGGCCAAAGGCTGCACCCAAGATGGACCCCGAGTCACGAGTTCTTCACACTTTTATAGCTTTGCTCCATTTGCATCTCAACCCAATTTCACCAATTAAACTTTAGCTAATGATGGAATTTCCCCTCAGCTTGCCCCCCTTCTCAAGATGCTGGGTTACACATTTTGGGCCTAGGCCGGGCTGGGTGTCCTTGGAGAGCAGCCTGGAGAGGCTTTGTTCTGTCTGTCTCAGCATGAGAGAGCAGCAGCTCCCAGGCTACAGGGCACTGCAGAGTCACACACTGGGAATACAGAACTGGAAAAATATAAAAGCTAAAACCTAAGGCATCAACCCAACCTGGCCCCTCCTGCCTTGGGCTGGTGGTGGGAGCAGAGCTGAGTGCAGGCTAACACGGGCTCTGCTTGTTTCTTCCTTTTGGGTTGTTTTTAGAAGCACAGGAAGGATGATGATGCCAAAGCCAACACGGAAAGGCTCCTGGAATGAGCTACATGATTAAAAATGCCTGATGTAATTCAGATTGATAACTGCATTAAACTCGCAGGGTTTCCCTTCCATAATCGAGTCACACCTACAGCACTGATGGCAAAATGATGTTAATCACCACCAGCGATGGGTGATGGATGCAAACTCCTGGTGTCAATGCCAGTGCTTGGGGACATTAATTAGGGATCCTGATTTCTGCTCCTGCTCTCCTCCCCACCCCACGCTGAGTGCCAGGGGAGAGCTCAGGCTCTGGCTCTGCTCTGAGTGAGCTCCTGACTGCTCCTTGCTGTCCCTGCGAGCATCCCCAGCGCTGCCAGCCCTTTCTCCCTGTCCTTTCCTGAGATATTCCTTTCCTTGATGGATCTGCAGGCACCTTCCACACTGGCGGATCCATGGCACCATGCAGGAGTCCAGCCTTGATGCAAAAATAACACCAGGACCAGAGCCTGCAGCCAGAGGGGACACGGTTCAGCCCCTCCACTGGGAACTGGGTGAGAAGCTGGAGCCAGAGCATATTCCTGAAGGATTCTCCCAAGGAGCTGCAGCAGCATGACCTCGGTTTTCCCTCTCCCCGTGTGATGCCTGGATATACAACGTGGACACGCACAAACACACAGCGTCCCCCGGCCAGGGAACACAGCCCTGGCGCTCTTTTATTTTGACATCAGATAACCTTGATAAATTCTCTTATTAAATTTAATATCTTTGATCAATCACAGTAAAACTTGAGGAGATGAATTATTAAAAGGAAGAATTGCTTTCTAGGGTTTATGGTTATTGTGCTACCTAAATTAAACATGTAGGTGCCATTATTTACATGAAAAATACTCGCCTGTCCCTAAAGCCACGTGCATCACCTCAGCTCGGCCAGAGATCTCCGATAAGCAGAAGCCACGCTGCCCTCCTTGCACACACTGATTACACAGTGCCCTGTCTTCCTGAGCCATACACAGCAGCCAGCGTCACCTGTGCAATGGTGACACCACCTCAAGTTGTTCTGAACCTTCCCCCATTGAACCCCCAGAGCTGAGGGCATCACCCCTTCTGCTGCTGCAGCTGCTCAGATCCCAGAGCTGCGTGATCCCAAAGCCCGCTGGATGTTCCCACTGCAGGGATGAGCACGCAGCCACCATCTCTGCTCTCACCCATCTCAGGGCTCCCGAGACGCCTTCTGCAGGAATTTGCCTGGTTCTGGAGGTGGTCCATGCTCACCAGGATGCCCCATGAATGGTGAAACATTCATGTTTGAGCGACCTTTCTTTTTGGGGGTGCTGAGCACTGGCAAGGTCTGTGCATGCCGGAGGAAGGACAAGGAAAGCTGCTCGCGGTCCAAGATCCTCAACTCCCTTGCCCACATTCCCCAGGTAATCCCTCCTCCTGGCCATAACCAAGGGCCATTTTTCAGAGCTGATCTCTGTTCTGTGACTGCTCCACTCGGCAGCTCCCGCTCTCCCTGCGTGGCTGGACAAGGTGTCATTACAGTGATTGAAACCCAGCTCAATTTCCTGCAGGGCCTGTCTGTGCTCCGCTCACGGTGTAACGCTCACGCTTCCATTTCCCAGCTAAGTGCCTCCGTCTTTCCTTGGCTGTTATTCTAATTTGATAACATTCTGTATTTTTTAAGCTTAATTGTACAGGATGTAATGGAAGCGGTGAACACGTTAGCGCCAAAGGGGCAGGGGCAGGGGATGGGATTGGGATGGGAAGGTGTCGTGTGGCACCATTGGGATGTGACAGCACCTGCAGGGCTCTCCAGAGTGGCCACGGGAAGCGTTGGGCTCACAGCATCACAACTTAAAACTTAACAGCAGAAAGGTTCAGGGCAGAGAAAGCAATTCCTCCACCCAGGAGACCTTGAAATGAGATTTAATCTTTTCCAGACTTATTTCAGTGCCTGGAAATCCAGGACAAAAAGCTTCGGGGTTTTTTTGTTTGTGTGAAAAGACACGGAGTGACATATATTTTGGGGTCAGCAAGGAAAAAAGAAGTTGGGGATCTGATGGGTGTGGCGTGCAGCTGGCTCTGGAGGGTGAATGGCAGCCCTGGTCTCCTGCTTCACCTGCAGCTGCGGCGAGCAAGTGACTTTGGCCGTCACCAGTGACCTCCCAGATGTGTCTTAGCTGCACCTCACCAGCAGTGCTGGGGCTGCTGGGGCACCCAGCCAGGCTTGGAGCCCCTGGAAACATCAGGAGATGGGGCAAGGCCAGTGTGCCCCACAGCTCAGCTCTGTCCATGTCCGTCCATCCATCCACCCACCCATCCGACACCTGCACAACCTCCCTCCTGAACTCAGGGAGCTCAAAGATCCAGCTTCTTAGGCTTGAAAGCTGGCAGCCTTACATGATTTTTTTCCCTCAAGATCGCAGGGAAAAACAATTAGAAGGGATAAAATCGAATGTTTTTTAAAAGAATGGGTTATTAGGCACATGCAGCGCTGCCTTGTCGGGATGAGCTGCAAGGGACCAGCGGGGTTCAGGGTGGATTATGCGTTTAGAGGGATAAAGAGCAAATCCAAAACTACAGTTCTGCCTGAGGGAAAACCTACAAGGGTATCAGAATGTGAGGCAAGAAGCTGAGGTCCAGGCAGGAATTCATAATTACCTGCTGCCTCCTTCCCTGAAACTTTGCTGCGCCATCAGTTACGGGTTATTTTGGGAGAGAAGACACTGAGATGACGGGCACGCTCCTGCCTCGGCCACACAGCAGAGAGGCCAGGCGGGCAGATCTCAAGGTGGGAGAGCTGTTCCCAGCATCTTTGCAGCTCAGGACACGTGGGCAGTGTCATGAGGAGTAATGACCAGCCCAGCAAGTCACCGTGTTTCAGGTGACTTAATCAAGGTGAACTTCTGCATTTCTCACCTGCCACGAATTTTCTCTGTATCCTTAAAACCACCTGTATCCTTTAACCACCGGGCTGCAGATATTTTCCTCCCACTGCTTCCTCTGTGTTGGTTCTTTCCCTGACAGCGTGCCAGTGCCCCTGCTCGCAGCTCCTCAGCAGTGATGGACGAGTGAGCCCCCGGCTGCCGGCAGAGCTGCCGAGACAGACGGGCTCAGCACGGCCTTCCCTGAGCACCAGCCTTGCTGGAGCTCTGCTGGACACGGCAGCTGGACTTTCACAGGCATGTTTTGGTTGGGGTTATCAGGGCACCCAGCTGTGCAGCACAGCTGCTGAGGGCAGGGCTGCAGGTGAGAGCAGCCACCCGCAGCAGCAGCTCCTCCCTGGGCTGTGACAGTCCAAGAGAAGCTCTTGGCCTCCTGATGTGACACCTCCCAGATGTGACACTTGGGCCACAGCATGGAGGCAGCCACAGCCATGGTCAGCATCCCCCTCCAGAGCGCCCAGGTGGGGTCTGGGATGCTGGGAGGAGGCAGGGCAGGGCAGGGTTGGGGAGTCCCAGTCCTCACAGAGGTTTGCCACGTCTCCCTGTGTGGCTTTGGACAGACACCCAGGCCCCCAAACCTCAGGTCACCTCCCAGCAGGTGGGATGGGACCAGCCAGGCCCCAGGAAATGTTACTCTTATAGTGACTCCTCCATTCCTTTGGCACCTGGAATTCATTTTGTGTTTGTTTGGACCGTGGTGGGTTTAACCTACAGGAAGAGCCAGCCCTTGCCAACCCCCAGCAGTTTAATAGCTAAAGCGTTTGATTAAAAAATTTAATAGCCCCGGAATGATGGAACAGCTTCTGTCCACAATGTATTAAGCTTCTGGCATTCAGATTTATATGCAGTGTAAACTCCCTTTATATGAAAACATTTGTTTCCTTTCCCGCATCCACAGCAGAGCTGCCCCTTCTCCTGCTTCATTTCCAGCCACTTGTTTAATTGCACAGTTTTGGGAAGCTGCCACATATGGGGAGGCGGATTCCAGCGGCCGTGATTCGGAGGAGCAGAAGGAAACGCCAGTGCTGGCAGCTGCAGCCAGCCCAGTTGGTGCCTGTGTGCTGTGCGTGCTCCAAAGAACCCCAAAATGAGCAGCTTTCCAGTGGAGAAGCCACCGTGGAGCCTTGTGCCTTCATTAATTTCTTGTTGTGGCCAGTTTAGTGCTCGTGTCCAGGCTGGGCTGAGCAACACTTGTGGTGGCCTCTGCCATCCTGTTGAGTTACACATCCATACCCCTCTCTCAGGAGCACTTTGCAGGAGCCCAGATAAACTCCTGCCACCAGCAGACCCCATAAATCCTCGTTACCGTTTGCTCCAACCAATCTGCCCGATGTTTCTCCTCTCCCCAAGAGCTCCCAAAGCCACCATAACTCTTCTCCAGGTCAAGTAGTTCATGGCAGACGGATGCATCCAATTTACATTTGCTGCCTCAGCCTCGTGTTTTTAGGCAAACCTTGTCCCTTCATCCTGGAGGAGCAGCTTGGGCAGGGCAGGCAAAGCCAAGTGCCAGGGCCACGTCTCTGTGAGAGGCAAAACCCAGCCACGCTCAGCTGGGACAGACCCAAGGGCAAGAGGGAGGGGACAGTTCAGGGAATCAATGCTGGCTCCTTCTCCCAGGAAGGACATTTTTGTCAACCAGCATCTCTCAGCGCCGAGCCCACGGCCAGGAGGGCACCAGCAGGGCCTCCTCCGCTCCTCTTCTGGAGAAACTGGCATTTAATTTCCCATCACTCCTAATCCTCTTACTCCCGTGGACTTTGCGAGGGTGGATTTTGAGCTGTTCGGAGCTATATCATAATGTCAGGCAGATCCACAGGCTTTAGGCTCTGCTGAAGGGCTTAATAGAGATTTTTGTCACCCTGGAGAAGCTTGGGAGAAAGGAAAATTTCCCCCCACAGGTGCAGCCAGTGGGGTTGTGGGGCTGGAGCTGGGGAGCACAGAGGGGCCCAGCTAGGGGCAAGGAACTATAAATATCCAGCCCATGTACAGGCTCTACAGTGAAAGGAAATTGCCGATTATCTTTGGCGACACTTTATTAGTGAAGAACAGTTTGTTCTTACACTCCTCTGCCTGTCTGCCTTTTTTAGATGAGAAACTACATGAAATATGCTGTAAAATACCTAATGTGTCTTTTTGGGGTAATAATTCAAAGTCCGTGTTCATAAATTCACATTTTGCTAAAAAAGGGGGGAAAAAATAGAAGCAGGAGATCCTGGGTGATTTATAACCCTTGCTCTGTGCTATTGCTCCCCAGCCACCAGGATGCTGCTGCTCGGGGATTTGGATCCTGCACGGATCCAGCTCTCTGTTTGCAGTCCTTCATTTCGGCTGTTCAGGCTACATTAGGTTTTTCAAAGCTGAAGTACAATTTGGAAAACACATAAAGCCACTTCAGAGAGCTGGAGGGAAGTATCATATCCCTGGGATGAAACAGCTCCGATACCTGTTTTGATAGACTGGCCAATTAAGAATTGCCAGCAGAGCTGGGAAATTTGCATTGGAATGTCGTTTCCGTCGTGATGAATTGGAGCTCCCTACCTACGCTCTACCTGGTGGATGATCTCATTTCATTTCTAGTGAGGCTCTGTCACTGTGCCTACGCTCGTGGCATTACTCACTCCACTCCAGAGAGCACTCTCATTTCTCCTGAGAGAATCAGCCAAGGGGGGCTGCAGCCAGAGACCCCAAAGAGGCTGTTTCAGGTCTCCAGTTCTGCGTTCAGGAGATGCCCAGGGCAAAGGCAACTGCAGCCCTGGGCTCTTCCTTCCCAAGGCAAACAGCGGGACAGCTCTCTGTTTGCTCTCCCTCCTGCTCGCAGGATTGAATTATTATCCCTGCAATCATATTCTTAAGGTTAAGAACAAATATATATAAGAACCTCGTGGAAAATTGGTCCACTTTGGAGTTGACAGAGGAGCACAATACTTCAAGCTGTCCTAACAGTTTCTCTGCTTAACAGAAACATTTTTCATTCCATTAGTGCCAAGTGCCCTCATCATGCTGAGATTTTAAGACGAGTTTCTGTGTGAAATATGAGGAATCTCCACTTGAGGCCACGTGGAGAAGGCTTGGTGCTCGGTCTGAAGGGCTGGGGAATTCTCCTGCTCCCAGGGAGTCCAAGGAAGGCACATGGGCAGCAGCAAAGCCACAGCACCCCAGCCAAGAGGGTCCCCTCCTAATAAAGCCCTAACAAAGCCAGATTAGGATTTATGGTGCCTCATAGACAGTTCTTCAATACCTCGAGCCATGACCTCAGTGCTGGTTTTGAACTATGGCTCAATTTTTGCTTGTTGTGATTTGAGACTCAGCACGTGATGAATCGCTGGCCTGGAACATCCAGGGCTGCACGAACAGGGATGTGGAGGGGAATTAGGGAAGGGTGTTTGGGTGCACAGCTCAGCATCTTGAGTGCCTGGAGCTGCTGCATCCCAAACCCTGCCAGCACATCCCTGGCCTGCCAGAGGAGTGCTCTGTTCCCTCTGGGGAAGGCCAGGATTTGGTTCCAAGCAGGGTGTGAGGACCTTCAGGTCTGAAAACAGCTTTGGGGAATCTCTGCACCTTGTGAGAGACCTCAGGCTCACCACCCTGGCACTGTGACCAGCCCTGGAGAGAGATGCAGGAGACATCAATGGAGCCACTTTGGAGACATCAGGAGCTAGGGACAAGGGTGTCAGGGGATAGCAGCACTGGGGCTTTGTGGAATGAGCAGTAGCTCCCACTTAGCTTTTATTAACCAGATACATCATGTGCCAAGCGGGCAGGAGGAAAATCAATGGCAAGGACTGAAGTTATGGACAGTGATCCGGCAGCTGGAGCTGCTTCCCAACGCCTTCTGCAGCCACTCCCAGGGGCCTTGTGCAGACAGGCCGTGGATCTTCCCAGCAGAAGCCCTGACTGATGAAAAGTATGGATTTACAGGGATTTGTGGACACTTTAGGGCAGAGGGCAAAGCCTTTTCTCACAGAGAAGCATCCCTGGGTGGACCCAGCTGCATTCCCACCCCCGGTACAGAGCTCACTGGTGCTGCTGCACCTCCCTTTTGGGATACCAGTATCTACATGAGAGCCTGATTTCTTCCTCCCAGCTCAGTCCAGATCTAACATCTTTCATAAAAATTTAAATCCCAACCAAAGGTAACACACAGACAAGGACAGAGCCCAGACATGGCTCAGTCTTGACGACTTTATTAAAGTTTTAATATTCCTTTCACCTCCAGCTAATCTGGCAGTCGTGATTGGGACAAGGAGAAAATCAGGCTGAGGAAATGATGAGCGCCGTGCCTGGAGCTGTGTTCCAGCGAGGGCTCCACGCCCTGGCTTGGCTGCCCCCGTGCCCCCACTTTCTGCCACATTTGGCATCTTGTGGGAGAGCAGGCTGGCATCCTGTGGAGCCCATCTCAGGCTGCCAGTGCTAATAACACCCTTACAAAAACGGTTCAACCAGGATGGATGGATTTGCTGGGAACGCCCGCACCTCCCGCAGCTCCCGCAAGGACATATTTTAAAATGGAAATGAAACGCTGAGAGAAACCTGATTTGCTTAAAATAACTGTGGAGGTTGAATTGTTTTGTGCTGGAAGAACAAATAAACAAACAGAAGGCGCAGGTTTGAGGAACGAGAGCACACTGCATGTGACACTTTTAATACAGAGTTATGGATGGCACCGTCGTGGGAGAACATCCTGTTGGGATGGTGGAACATGGCTGCTTGTGCAAACAACTGCATCGCCAACCTGCGGGCCGGGGGATTATTAATGAGCGCTCCATCAGGACCTTCTTCTGCGGAATTGCTAATGACTGCTTAAAAAATATGTAAATATGCATCCGTGCTTTGGCAGCCCGTGCCGGTACCACCGAGTGCTCTGCCCGTGGGAGCGCTGCAGGGGTAGCTCTGCCAGGACCAACGGGGCTGTTACAGCCCGAGCCGGGGTCTGCAGCCCCCTCCCCAACTGGTCCCTCCCACAATTCTGGAATATCCTGTGCAAGGAGAACACGGTGTCAGGTGTCTCTCGCAGGGAGCTCCAGCACCACAGGAGCCAGGACAGCGGAGATGCTCCTCATCCCCTGGCTCAGCTGGGTTATCAGGAACGAGAGACGGCGTTAAGGAGAGGCTCCCTGGTCCTATTACTGCTCCAGACGGACGAGCTTTGGGATGAGCATCTTTTGCCAGCGAGGCTGGAGGGAGCAGCAGGAGCATTCCCAGGCAGCACCGGGCGGGTCGATGGGAGACAATTGCGGTGCCACTGAATTGTTCTGTCCCAGACGCAGCTCCGGGCAGTGAGAGGCTGGCAATAAACAGAATTTGCCGGGGGACTGTTGGTGAAACCCTGCTTATCACCAGCTGTAAATTCGCTGCGGACACTTCCACCTTTATTTCCCACTCAGGGAACAATATCCCCTTGCTGAACCGGGATATACTGCTGTCGTTCTGCTCCACCAGCCTCGCTGAGGAGCTCGTAAAAATTAAGGCACGGGTTTAGCTCAGTGAGATAAGGGCTCTGTGGTGCCAAAAACCAAGCACAAAGTCGCTCCAGCCCAAGGAGGCTGTGGCAGCAGTGCCAGCTTCCCTCTCCCATGTTCAATTTGCTAAATTCTTGGAAACTACGATTAAAGAAGTGGCAGCAGTTCCAGAAGTCTCATCCAGCTTTTCTTTAATCCTTAACTTTTTGCAAGGAAGGATAATTTGAGATGAGCACACACTGGTGGCACTCGGGTCCCACATGGGCCTCAGCAGCAGCTCCCACCTTCTCCTCTGCCACCAGAGGAGCAGAAATGGAGGGAAAATGGGTCTTCCAGCCAGCCCACACCACCCTGGGCCTGTGGCCCAGCTGAGCCCTCACCCCACGTTTTGCAGTGCTTTCAAATGACTAATCAATTATTCTTTATTAGGGTTATTTCTCTCATTAGTCGTTTCTTCAATGCTTTCAATGTTTCATTAGTCTCCTCTCAAGTTACAGTGGATTTCGAGCACTGTGGAAGAGGATAATTCATTTTATTAGGTCATTTATTTTCTGGGCACATTTTTAAAGGTCAATTAATCCATCTAAATGGAGGAGGAAGTATGGAATAGCATATAGAGCCTCCCTCCCCGGCTGCCGGAGAGCCTGGTGTGAGTTCACTTGCCCAGGTAGGGAGGGATGCACCGATGCCTGTGCATGCCGTGTCCTGGTGTGACATTCCAACTGGAATTGTGCTTCCAGAAGCTGCTGGAATCTATTTTGCAGCTCCTTCCCGAGGATGGAAGAGCTGCTCAGCCCTCCCAACCCGAGAGTGGTTGCCGTGCCCATCCCTGTCCCCTCTGCTCAGAGCATCTCCTGCCACCAGGGTGGGTCCTGTCACAGCTCCCAGCTCCCAGCAGGGACAGAGGGACTCCAGGATCAGCACAGGGTGGGCTTTGGTGGTGAAGATCCATGGAGGGCTGGTCAATCCCATCTGACACTCCTCTATCACTCCTTAGAGGACCCGAGACCAGCTCAGCCCAGGGAGCCAAACCCAGGCCATGCATCTCTGCCGCTGCTGTTCCGGCTTGTGTTTACATTTGTATTGATGCCCGTGGTGTAAAACACCAATTATTTTAACTGAAAAATCCATGGACCAACCTAATAAAGCTTCCCCGAGAACAGGGATAGAAAAGCATGAACGGCTTGATGCCTCCATAAAATGTTAAAGGTGAGTTTTATTCCAGCTGGGAAATACTTGGAAATCTTTGAAAAGTCAAACCCTGCCCGTGCAGGAGCTGGAGAGGAGCCTGTGTCCTGCCTGGTGACAGGGAGGCACGGACACCCCCCCTTCCTGGGGACAGCAGTGACCCTGCAGGTGACTCCTCTCACCATCCCTGGTCTGATTCAGCAGGAAGGTGCCACTTTGCCAAAAATTCCCTGTTCTGGGGTCAGCTCGGCAGTTTTGTGAACTGCTGCACTCTCCACCTGGGGTTTTGGCAACAGCGAGCTGCAGCTGGCAAAAAGCTGGGCATTCCTTCCTGGGAAGAGCCACCAGCCAGGGAAAATACAGGTAAAACACCCCAACGTGAGGATTCAGAGAGCAGTTTTGGGTGATGCTGTAACAGCTTGGCAGAAGAATATTGAGGATGTGTGATTAGTCCCAGTGCATGGGAAGGGGAGCACAGAGCAAGGGCTCCTCCTGCTCACTGCTCACCAAACCGGACAGGACGCTCATTTTTCGGCCGTTCCAAACCTCTCCAGGTGTGTGCACCAGCCAAGGGCACAGGCACAAGGTGCCCTGGTTCAGATCAGCTCCTGCATCTTCCACCTTTGCTCAATCTCATTAAAGGAGCAGAAAAGCTTTGCCGGGGGCTCTTTACAAACCCCGGGCTGCCGCGCTGATCGATGCCGCCTCCGCGGCTGAGGGGACGCTCCTCTAATTGCAAAACAAAATATTTTTTTTTTCCCTCCTTCCAGCGCAGGAGCGAGTTCCAACCTCTCGTGATGCCAGGCAGGTTTCAAACCACTTATTAAATAATGCAGAGCAAGAGTTAAAAATTGATGTTAAACTTGATTTCCTGTAGCCTCCTGAGAGGCTGCTCAGCTCGTTATAGCCGACGTCTGCACCGCTCACCGCGAGCCTGCAGCGTGTTAGTGCTCATCAAACTCATGGAAAATCTCCTTTATTAATCTCCTTTCCCATGCCTGACTTTTCCAGGACACTGAAAGGCTCTTTCTAAAGGAGCCTGATGCTGTGGGGGGACAGGGCTCGCTCTGCTCTGGGTCAGGGTCTCATCACCCAGCCACGCGCTGCTCCCTCTGTGTCCTGGCACAAGCACCCTGCTGTACTTGGGGTTTTATCCAGAACAGATGACTGAAAATGGAAGGGCATGGATGGTGGGAGGCAGAGGTGCGCTGAGAAGATGCTGGGGACAGGTGGGATGTGTGACCTCGGAGCAGGAGCAGCTCCCATGGACTTGGGTTTAGCACCAGCCACCACCTCCAAGGGGAATCCCCTCGCCACACCCCGTTTGCCCTCTGATGCTGCAGCAGCACCTGAGCTGGGAGATGTAATCCTTGTAGATGTATCCCAAGTCTTCTGCAACAGGCTTAGGTTTCAAGCAGGCTAAATAAATATTAATAAACCGTAAAGAACCCGGGCTCCATTAGCAGAGGAGGGGGATAACAGATGGGCTGGAGTTAACTGGAACATTATTTCCAGCTGAGGAGCTGGGCTGATCCACAAGCCAGTGTGAGCAGCCCTGGAGCTCCTCTCAGTGCTCCCAGGGCCCCGAGATGGGAATGCTGTGAAGGACTCCAGCTGTGGCTCCACGTGCCCCTTCCCTGGGCAAACCCAGCACTGCCACCAAGCAGTGCCACCGCCACTGCCACCGTCAGTCAGGGCAGTAGAACACCCTGTACCCCCTGCCACCACCGCCCAGGGCACCTGTGGCACCCAGCATCACCTGAAAATGCCACCCAAGGCACCTGCGGCACCCAGCACGTGCCACCACTGCCACCCCGGGCATGCAGGGCACCCAGTACCCCCAGTCACAAGCACCCAGGGCACCCAGCACCCGCTGCCACTGCCACTCAGAGCACCCAGCACATTCCATCAGCACAGCCTGTAAAAAGCTGATATCCCAAAAGCTGATATCCCAAAAGCTGATATCCCAAAAGCTGATATCCCAAAAACAGGACAGGAGGTTTTGTACTCAGGCACTGCCCAGCCACAAGTGCAAAGAGCAATTACCAGTGAGGGAAAACTTCCTGGAACCAGCAAGAAGCAGAATCATCTTCAGAGGAACTGTCAAAGTGAATGAGAGAAGAAAAAGCCATTCAGCTTTTTAATAATTTGCGTCAGGCTTGGAAGAACAAACAACCGTGTGAAAAGGAGCATCCTCTGTATTACCAGGGAACCGGAGGCTCCCGGGCTGATGGGGACTTTCCTGCATCCCATAAAGCACTTTGTGAGATCTGCTGCTGGGAAAATGATGAAAAGGGAGGGAATGCATTGAGGGTTTTCTCAATTTGTTTGGTGTTTGCTTTTAGTAGGGCAAAAAAGGTACAAAAAATGGCCTGGCCACCTCGGATCCTCATCGGAGGGAGATCAGAAGGCTCCTGGCTTTGCTGACGGTGTGTGGGGGATGAGGAAACAAGAGGGAAGGCTGGCGTTTATAAATTGTAGCTATTAAATCTAAATGGGGGGAACGAAGTGGGCCATAATTGAGCTAAACCAGTCGTTTCAAGAGTAAAATCCCAATTTCGGCAGTCAGCAAGAAAGTTTTCATAAATAGAAATACCAACTGTTCAGGTGGAGAACTTAAAGATCTCCGTAGAAGTGAATGATAAAAGAGTTACTTGAATACATTCAGAGCCCATTGTTCGAGAGAAGAAAGCAGTAAAGAAGAGGAAAATAGGGCTCCTCAAAGTAATGAGTGGAGCAGATGAGGGAGAACAAAGGGCCGGCAGCTCTGCACCCACTTCATTTGTTCCCAGCTCATTGAGGGGAATGAGAATCGCGAGGCAGCGGCGGCTGTTTGATACCGCTGAAAGGGTGGTGTTATTAAAGCTCGGATAAATAACCCAGCAGGCACGGGCTGGGGGCTGCTCACACACATCGGGCTCCGGAAATGGGATTTGGGGCTTCTGGGGAGGGATCAGCATCTCTGGGGTTGTTGTGATGGATGCGATTGGTCCCGGTGCCTCTGGCAGCCCTGGCACGGGGGGCACCGGCTCTGTGTTCTGCTGGGGGGTGTGCCGGGAGAGATGTGCCAGGAGAGATGTGCCAGGAGAGATGTGCCTGTGCTGGCAGAGGTGTGCCAGGAGAGATGTGCCAGGAGAAATGTGCCTGTGCTGGCAGAGGTGTGCCTGTGCTGGCAGAGGTGTGCCTGTGCTGGCAGAGATGTGCCAGGTGAGATGTGCTTGTGCTGGAAGAGGTGTGCCTGTGCTGGCAGAGATGTGCCAGGAGAGATGTCGGGAGGGATCACGTCAGGGAATGTCCAAAGGAGGCTACGAAGACAGGGAAGGGTCAGGAGGGGCCACACAAGGAGCGGCTGAGGGCGCTTGGTGTGTGCAGCTGGAGGAGACTGAAGTCAAACCTCACCAGGGTCTGCAGCTCCAATCTCTGCTCCCTGTGACAGGGACAGGACCCTGGAGCTGTGCCAGGGCAGGTTTAGGTTGGATTTTGGGAAAGGTTCTTCCCCCAGAGGGTGCTGGGCACTGCCCAGGCTCCCCAGGGAATGGGCACGGCCCCAAGAGCTCCAGGAGCGTTTGGACACCGCTCCCAGGGACAGGGTGGGATTTTTGGGGTGTCTGTGCAGGGCCAGGAGTTAAACTGTGGTGATCTTTGTGGGTCTCTTCCATCTCAGGAGATTCTGTGACTCCGTGAGAGATGTCCCAGTGCCTCGGACAGCCTCTGAGCCAGCACCACACTCCCTGCACTGAAACAAGCTGCCCAAAACCTCTCCTACCAGGCTGTTTATTGTTTTGGGCTGCATTTATTTCCAATTATGATTCAGTTTATCCCAATTAAATGCCACTTATACTTCAATGTAGTTATCCAGTCCAATACTCCTAATTAGTTTGTAAAGTATTAGAAGTCAATTTTAATTATTTCCAGTGGGTTTCAAGGAAATCTCAATTAGATATCTGCTTTTACTCCGAGCAGTGGCTATCCCTTCCCCTCTCCAAGGTTTCCTTCCCCACAGTGCCCACTGGTGAGTCCAGATGGAGCCACAGGGAGCCGCGGGGAGCTCTGGAAGTGGGGGCCACCGAAAGCCAGCGAGGTGACCGGGCTGGGCCACCCCTCCCTGGCACCAGGAGCATCCCTGTGGGTGGGTAGCAGGCGGGGCGAGCGAGCCACAGCCTCTGTGCCAGCTACCTGGGGAGCCTCCACGCTGATAATTATCTGTACTCACACAGCGTCTTTTTTTGGTAATTGCTTCGTTTTGCACAGGATTTAATTACAGAATGCACACGGGGAATGCACAGCACGGTTCGATTTTCTGGGGCTCGTGTGAGTCGGGGGGAAGCTGCAGATGGGGAGGTCTGGCCCGGGTGTCCCTGTCCTTGGGGCAGTCCTGTCCCAGCAGGGAGGTGACAGCTGTTGGTGCAGAGAGCTGAGCAGGTGGCGTGTGGGTCTTTGGATCCACTTTTACTTATTCCATGCAAAGCCGAAGCTGAATTGATTTGCCCAAGCTCCTCCTTGACAGGAGTGGTACTCACTAAATTTAATTTTGTGCACAAAATCTCTCTTTTAAACCCCAAAACAGGGAGGGGCACAGTGGAAACAGTGTCACCTCAGACGCTGATGAGCAACTGCTGGTGCTCACATCCCTTCCCGTGTGGATAAATTCCCTCCTTGTGCTGGGAAAGATGAGTGGCAGAATCCCCCCTTCAAGGTGGCAAAATAACAGCACCAAACAAAAATAACAACACCCAAAAAAAAAAAAACAACAAAAAAAAAAAAAAAAAAAAAAAATCTAAAGCAATTCTGGGCTTTGACTGAAGATGAATCCTCCTCTTTGCTCATTATAAAATACCTATTATCTCCCTTTATCTCCGAGCCACCAGTGTTATTTCAATTTAACAGTGTATGGGAAATGCAAGGGAATATAATAAAAGAGCCATGGATGCACTATTTAATGTCAGAATGACAGATGCTACAATTAGGCAGACACGGCTATTTCTCCCCAAAATAGATAAAGATGAAATTTTTATAAGATTGCCCTGTTTGTGTTTACGATACGGTGCTGGTGCACGCTTTCATCACAATACAAATTAATACGAAAGCTCCGATTGCAGGGGGAACCTGAAGGGATTCGACAGCAGCTTTGCAAGTTGCCGAGCTGGCTGGTCATTCCCTCAGCACCGGGAATGCCTCGGCTGTGACAGGGACAGAGTGGCACCGTGGGCAGATTCAGGGCACCAACACAGCACTGGCACTGCACGGCCCCGCTCTCCCGGCCCCCTGGGAGCCCTTGACGCCTCTGAAGGTCTCTCCTTTCCAGTGCTGCTCCATTCCAAGGCGTGTTTGTACAGTAAGTGGGTCAAGGAATAGTCAACAGAAAAGTTATGTCTGTGTTTACCCAGGAATTATAGATATAGCCTGAATTATGCATGAATTAAAAGAAGTCAACACGAGCGCACAGTAAACATGTTGGCTTTGCCAGGGGTTTGAAGAGGGGGGATCAAGCGAGGATGTGCAGGGGAGGTTCCTGTGGTGTGGGAGTCAGAGGCAGAGTGATGCCGTGGGGTGCCAGGATGCAGGAGCCGTGTCCTGCCTGTGCCCTGGGGCCCAAGGGACTCCTGCACACCCACACTGGCACTTGTGGCACTGAGTTTATTCCTGGTGTTAATTGTTTCCCTCTTGTCAGCTCTCGCTGCTTGTCCCAGGTCAGATCCCTCACCCGGCGCTGGGGATGTTTTGGTGACGAAGCGCTGCAGACGTTATTTATTACTCTATTTCAGCCAAAACAAGCATTACTCTCATTTATTTATTAATCACTTTCCAAATTCAAAGGAAACATCTGTGCAGATTCGCAATTAAGGGGGTTGGTGGCTCGAGCGAGATTTCCCTGTAACTTCTATAAATAGACCCGGTGTTTATTGCTCATTGTCTCAATAATTCTGAGCAGTGATGATCATCCTGAAAACCCTTCCCGAGAGCTGTAACCCACCCACAGCCCTGTGACCCGGCTGCATCCAGAGAGGAGGAGGAGGAGGCGATGCTGCGGTGCTGCTGCCGCTCTCCAGCAGCATTCCCACAGGGATGGGCTGCTGGTAGGAGGGAATCCTCCTCCCCTGAGCTGGGTGATGGAACCAGCCCCATCCCAGAGGCCACTCCAATGATCCAAAGGGCATCACTGCCACTGCCTGACCACCCTTGAGCCCTGGGAGGAGTGTGTTGCTGCTCTGCAAACCCCAAACAAGGGGAAATCCCAGACCTCTCGTGCCACCAGCACATCAGGGATGACTATGGATGCTAAAAAGCTTTAGCAGAGAAATTTTCCAGCTTTCTACAGCATTCTGTGAGAGCCCTGTCTTTCCCATGCAAACTATTAAAAACAGTGCTACGGTTTTGTAAACTATCTGCACCTGCAAGTTGTTATGTAGTATTGTTATGGTACTGACTAGAGAAATATTTTGAAATGGGTGTTGTAAAGCCCCGCCAATCACCCTGAGAGGTGGGTGGCCAAAGGACCAATTACCTTATGCCATTCAACACACTTCTCGGGAACCAACATATAAAATCCTATTCAAATGTTATTAAAGAACTTCCATTTTGCTCCTGAACTCGGATTTTGCATCGTGATTCTTTCCCATCCTCGGTACAACAGCGACAGATGACTGTGCTGAGCTGTTCTCGTTCCTACCTGCTCCCTACATGTCACTCATCCATGGCAGCCTGAAGCCTCATCCCACCACATCCCTGGGCTTTGCTGCTCCACTTGGGGCACTCCCAGCTCCCCTCAAAGCCCTCACTGTGTTCCTGAGAGCCTGGACCAGGCTCCTGAAGTGCCATGTGCTTTCAGGAACAGGGAGTGTATTTATAATCCAAAGGCATCCTCGGGGACGAAAATTATAAATGAGGTGTTACGACTCAGCAGTTTGATCCAGTTCTGAGACTTAAAAGATTTGTTAATGATAAATATGTTAATGCCATTAGCATTTCAGAGGAGGAGAGGATGATGGAGCACAGGAGAGACCTCAGGACATGCAGACAGCTTCATCTCATGGCAGTGATGTGTGACAGGCAGAACAGGCTGCCTGCACTGCCACAGCGAGTCACACCTCGACCCCAAGGCCAACAGGCCACCATTTTTTGTTCTTGCCCCTGCTCCAGCACATGAGGAGCATCTCAAATGTCACATTTCATCATCTTGTGTCATCTCATCTCATCCCACACTCCTGGGTACTGGCGCGGCTTTTTCCCATCTCACCCCAGGCCTTGGCACCAGCCATGCCAGCTGCATTGTCAAAACTTTCACACCTGGGAACTAAACTGCTCCTGAGGACTTTGGGAACTCCATATTTCACCAATTTCTTCCATTTCACTTTCAGGTCTATCCATCACCGCCTCTTAGCAGGAATTTCCATATTCCAGCCGTGCTCTGCTCTGCCAGCCATCCCCTCCGAGCAGGCTCTAACCTGGTTTGCCTCACGCAGACGTGACTAACGCACTTAACCTTTTTTATGAGGCATATTTATTGTTTTCAGGCCTCCACTTTCCAAATCTGCTCCCAATAGACATTTGTCTTTTTGAGGTTTCCCAGTGTTTCCAGTGCAAAGCCTGAGAATCAATACAGCTCACATCCCTTCAGCTTTCCCGGCCGCCAGATCCAGATTGGATTTAAGCCGGGCTCCATCCCCCGTTAGGCTTTAAGCAGCCCGAGATGGAGCTTTATTGACTGTGGTGGGAAAGTGTGATTTATCCCCGCTGCTCATCAGCTCCATTTGCCCAACGGAGCCGCTCTTAGGGATGGCTGGGAGTGGGACTATAAACATATTTCACACTCTTCTCCTGAAAGAGGTAAAATACGGAGTAGATGGCTCTATTCTATCAGCCGCTGGTTATTCTCTCCAATATTTATTTCAAAGCCCTGCGCGAGCCCCCTTTGTGCGGGGAGGAGATAAACCTGCGTTTGAACTAATTGCAAATCACTTCTCCTGGCGGAGGAGCCGTGCGAGGGCGGCTTCGCTGGAACAACAGTGGGTTTAGGCAGCGGCTCTGAGCGTGCCGGGAAACTCACACAGGAGAGAGAGAGCTCAGCACAAACCCGGGGCTGAGCCCTTCGGTGCCCGCCCTCACCCCATGAGCAGCAGGAGAAGCTTTGCCTCCTGCGCGGCAGCTCGGAGCCGGCTCCGTGCCATCCCTTGGAAGCGAAGCCGAGCAGATCCTCCCGTCCGTGGGATGCCTCGTCTGGAGGCACCGGCAGCTGCTGCTCCAGGTGCCGGCTCCTCTCCCGGCACAGCTCCCGCACCGTCCCGCGGGTGATGTGCAGGAGCAGGTGCCTGGCTCGGGGCTCGCAGGGCTCTCTCTGCCTTTGGGAAGCCTGGGGGAGAGCGCTGTGCTGGGATGCGCCGTGCAGCTGCTCAGCCGCGCCGTGCTTATAAACCCGCGCTCCAAAGAAACGGTGCCAGCGCTGGAATTGCAAAAGACCTGGCAAAAAAAAAAAAGAGGAGGGTTGTGGAAGGTGGGCAGGTGCTCCGGCAGCTGCAGCCTGGAGCCTGGCTCCCTGCTGGCATCCCAGCCAAATCCCTCCAGGAATCTGACCTGTGGGCAAGCACAGAGTGTGGCTTGTGAGCTGCATGAGGAGCCGGGGCCACTCAGGTCCTGCTCCTGCTGGGATCCATGTTATCACTGCTCCGTGGTTGGCAGAACCACAGGCAGAAGTCAATCCATGTGCCAGCCATGGCCTTCTGACCAAGAGGGGAAAGGGAGGGAGCCCGTGTGGGCAGGAGCTGGGCTATTCCTGGCACTTACTGTCACACTTTATTCGTGGATAACTCCTGCACGGAGTTCTGTTTCCTCCCAGGAGAGGGCAATGCCACACACACTGCGGCCACCCTGCTGGGAGGGCCCCTGCCAGCTGGGCTGGGGACGTGTCCCTGGAGTGGACAGCTGGACAGGACAGTGCCCACACCCGCACAGCTCCTGCTGCCGGCGCTCCCACGGGAGGCAGATCTGTCTGAAAAACAAACCTTCCCTTGCCTCCGCTGAAGGTGGCCTGAAAATCCCAGAGAGTGTGTGTTTTAGCAATTCAGGAGAAATTAAACCAGCTTATTCTCAGGAAATCATCCGTTTCCCAGAGAGTCCGGGATGACGGCTGCTGGCACCCGCCCAGCGCGCTGTTAACAAGCGAGCTCGGAATATGAGGCAGCAGATCCGATGCGAATTATTTTTGCAAAGCCGGAGGATTTCATCTCAGATGAGCTGCCAAAGTGGGAAGTTTTAATAAGTGTAATCCTCCAACATAATTAACCAGTGAAGAGATTGGCCCTGGAAGGTTTAAGCGCTGCAGTCCGAGGGCTGAGAACGGGTGCTGGGACTGCAGCTTCGAGCCCTCCTTCTCCTAATCAAGGGGCAGGGAGGCAGCCCTGGAGCCTGCCCTTTTCCTGGCATTGCTCCATCAGGTCTTTCCCAAGGCAGTAGAAGCAAGGAGAAGAGCCTTGGATCCAGCAAACTCCCAAACTGCTCCTCAGAGAAGCTGTGGTGGGCAGAGCTCCACACCAGGCGGGTCTGGGATGGCCCCTACAGTGCTGGTTTGGTACAGGGAGGTTTGGGAGCTGATGAACAGGAGCCCTGCAAGATGCTTGGATTTGGGACGAGCTTCCTGGCCACAGGTTCCCACTGGCAGGAGTGGGAGAGCCAGTGCAGCTGATCATCCTTTCTGCTGTCAGCCCCACACAATTCCCCGGCGGGCGGAGTTGCTTAAAGACGCGAATTAAGGCAATCATGTTGTCTGCTGTGCCCCGCTCCCGTGACAGCTTCCCCGGCACGGCCGGAGCGGGAGGCTCTATTTGTGTCACGTCAGGAGTGAGGATGAGCTCTCAGGAGAGCCCTTCTTTACCGGGAAGTGGCATCTCTGTCGTGTAGTCCAGAGAGAAATCAATGAGAAAACGAGTCAGGGATCAGCAGACGAGGCTGATGACTCTTTCCTGTCACACTTTGGCTCGTGTAAAGGGGGGGAATGGTTGTGGGGTACCTGGGGCTGCCCTGTGGTACTGGGGCTGCTTTTTCCCATCCCACCTGTGTTTCCCAGGCAGCGGCTCCGCTGAGAGCCCAGCACAGCAGTCAGCAGGTCAGGTGTCCTTGGGGTGAATTCCTTCACGCTCAGCAAGTCTTTCTTGCCACAAGCAGCAAGAGGGAAATAGAGGAAAAATGATCAGATTTTCTCCCTCATTGAGACGGTGGAATATTGGCTCCTGATAGATAAGACAAAGCGGGGATAAAGGGTCGCGTTTCCATTAGATCTTCTTAATTGGGCTTTTTCCTGAAAGTGCAAAATCAATATTTTCATCTACATGAACCCAATAAGCTCTTTGGGCCACTTGTAATAACACAAATCTGGGCCTGGTACATGTGGACTGGAGGAGCGTGGGCAGCTGCCCGCTGCAGCCCTGGGACCCATGGCACGGGGAAAAACTGCCCTGTGCCAGGAGCTGCTGTGCTGGGCCACGGGGATCGGAGCTGTGACACTGGGACCAGGGTTGTGCCACTGGGACTGGGGCTGTGCCACAGGGATCGGGGCTGTGCCACCGGGACCAGGGCTGTGCCACTGGGATTGGGGCTGTGCCACAGGGATCGGGGCTGTGCCACAGGGATCAGGAATGTGCCACGGGGATCGGAGCTGTGACACTGGGACCAGGGTTGTGCCACTGGGATCGGGGCTGTGCCACCGGGACCAGGGATGTGCCACTGGGATCGGGGTTGTGCCACTGGGATC
>VWZT01015222.1:337359-358134 GCA_013397055.1 Pachycephala philippinensis
GGGGCTGTGCCACAGGGATCAGGAATGTGCCACAGGGATCAGGGTTGTGCCACAGGATGGGGGTTGTGCCACTGGGACCAGGGATGTGCCACAGGGATCAGGAATGTGCCACAAGGATTAGGGCCATGCTGGCATTGGGATCCCAGCTGCAGGCTGGTGTTGGAAGCCCACCTGGGTGCCAACATTGGGATCCCAGCTGGGGGATGGTGTTGGAAGCCCACCTGGGTGCCAGCATTGGGATCCCAGCTGCAGGCTGGTGTTGGAAGCCCACCTGGTTGCCTGCATTGGGATTCCAGCCTGGGTTTGATGTTTGAAGCCCAGCTGGATGCCGGTGTTGGGATCCCAGCTGGGGGATGGTGCTGGGATCCCTGCCAGGGGCTGGTCTTGGAAGCCCAGCTGGGTGCCAGCATTGGGATCCCAGCTGGGGAGTGGTGTTGGAAGCCCAGCTGGGTGCCAGTGGTGTGCGAGCGATCAAAGACTTCAGCGCTGGAGGAAAAAAACCCCAATTCTGAGCCCAGCATCCTCAGTCAATATCTGCCAATTCCTAAGAAATTGGCCACCTTGAAGTAACCGAGGTGCAAAATAGAGCCGATTAGAAAAATTAAACTCAGGCTGAGCTGGAAGAAAGGCCATTCAGCTCACTGCAAACATTATCTGCTCTAATTGGAAGCTTTGTTTAATTTGGCTTTGAAATTGAATTCCTTTTCCTTTCTGGAGAACTGTTATTACCTTAATTCTCCGCTCTGAATAAGACCATTTATATGGTCAAATATGGCTTGTTTGCAGCACAGCAAGCCCAGGAGCGGAGCAGCCACCGCCTCTCCCGCGCCTCCAGCCCCCTCCTCAAACCCTGCGCTGTTCCCCGGTGTCGATGCACATTCAGCCTCCCCATGCCGGCCTTGCTTGGTAGTTACATTATTCATGGAAAGTGCAAGATCTGTTCGCGCTTCACCCTCCCTCGCAGGCAGATTCTCCACATTCCCCGTTCGCCTTTGGGGCAGCAAAAGTGGAGGCAACTCCAGGGCAGGGAGACTCCCAGCCCGGGACGCTGGGCTTCCCCAGGGAAGAGGAGCACGTCCTCGTGCATCCATGGCTGCCGCTCTTCGGGATGAGACATCCAAGTGAATTTTCCTCTCTCCACACCGGCTCTTCCTCCGTCCTCTTGCTTATTTGCAGAACAGCAATTGAGGGAAGACAACAGCGTAATGAAGGCATTGCATCCCAATTTCCAAGTGTGGCCAACAAGATCCATCAGGCACTTTGGGAAAATCAAGAACTTTATCTCCAATCAGCCAGCTTTTATCTGCTTAGGGATAAACAAGGCTGAGGAACCAGCGGTAGCAACAGCTGCATCGTAAACAAGCCTGAAACCAGACCCTTCTGCTGGAAGTAAATAATTGATCTCCGAAAAATTCTGCTTAGGCAAAGCCATTTCAATTACCTGGTAGATGACGATGAGTGTGGAGAGAGGTTAACGGCTCTGAAATATTTAAGGAGAAGATGTTTGCCTGGGCGCACTGTGGTTTGTCTTTCATTTACCCAAAAGAGGGAGATGATTTGAGCAGTGAAGTGATAGGGAGGCACAGCCCTCTGCAGCCCCAGGCTGGGCTGGGCTTGGAGCAGCCTGGCCTGTGGAAGGTGTCCCTGCCCATGGCAGGGGGTTGGAACAAGAGGAGTTTTAGGGTCCCTTCCTTTGCTCCAGTCCATTCCCCAGAGGTGACAGGCGTCCCCTGGGTGGGTACATGTGTCAGAGGAGCTCTCCACGCTCCAGAGGAGCGCACGGTGCCAGGCTGGGGTGCCTGGCTGTGCTGTGCCACTCACAGAGCGCTATCAAAGCCTCGGTGTTATCGCCGCGGCGGGTGCGAGCGATCGGCTTTGGTTTCGTGAGAGCTTTGATCATGCTACCTCAGCTGTGGGAAATGCGTGGTTCCCTTTGTTTCGCTTAACTTCCCTTTCTTCACTTTCATCCTCATAAATAATTTATTCTTGTTTGTTCTGTTCACTTTCATATTTTTGTTTTCTTCCCCATTAAAATTCAGCTTCAGTGGCTTGTGGAGAAACTTTGAAGATCTCCCTCCCTGTCCTCAACCTTTCAGAAGGAACAAATTCCTCCCAGGTGTGGTCACAAGGAGGGAGACACTTAACCCCTTCTCTCCTGGCTGCTCCTTGCAGAGTGCCCACCCTCAGCTCTGGTTCCCCACACCTCTGGGGGGTGGAGCATCTCCAAGGATGCAGCAGGTCCCAGGAGTGAGAGCGGACATGGACAGAGCCCCAGCCCCGCCGAGGGACTGACCGTGAGGATGAAACTACTTCTGACATTATAACGCGCTCTGCTTTGGATCTGCCAGGTCAATAAAAGCCTCCTCTAAGGAGGGAGTGCTTCTCTCATGTTGAAAAGATTTTAAATTTTCAAATCAGAGCACATATTCGGTGGACGGAAATGCCCTCACACAGCTGCTGAGGAGGTCTCTCAAAACCACAGCACAGCTCATCCCCTGGCCTCACCCTGGCCTCAGCCATCTGCCCCCTTCCCTTTCCCTGCAGCAGCTTCCTTAGCTGATCTTTTTTTTTTTACAGACCTCTCTTTTTTTACATTTTTCCCCTACTTTTCCACACTGAAAGACGGATTTTATTGTATTCGCCCTCAAACCCTCCAACACAAAGTGCATCCACCATTTCCCATTGCATCTGTTCTCCCCACGTGGCTCATCCCAGGTTCAGCAACTCCACCTGAGTTCACATCAGCATCTGGGGGTGTAGTGAAACACACCTGCTGGCACCAGGTTTTCCCACTTTGGTGATCAATCCTCAGGCTTTCAACTCCCTAGGTGAGAGCTGGGCTCTGTCTAGCGAGCTCTGAAGCTTTCCTGGGCTGTGGCTGTGGCCGTGGCCTGTGCTGTTTGCCCTCCTGGATAAAGTTGTCATCCGCAGCCTTTTCTGAGCATCAGGAAGGTAATTACTCAGAGAGGAAGTAAGATGCCTCTGCATTAGCAGGTATCGTTTGTTCTGGGGTCGCAAATTGCGCTGCTGTCGCTGTTAATGCTCTGACAGTGGCACCCGAGGCCCTTCGGAGGGGAGGGTGCTGCTCCCCGCTGTGCTGAGCCCAGCATCGCTCGTCTCCTCCAGTTACCATCAGTATTTAAAAGTGTATCCCGGAGAACTGGGTCTGCTTTTCAGTTCGGGGAGGCTGAGCGTGCGTGTGCCACCTCCAGCTGCCCAGTGCGATGCAGGGGCAATTACCGGTGATTATCAAACATGTCAGTGATGTGACTTACCCCAGAGGAGCTGGGAGAGCTCTTTAAAGTGCTGATCCTGCAGCCCACAGTCCGGGGAAGGACCCAGGAAAATTGGCTGCGAGTGAGTCTCGCCCCTCACATGCAGCGAGATCCTGCCTGCGAGGCTGCCTCTGGGGAGGCCTTGCTCTGATTGTAGCTCCTGTCTGAAATTTCTGGGTCAGGATTATTGATTGGGATCATTAATTGGCCTGGCTGTGTGAGCGGTGGGGCCGCAGGGCTCCGAGGTGCCTCGGTAGGCAGATCTCCGCGCAGCCTGCCGAGGCTCCGTGCTGGGTCTCCTGGCGGCTGCTGCTGGCTCCGTGCCTTTTTCCCGTCTCTCTTCCGTGGCTTTTAAACACCGGGCTGAGCCCTTTGCCCTCACCTCTGCCTGTCCCGCCGCTGTGTGGCCGTGCCCTGCTCCTGGGCTGGCACCGGGGGTGTCAGCACCCCGTGTCACCACGGGTCACTGGGGATGGAGAGGGACTTGATCCCGGTAAAATGTGCAGGAGATCTCCCTGTGGGATCCTCAGTGGAGCTGGCACAGTTTTAACTGCTCCCACAGCAGGGAGAGGGTGCAAACCCCACCCGTGAAAAAGCACATTCGTTTGTAGGGAAGCTTCCTATCTAGGACTCTCCTCGCAAATGTATTTCAAGCTGAAGGGCTTATGGCAAATAATCACCCTCGGATGTGTGTCTCTCTCTGCTGCTGTGGGATTTATAACATCCAGAAAACAGACAAGCCCAGGATAGCACCTTAACCAACACGTGTTATGTCAGTTCACACCATGTTACCCTCCCTGCATATTTTCTGTACTAATCGGATTTGACTTCCCTGCAAACTGACAGCGCTCGCAGGTTGGCACACAGGCACACACCACTCCTGGAATTAAAAATAGTCAGTAATCGGCACCGCTGGGCAGCTTTGATCTCAATCCCATGCAGACCGTGATGGTTTTCCAGCGCAGGCACACACGCCGGGCATGGGTAGGAGCGTGTTTGTGCGGGGAGGCAGGTGGGCTGTGAACATCCCGAGGGATGTGCTGTGAGCTCCTGTGCCTCTGCAGCGTGCCAGAAACCACCCATTTTTAGGGCTGGGGATCGAGGTTGAGGTCTCCGAGGGACCTGAAATTCAAAATCCTGTCAAAATGAGTGGGTTCGCTTCCAGTGAGTCATCCGTGTGAAGCAGGAGGCTGGAGCCCGAGGTGGTGGGGAGGGCTGGGGGTCGCGCTGGGGCTCGGGGGGCAGCAGCAGCCCGGCACATCGGGCACTGCTCCGGCTGCAGCAGCGCTCCTGCCTCTGCCGACACCTCTGCAGATTGCAGGGCATCGGGTGAACTCGCAGCAGGCGGCTCTGAGCGCTGCCAAAGTGCTGCTGCTCATCCTGAGGAGAGCTCCAGCCACCCGGAAAGCGGGGAAGGGTCTCCCGAAATAGCCTCCTCGGCTGCTGTGGGAACAGGCTCCGCTTTGGGGAGGAGCCGAGGATATCTCGCATCGTGAGCTCCGCTCTGGTCGTGACAGACAAAGCAAAGGCTCTTCCCAGAACCCAACTCCCAACCGCAGGGCTTTCAGCAGCAGTGGCTGGTTTGAAGGAAACGGGAATTTCTTTGCCCCGAGGAGGGAGGGAAGACAATAGATAGAGTTGGGTTAAACAGTAATCACAGGTTGAGGGAAAGAACAGAGGAATTTAAAGCTAATTAAAAGTATCTGAGGTTTTTTAAAACCACTTCTAAAGCAGATAAATGGAAATAACCCACCGGGTGCTGATGAGCTTTGAATTTTGTTAGGAATCACAGAAGAATAAATTTAGCAAATCACCAGGAAAGGCTAATGCAGCCCTGGCGCTCCAGCACACAACCAGCTCTGGTAATTCGCCAAATTCCTGACAATTATCCATTTCAGGAGACACTTCCACTTATCTTACCTCACCTTAAAACCTTCCTATTGAACTCTGCCTGTGATTAATCTTTGATCTCGCTCACCTTTCTCTGTTCTCCATTATCGCTTTCCTGCGCAGTGACATCCATCCTCACCTGCCTGCCCCTTTTCCTGTGGCTGCTCCATTTCAGAGGGATTAAGCTTTTAATTGCAGGGAGTTTTTTTTGCTTCATCACTGCATCATCACAGAGCTGCCTGGCAGCTCTTTGAGGCTTCTGGGGCAGCTCAAAGCCTTTCCAGAAGGATGGGTGGGATGCTGCAGAGGGCAGCTCCCTTCCAGGAGAGCAGGATTTGGTCCAGACCCCAACCAGACACTGGTGAGAGTGGCAGCTTTGGGCTCTTAAGGAATATGGAAGTGGGAATTTTCCAGAAACTGAGGGTTTTTTGAAAGAGGGATAAATGCAAGATGGAAAATACCAGGGGAAGGAGGATGGCAGCCTTGAGACATCCCAGCATCCCTGGCTACGGCACGCAGGGAACTGGGGAATGGGGAGGGGAACAATGTGGGATGGCAGAGTAAGGAAGAGGAGATAATAATAATAAAAAGGGAAATGAAATAAACACAAGAGAAATCCAAGCTGCATCTCAATAGACTGTAGGGTTCAATGAGCAGCTGGGACAAAAAAAAAACCTGCAAACACCGTGGTTCCTGAATAATAGAGATGGGAGAGCAGGTGATGATAAGGCGACCGAAGGAAGGAAGGAAGGTGGGAAAAAATAGAAAGGAGAAATTACTGGAGGGAGAAACCTGCAGGTGATGTGCTATTTTGCTATGCTAATAAAGAGATGAAAGCAACTGGAACAGGAGCAGAGACTGGAAAAAGTCTTACTTTTGTTGGAAAGAATAAGAGGATAAACGTTTTTAACATTTATGAAGTAGCAAAATAAAGCAAAGAAAGGCTCAGAACATCAGCTCGTAGATGAGGAAATTAAAGCACATAAAATATTTATTCATTTGTGCTTAGTGGCTGTCAGCCATGCATGCATTGGAGAAATGGGATGTTTCTAGGCACAGTTTTATTCTTGCTCCTATTTTTCCCTCCTTTCCCAGGGATGAACAGGAACAATTTGGTGAATAGTAGCTGAACACTCGGCTCATTTTCTACATTCCATTAATGTTTCATTTCTTAATACCCTTGAAACAAAAAATGGGAAGTTGGTATAAAACATTATTCTCCTTTCAAATCACGGAGAAAAGGAGCGTGGTTCCAGGCCAGGCAGCAAGATTACAAACTGGCATCTGTGTTAGAATGGGAATGCAGTGCTGGTGTCAGTGCCAGGCTGGAATAGGCCCTTTAATGAGCCACAGAAAGAGGGATGTAACACAGGTTTTTCCATGTCACCAGCTGTCTCCAGCCTGGCCCAAGAGGACCATTTCTGAAGAAAGCTCTTGGCTCCTTGTCCCTGAATATTTCACCTGCCATCCTCACCAACACAGGGAGCAGATTCTTTGCTCCAGGCAACTTATCAGTTACTGCATTGGCAAGGAAAGCAGCTTCCTAATGACAGATGTGGGCCTCAGTGGCTGGAGGTGGCACCGGAGCTCTGCGTGCTCCCCAGACCTTCGTTAGATTCTTCACTCAGCAGCGCTGCAGGAACAGTGCCACCGGCACTTGGCAGGTGCCCCTGGACCTGGGCACCAGGGAGAGGGGCTGAGAGGAAGATCTGGCTGTGAACAATCCCTGTCTACCCCTTCTTGTGTCTTTCTGGAGGAAATCCAGCTGTGCATAGGAGCCAGGAGCAAGGCACAGATCCCCACTGGGCTGGAGCTCTGTCCCTTTGTGCCCGGGCAGGGCGAGGGGCGGGCAGGGGCTGTACCTGGGGCGGGACTCACCTGCAGGGCCGTCGGGATGAGCAGCACCGTGGGGCTCGGCAGCTCTCTGCACCGGAGAGAGGCACAGCGAGGGTTCACTCACCCCCATCGCCCGCGGGGCAGCGCTGGCCCCAGGCAGTGCCATGTCAGCCTCTGGCCTATTGCTGACTTTAATTTGTTGGATGGGGAATCCCGGGCGCTCCAGCCTCGGCTGGCACCGCCTGCTGCCTGTCAGATGCATTTACTCTCCAACAGCAGCATCCAGACTTGACCAGCCCTGAGCTCACTCGTTGCTCCTTTCCTTTGGGAAGCAGTTCTTTCCCTTTGCCAGGCTGCCCTGATTTACCTGGGTGTGTATCCACCTTCCTGCCCCGTTCGAGCTGTGAGAGCCCAGCAGATCAGGCAGCCGGGATTTCTGGGGATGGGTGGGCAGATCTGCCTGGAGGATGCAGGGATGGAATCCCAGGTGTGGAGCAGCTCCATGGGCAACCTGGGGCTCTGTGTCCCTGTTGTGCCCAGCCTGGCTGGGTGGCAGGGGTGGCAGGAGCAGGGGGATCTCCAGCTGGAGGAGGAGCAGGCGGTCAGGGCTGGAGCTGCACCTTCCCGGGCAGTGCTGTGAGCAGGAGCTACCCTGTCCTTCCAGCCAAGGTTGGGTCAACGCCTGTTTTTGCAGAATTACAAGTGCTAATGTTACATTACATGTTTTCCTGGGTCTCTTGGGATTAATGGCAAAGCTGCTGGTTAGCCCAAGGGATTTTCTAAATCCTCCCGTTCCAGGAGCGCTATCGCAGGAGAGCTGTGCCTGAGCCTTGGGCAGGGTGGGAAGCGCAGGAGAGCGTGTGCTGCTGCCTTTGCAGCCTTCTGTAAAGCACAGAGATGTCAATATTAATATCACCATAAAGCTCAAAACCTCCCTTGATTTTTCGCTTTATCAGAAATGATAAATTCTTGGAGAATTTCTTATTCTGGATGCTACAGTTTCCGGTGAGATACTTGGATAATGGAAGGTAAAATCAATCCATTGACTTCAATTGGGATCTGCCAACTTGTATCAGCTGAAAAGATTTTCTTTTTTTGTCTTCTGGTGACAATCTTATCAAAGTAGGGCTGACCCTGCCCGAGCAAAGGAGAAGCTGATAACCACAGCAAGCAGTTCATTGCACACCCAGATGATGCAACTTCCATCTCTGATGCGGGATCAGAGTTATCTCAAGGAGAGATAAAACCAGAAGCAGCAATTTCTCAGGGTTGTAGCTGATGAAGCACTTTAACAGCTTCTATGGCACTTGTGGAAGGTTCACAGGAGCTCCTGCCCTGTGGCAATACCAGAGTCCGTGAGCCACAGGTGCCACGTGTCACAGTCATGCCCAGCTGGGAGCTGGGTGCCACGTGTCACAGTCGTGCCCAGTGGGGCGCTGGGTGCCATGGAGAGCTGGTGAGCATCCCCTGCCCAACCCTAATCCTTGCCAGCTGCTGAAATCAAGGAAAGCCTTCAGGGTTCTTTTTTCCTAGGCGGATGAAGCTTGCAAACGCAAGGGTGGGGTGATTGAGCTGTGTATGGATGTAGCTGTAAGGAGGAAACAGCAGCAGAGTGAGGGATGTGTCCTCTGCCTTGGCTGTGCTGCTCCTGCCTGTCCTGCTCTCCCCTGAAGAGCATCCTGTGCTCCTCTCATCCACACTGGGCTCCCAAACCCTTCTTGTTCCCTCGAGGCCTTCAGCATCAACGTTCTGCACATAGACTCTCTCGAAAGCCCTGGCACTTGATTCAATCACTGCTTAATCTAACCCTCTAATTTAATCAATACTTCATGGACAGGGTCTTTGTTTAAAAACCCAAACAAACACAAAACCTTCCAGTCTCTTTTGTGATTGCTTTGTGCAGGTGTTATTAGGTTAATGCAATCAGCAGCGATAAAGCTGCTCTCCATGTAATGAGGGATCAGCCTTGTTGTGGGTGCTGTGGAAGGCAGGGAAGCAGGAAGAAAGAAACCACAGGCTGGGTACTTGAGATGTTACCAGTGACACCAGCAGATTCAGGGTGACCCTTCCTGCTGCAGGAATAATGGGAGGCACCAGCAAATGTTCCACCTCCTCTCCAGAGGCTCTGAGTGAGAAGCAGGATGTGCTTCTACGGTATCAAGAGGCCAGGAAGGATGGACACGGGTAGGAGGATGGAGGTAGACTGCACGGATTTCCAAGGTTGTGCAGCTCTTACAGTGGGGAGTGTGGGCTCTGGCTGCTCAGGGTGCAGCTGCTTTTCCTCACTGGAGCCCCAGCTGTGCCTGGGCACTGGCACGTGGCTCCAGCTGCAGGCTCTGCCCACCCTGTGCCCACTGGTAGTGCTGGGGGAGCACATGCTCGGGGCTGGCTCTTGGCTGAATGAGGCGATGCAGCAGCTCTCGATAATCACGAATCCTTCAGCAGTCTTTCCGTGTTTAATCAAATTTGTAGAGCCTCAGGCCATTCATGAGGAAAAAGTGTTTTCCATCTGTAATAAGAGGAAGGTTTGGCTGTCAAGGGGTGCGAAGCCAGATAATGAAGTTATTCTTTCTCGTTGCATTTTGCTGTGAGTTTCTTTGAGAACGCTCTCAACAAAGTAATGATGCATGGAGGAGAGGTTTCCAGGCTCTATAAGTGGTGGCAGCACCTTCCACTTGCAGGGCTTAGGAATGCCAGCTTCATAAAGCCAGCCCCTGTGGAAGTGCAGGATGGGTGGACTTGGTTTAAAGGGATAAAAATGCAGAGGTGCCCTTGATACTGCAGGTACAAACCCAGTGGGGCAGAGATTGGTGTCTCTGTGGAACAAAACCCATGGTGCCTGCTGGGATTTTTCCATCCTAAATTGTGTGGATAGTGCTGGTGGACTGTCCTTGCCGTCTCTGTCTTCACCTGTTTGAGAAATTTCCCCAATTTAGCCTGCAAAAAGCTGTGGTGTTTTGTTCACATTGCACTTCTACTGAAGCAAATCAACCGCAGGAAAGCCAGCAAGGGAAAAAAAAATACAGAAACAAACTACAGTAAGTATGAGGAAGGGGATAAAAAAACATAACAAAAACATCTCTACCTTCTCGGTTTTTTTGGGAAAGCTCAGTTGACTCCCTTGGAGCCCCCAACAAAGTCAATGATACTTCATCTTTAATTTGATTTTTCCCTTCAGTAAGGGTGGTGAGCATTAATGTCACTGTAATTTCTGCAAAGTGCCATTAGATAACGGGGGAATATCAAACGTGAAGATTATGTGTGGTATCAGTGGCAAAATATTATACTCAGCAGTGATTTAGAAGAACATTAATGTCTCAGGCATGCTGTGAGAGATGTCAAGAATTGGACAATAAAATGTCTCATTCTTCAAACAATCACCGGGGGCTGACGCCTGGCTGCTGGGGAGGCAGATGGGCGCCCGTGGAGCCGAGCAGCCCCTCCGCAGCCGCTGCCCTGCCCGCGTTTCTCCGAGGGCAGACACCTCCGCTGCGCGGGGGAGTGATGGATGCTGCCCATTTCCAGCGGGTCGATAGCGGGATCGCTGTAGACCACCGTTATTTTTGTGTTTAATTCACTGAATAAAATGAACCAGGTAAATCACTCCGAGGAGATGGGAGCGGATGTTAATAGGCGCATTTGCAGCGCTATCTAAAAATGAGCTCTGCAATTACTGACTCATGCCGGCGCTTGCGCTCGGTGGCGCGGCTGGAGGCAGCGCTCACCCGCCCCACCAGGGTCCTGGGGAGCAGCCCCCAGGCTGCAGGTCAGTGGGGCTCTGCCAGGGTGATGCCCAGACCCTGGCAGTGCATCACAGGGGAACAGGGCCCTGATTTTTTGTAGCCTTACAGGCCTGAGGCTGAGCCATGAGGAATGGAGTGGGGTTGGGCAGCTCTTCATACACCCATAGGATTGGGTTGGAAGGGAGCTTAAAGCTCATCCCACTCCAACGGGGGTGGTGCCAAACGATCTGGGCAGTGCTGCCATAGAAGACACGGTGCCTCTCTCCAGAAGAAATGCAGAAGTTGGGCCGTGGGCTGTGCTCCTTCTCTCCCTGGGGCGGGAGTGGAACCTCCTGAGCATCCTCAACTTTGAAGTTCCCAGCCTCCATGAGAGGCTCCGTGGTGCCAGGCTGGACCAGGCGCTAGACAGGCGATGTGCAGCACTCTGCCAGCTCCCCAAAACAGCATCGTACCCAGGGCTGGGTTAATCCCTGCAGAGCCAGAGCAGGCCATGGATGGGTGCTGGGATGCGCTGCCACCAGCACGCAGCATTCCCACCTCAGCAGGAGGAGAGGGAAAGGGTGGGGGGCCCGGGTGACATGGCCATCGACCCGTTTATCACGGCGGAGCAGAATTAATCGCTCGGATCAGCAGAGTCATTGTGGCTTACAGAAAACAAAACAAAGGCAATTATTATTCCTCCCTTGTCGGGGGGCCGTGGCTAATCTCGTTACGCGCAGCAGCGAGGCGCCGGGGAAATCTCACGGTGCCGATAAAGCGCTCGGCAGCTGCACAAAGCAATCACGGCGAGACCGTGGGGCTGTGCCGGGGGCTCGGCCCCTCCCTGGGGCCAGGCAGGGCTGTCCCCAGCTGAGCACGTCCTGCCTGCCCTCACAGGGAGCCCTTCGGCAAGGCAAGGTGGGTGCTCTTCCTCACCTCCAGGTGCCTTCTCCCATGTTAATGTTAATGCCTGGTCTGCCAAAACCTCCTCCAGAAGCAATGCAATTTTGGGGCTGTGGGACTGATTCCCCCACAGGCACCCTGAGCAGCATCATCCTTGTGGCCAGAATCAGCCGGAGGCATTGCCATGTCACCCTCTTAGCGCTGCCCATCAGAGATGTGTTGTCCCAGAAGGTGCCACAGCTGCTCTGGGCGCTGTGCAGGCTGGGATAGAACAGCGATAGAGCGGTGCTTGGGTTTTTTTATAACTCCTAAATCATTCCCCAGCTCTTGCTGCTGCTTTAAATTGTAACTTGGCTTTTAAAAAGTTTATCGTGCACTAATTCATTCAGCCCGTTCATTTCCATTCTGCTGACAGGGGACAAAATTGCTTCTTTTTTCATCCCAGAGAATTCTAACTTTGTCAATTTATGGCGCCTTTTTGATTTAATCAGGAAATTTCCTAAACTTCCGTGGCAATAACAAGACATTTTTCAAGCAGTACCTGAGAGCGGGCCGGGCATTATTTATAGCCCTGGTGCACACAGTATTTCAGAAGGACTTCCCGTGAGTCACTGGTGGTCAGAAAATGCAGGTTGTTCCCAGCATCACTTGATTCTGCTCCTGGGGAGCAACTGGAAAACCCCTTTTTTTGCCTTTGTTTTGCCATTGTCTGAAAAGTCCATGTGTTGCCCTTTCCTTCTTCCCACCCTGGAGGAGCCCAGACCCCTGGGATGACCTGGTCATCCTGGCCACCTCCACTGCCAGCATGTCACTTATGTGCCATGGGTGGAGCTGCTCTGGTGCTGCCCTGCAGAGCCGGTATCACACTGTTCTGTGCTGAAACACTGTCATTTCACTCTTGCAAACACTGTCAGAGCAAGTCACGGGAGGGATTATTTTTGGCTCTGTTCAGCGTAGTTACCTAGCAATTTGCAGGAGGCTTGGTGATACTGGGGAGCTACTCAAGCCATGCGAGCTGCACTGCAGTGAGCGATTCAGTTGCTGCCTTTGCTTGCTTCTGCTGCTCACAAATAGTCCAGGTGCCAGCTTGGAATCTTACAAATTTGTTCTCGGTTGGATGGATTTCAGCCCCGTTGCTTGTGTGTGAAATATTTCCTCTGATCGTTGCTTTTGAGCGCTCGCCGCCTGTGATTCCCCCATCACGCCTGGGCTCGGCTGCCGGCGCGCAGCAGAGCTTTTCCTCTGCCTTGTGAAAGGAAGGGAAAACCACGGCGTGTGCTGATATGGATGTTCTGTAGGACAGTGCTGGGAAACCTCTTTTGATGTTTTGCTTTCACATTTCTCGAGTTGAAAAGAAATAACGTGCGAACGCCTTCCCCTTCCGCTCCCGGCGCCGTGTGCTCCCCTGCACGCTCAGCACCGCCGCTCCAACCAGCCGTAAATACTGTTTGTGTTTGGCTTATTATCTCCAAGGTAATTTATGCTTTTCTGCTCATCCAGGGCGTTTACAGGCCTTCTGTTCTCTGCAGAACTCCAAGTGTTGTGATGAAGAGTTGTTATTTTTCAGTTAAGAAGCAATATTGATTGCCAAAAACCAACCAAAATCAGTGTTTCCATTCTCCCAGTGTCAAACTGGAAGGGAAAAGCCTCAAGGAAAAGGCCATGTGGGGCAAGACAGGGACAGTAGAATGCAGATGGCAAAGAGCCATGGTGCTATGGTAAATTTTCAAGAATCTTAATTAGGAACAAATTAAAGATACTCCAATTCCACATACAACATGACCCCTGTAATTAAATTATTGCTAAAATGCTCTAGACTTCTTCCTCCTACGGGCATCTCTGGCATCTCTCCCTGGCACTGCTGCCGGGCATTGTGCCCATCCTGGTGGGCTGTTTCATATCCCAATTGAACATTTGATGTGGGCAGTAGGTTGGATCTCATAAATTGCCATGGCTGAAGGACACTTCCTGAATCTCCTCAGGCTGTGGCAGTGCACGTTCTGCAGTGGGCAGTGGCTGCATGGTGACGTTAGCAGGGACAGACGACGCTCTTCAGGGGAAACGCCTTCAGGAAACTTCTTCCGTGGCACATCCATGTTGGCTGGATCTATTATCCAACCATTTTGTTCTCCGAAGCATTGCAGAGAAGACAAAATGAGAACCACGGTCCTTCCGGGAGCTCCAGCGGGTGCTGGATGTTTGCTTTAAATAGAATTAACCATGCAAATTGAATCATGTGAGTGTAAATTAGCACTCGTTCCACCAGAGCTCTCGGTGTCGCTTAACCTACCATTTACCCCAAGACATCTGCTAAGTGCCATTCTTTCGAGTACTTAAACAGCACCTCTCGCTACCAGAGAGCCCCAGCCCCGCGCACCAGCAGAGCTGCCGCAAGCCTGTAATTATCGTTAAAGGACTATTGTGCTCCTGGCGCTGATGAAGGCAGCGGGTGAGGCTTTCCAGGCTGGCTCCCTGCTTGCCAAGGGGAGGATGAGTGGGGCTGGGGCTGAAGCCTGCCGGCTCCCTTCCCGTGCCCGCTCTGGCAGCAGGGAAGGGTCTGGCACACCACTACGCTGATGTTGCCCAAATAGCAGCAGCGGTGGTCGGCATAAGAAAGTGGAAATGGGCTGTCAGAGGAAGGCTCCCCAGCCAGGGTTGCTGCCCGGCAAGGAGATCTCTGTCTGCTGGAGGATTGCAGCCCCCACTCTCTTTTGCTGGCATCACTTCCTCTGCAGCCGAAATCGAGGGTGAGGGCCCAGGGCTGCAGCAAGCACCGTATGGCTCCAAGCCTTCTACAGAGTGAGTTGTTATTTAAGCCTTTGATGTCATAGTTGGGAGAATTAATGTGTTAACCTCGTGGAGAAGGTGGTGCATGGGCAGGCTGGAGGCACCAGCACCATGCCCTGCAGCACAGCTTTGCTGCTGCGTGTCACATCACAACTGGAAGTGGGATGAGGGGATGAACAGGTGGAAGATGATGGCATTGCTGATGCCCAAGCAGCTCAAAGGGGTGCCTTGGATCCTCAGTCTGCTCTTTGGCTGGGCCCCTCCTAGGAAACGTGGATGTGATGCTCATCGGCTTCTTGTTTTTCCAGCCTCTTCGTGCAGTGTGAGAAAATCCATTGTAGCTGTTGTGAATGGAGTTGGACACAATTCCTCCACAGTGGTTATGCAAATTCCCGGCCATAATGACACGTTGTCGTGTGTGATGCTGCGAACAGATGGCCCGAAGACAGGCTCAAGATCGGAATTAGTCCTGGGCTCCTGCAACGGCGCTGGGAGCATATGGGCCTCATCGATCCCTGCTTTAGCCTTAATAGCAAAGGGAATGCTAACATATGAATAAAAGCCAAAGGAGAGGAG
This sequence comes from Pachycephala philippinensis, assembly GCA_013397055.1. Lineage (NCBI taxonomy): Eukaryota > Metazoa > Chordata > Aves > Passeriformes > Pachycephala > Pachycephala philippinensis. The sequence continues at coordinate 352,349 of VWZT01015222.1, forward strand.
AAAAAACAAGATTGTGGTGATTCAGTGGTACTCAGGCTCTTCTGGAAAGCTGAAGCGGTCCCTCCTCAAACTCGAGCATCCTTCCAGCAACAGACGGAGCTTTGCTGTGGAGGATCCCTGAAGGCTGGAGCAGCTCCTCTCTGCAGCAGCACAGATCGGTCTGCGTGCACCCAGATCAGAGCCCTTCAGCCCTGTTATTTATGCTGCGGCTTCCCAGCGGCATGAAAGCACCAGCGGTGGTTTAGAATTCCATTTGGCACTTTGTTTTATTGGGAGGCTTCGGGAGCTGCCGTGATAGATGGCTGCGTCCCTCCTGTTTGTCACATCCGTGCTGTATGAGTTATCAGCGGCTGGTTTCTGACTTGGAGCCGGCGCGAGGGGCTTTGGAAAATGGGGCATCGCTTGTTCATTGCTTATAGCTTTGTAAATCCACGAAGGACTGGGCTTCTTCTGCCTTTTATTTCAATCTAATGGTGTTTTAAGGCAGCTCGCTGATGCTGCTGCTTGGGATTTCTCCAAGGACCAAATAGGAAACTGATACGTACCGTGGAAGTGCTGAGCAGCGGAGATTGATTCTGTCAGTTAAACATCACACAAGCATAAACAGTGTGTGCTGCTGTGCCTGCTCCCCTCTGACATCAGCAGAACCAAACCCTCCCGTCAGCAGGCGAGCTGTCACTTCAAGCCCTAAATGCAGCATCTGGATGAAAAGGGAACTTTTTTTTTTAAGCTCTCCTATTCCTAATCAGCTGGGTGTCTGGGTCCTAATATTTGCCTAGAGCGAGTTCTTTCAGTAATCTGAGTAAGTGGTCCCCAAGGCTTGTCGCTGCAAAAGCGCGAGAAAGGGATCTTGGTGCCTGTGCTGCTGAAATTAATTGATCCCGATACTTTCTTCAGGAGGGATAAAAAGAAGAGAATAACATGGTTTCAGGTCAGGATAGCTGAAATCCCAGGGAAAATGATATTTAATGGGTGCCCTCAGCTGCTTTGCCAGGCTTCAGGCGAGCTCTTGTCCCAGCGCTGGGTGCACTGGTAGCCAGTGGCCAGGAAACACCCCAGGATTTCTTTGTCCTGGTTATACACGCCCTGAAAACACCCACTGGAAAGGTCTTTCAACCCCCCTCATCCTCAAGGACAGTGTGTCCCTCCTGCAGCCCTGTGCCCTCCGTCCATCACAGACCCTGACGGGACAGGCCCCACGCTGACCCCCAGCCCTGGCAGTGCTGTCAGCATCTCTGGTTTCCATGGCAACTGCAGAATGCCTGGCATGGAGTTGGTGCACACCACAGCACCACCAGCGTTCCCTGGTTCCTTCAGGAAGTGGTTGGCACGAGCTGGAGCTGCCCACGGGACCCTGGGTGTGAGACACTCTGCATGGCCAGACCCAGCTGCAGGGGGTTTATTTCAGAACCACTGTGCAGGAAGGGAACTCTTCCACCCTCCAGAGAATACACATGGATATTTTTAGCAGGGCAGCAAGACAAACGAGCTCAGCTCTTCCAACCATCCATCTGCTTCACGTGTTCTGGGCCCCACAGCCTTTCCAAGTAAATTGAGTCTTGTGCCAGGCCCCTTTTGCTCTCCTGAGCCGCTCTGCTGCGAGGCCATGGGGTTTGCTTTTAGGAAATGCCCATCCGTGGTTTCTCCTGCACAGATCAGACACGTGTCATGATCCCTGGGAGCTCAGCTTTCTCTGATGCTGTCCTTGAGGCAAGAATTTAGGTTTTTTCCCTTGCCTTAACCAGAGGCAGCTCGGCTGGATGCTCAGGGCAGACCGTGGCTCTGTGGTGCCTGTGGCTGCCCACAGTCCCCGAGCAGTGCCCGCAGCACCGTGACTCCCACCCCTCACCCCAGGCCTGCTGGGATGCTGCAGGTGGAGAGAGCACACGAGGGGGGTGAGACTGATAAAATACAGTCCCAGGATAGTTCCAAGAGCAGTCTCCCGGTGTATGAGGCTCCCTGTTGTTTTCCAATCATTGACACTAAGAGAAAAACCTGAGCTGTGCAGCTGTGACCCCATATGTGCTCTCAGCTCCCATGGCTGGCTGTGCCAACAGGAATTATTGATGCTTGGAGCTGACGGACAGGGAGAGGCGGGTTGCACCTTTCCTGCCAGTCCTGGGAATCTGCAGACCCCTCACGCTCCTCTTGTTTTTCATGAGTTTTGCACTGAGGGGGAAGGCGCACGAAGAACAGAGACCGGGGAGATTTGGGACCATCCTGGCCTCGGTGAAGTTGCTGGCGGAGCTGCAGAGCAGAGCTCGGTCTCCCTGGCAATGGTTGCCATGCGAGCGCTGCCGTGGCGCTGCATCCGCCTGACTCCAGCCAAACGTGCTCTTCCCAAGGGAACGCACTCGTGTGCAGTCCCCAAGGATGGATGGGCTCTCCTTGATGGGGAGAGGGCAGCAAGAGGGAGCAACCTGGAGGTCTGAACCCAGAGGTGGAGCTGCCCCCAGTCTGCAGTGAATACGGGAAGCAGCTGTTGTGCGGAAGTGAACCCCATGCTCCCCAAACCACTGGCAGGGTCCTTCCCAGAGCCCCATCCCGCTGAGGAGCACGACTGTCAGACAGAGCCCTGCAGTGGATGCGGTTTTCCATAGATAACGTGGCCTGGAAGACATCTGTAACCTGTTTTTCGGTGGTTATTGATCCTTTCCAGGTCGATGCCCAGGCTGCAGTGTGTCACTGTGGTCTCTGTGCTCCTGGAGTTGATGGAGTAACAATTTCATAGAAGTGCCTTCTGTCCCCAGTAAATGATCAGAGTTGCTCTGTGAGACAACTCAGCTGGTTTGAACAAAAAGTCCTTTACAGGAATGCAAGTTCCTCATTTTAAATCCAAATGTAAAATTAAAAAATTCCATTACCACAAGAAGCTGGTCGGAAACCAGTGGCTTGGGTAAAGCATTTGATCACACGTGGAAAATTATCAACTCAACATTGAGAACGAGTTGAGAAACATGTGCTGGCTGCTCAGAATCACCTGTCTCTGCTGGGCAGAACCACGTCCTGGAGAGCGAGTTCTGGGTTGGTTGGAGTCATCTGGAGAGAGCTGTCCCAGTGTTTCCCAGATTCCTTGCATGTGACTGCTGTATCCACTTTTCCACATGAACAATAACGCTGAAGCGAACGTCACTTATAAGACAGGCGTAATTGGATTTGGAAAATGTGATATTGTGAATTAAGTTGACTGATGGGGAAGTGTCAGTTTTATTAACAATCTTCCTTCAGATGATAATTTTATATCTATAAGGATGAATTACAAGAGTACTTGAAAGCATCAGTCTCAAATGATGAAGTCATTTTAATAAAGGCTGACTTTCTCTTTCATATACTTGTTTTTAAATATTTTATCTCCTTATGGGAAGCTGTGTCCAATTCAGAGCCAAAACTGATGTAAAAAATGCCATTTTCATCTTCACACAGAGAAACACCTTCACCCTCAGGCGAGCTCCCAGCTGGGTGCAGCCCGGCCTGTCACCTGTTCTTGGGGTTTCAATGCAAATCTGAACATTGAACAAATCTTCCTTTCATGGTATTTTTCCAGAAGAAAGAGGTGGGAAATGCAGTAAGAGAAGGAGTAAGACAGAAAATCTGACACTTGGAAACGTCCCCACCTCCCTTCAGCTGAAGAAAACTCGTCATTGGCTTTATCCACATCTTTCACAGCAAGGGGCTGGTTTTCCCCTCATCATTCCAGCCAGGTGCTGCTGGAATTGAAAGATTTGGGGTTTTTACATCAGTGCTGTGGGGCAGCTCAGATGCAGGTCACCACTTCCCTTTTCTACCTCAGCTTACTCTGATTTGAGAGCGCCTCAGTAAATGTTTGATGTGCCTCCAGCTGCAGTGGAGGCTGGAGCCGTGTCCCTCACGGACACTGGGTGTGCACAGCCCGTGCTCCCCTCTGACCGAGCCTCTGTCAGGGCACGGCGGCCACTTCATTATGTCCCTATTGATCAATTAAACGCTTCGTGCCTTATTTATCCCGCAGCCAGGAAGGAGCATTGCAGGAGCAAAGAGCAATCGTGCTGGACTGAAATCTAAGGAAGAAAAATGAGCTGATAAAAGCCCTGCTGCACCCAGCTTCCCCCTCAGAGGAGCCTTGAGAGATTCGGGTGGGTTTTTTTCCTAATGAAACAGATTTGATGGAAACCCTTTTTGGCCAAAGTTTCGGTGTTTGCATGTGTGCAAATGATGATGTGGTAAGGGAAGGAAGGTCTGTGCTTCCAGGGGAGTGGAGCCAGAAGCACAGCAGAGCTTCGTGGAGTTCTGGGCTTTTGTGCCCAGCCCCTTGCACCCAGGACCTGGGGATGGACGGATGGGCAGATCCCAGCCCTGGGATGAGGCACAGACAGCGAGCACAGTGCCCAGTCCCCAACACAGAACCCTGTTCCCACCAACCTGATGGAACTGGTGACCTATTTTCATACTTGAGAGATGAACGGAGGGAGGCAGCTGCTGGATTGCCCAATGTTGAGATGAAAGATACCTGCAGAACACCTGGGGAGGCCTGGACAGACAGAGCTGGGGCTGCCACTGGGGCTGCCACAGCTTTGGGGACACAAACCCCGGCAGTGGGGACACCTGTCCTGACCCACCGCTGGAGAGGAAAAGGTGCCATGTCAGGGTCTGGTACACCCACCATTTCCCCCTCGCAAAAGGAATCCCCAATTTCAACGTCAGATTAGAATTCCGGCTGCTTTTTGGTGAAGATCTGAATCTGCCGAAGCAGTTTTGTGCTGCAATAGTTTGAAGTCAGATGCTTTAGCAGCACAGAGAGCGCGGGGCTGGATTTGCATGTGAAATGAATCATGCCCAATGTGATTAAAAATGCCATAAAGGATGAATTTAAGATTTTTTTCTTACTTACTATTAAAGTTTTTCAGTAATTTTCCACCCCCTCAGCTGAGCATCGTTCACATGAACTGGAGAGAAACTTTCTCTGCGATTCATTACAGAGGGGTCTGAGGGGAATTCTCTGTATTTCAGTGAAAAAGCAAAGCTAAAAATAAAGGTTTTTTCCATCAGCAAAGTATTTGTGTGGAAACTGAGACTGTGGGGAGCACAAGGGCAGCAGCGTGTCTTGTGAGTGGTTGGTGGAGACTGACCAGGAAAGGGAGAAGGAGCAGGCAGGGTGTGGTGTGGGATGGGCACGGCGAGCACCTGCGTCCTTCAGCGCGTGGCAAGGCCCTGAAGCCACGGCTGGGAGGCAGCTTGGCACTGGCATCAACACTGACACGGCCAGATCTGGAAAACTCAGTGCAGAGTGATGGAGAAAGGGCAATCTCCCCACCACAGGACGGTTCTACAGGCAGCCCAGCACTGTGTACCGTGGAGATGTGCTGGGAAGCTGGGACCTGCCTTCAGTGTCTGTGAAATTTGGGGACTGTGGCAGAGCAGAGGGTGCTCTAGCTCACAGGGGCTGTGTAGGGTCCGGGCAGAGGAGCTCCAGCATTGTGAGCAAACAGGAGGCTGGGCAGGGATTCTGTAGCTCCATGTTCCAGCAGCTGAGCATTTCCAGGGTGACCATTTGCAAAAGCCACCGCTGGGCTCAGCCTGGGGATGAGGAGCTGCTGCGCTCTCGCCTGCCCATCTCTGGCACCAGTAGCACGAGGCTGTTGCCAGCCCCGGAGCTGAATGCGAACACCCGAAGTTTGCCCAGCACCAGTCCAGCTCTGCGCACCTGGCTGGCACAGATGTGTAAGTGGTGAGGCCCAGGAGCCGCTGCTGCCTGTACCCCCATCCCATCCACATCCCCATCCCACCCACATCCCCATCCCATCCACATC
>VWZT01015224.1:296-16931 GCA_013397055.1 Pachycephala philippinensis
CGAGCTGCCGGCTGCCGACAACCCCGGCGTGCCCGGGACCCCCGGCTCTGCTGCTAAGGGCGAGGGGCCGTCCCCTGCCGGGGGTCCCGACTGCGGCTACCTGGAGAGCCTGTACTACATCCCCACGGGGATGCGGGCCAGCCCCGGCCCCGAGCAGCCCCCGGCCCGCGCCAGCCCCGCCGCGCCCGAGAAGGGGTCGCTGCTCCGGATGTGACGGGACGGAGCCCCCCGGATGTCCCTTCCCATGGCCGGGCTTTACCCCAGGTCAGCATCACCCTGGCACGGGAGAGCCCCCTGCCCACGGCTGAGCTGGCAAAGCGCCGAGGGGTGGCGGGCACGGGCTGGACCTCACTGGCTTCTCATGGAAACGGGGACAAAAAGCGTATTTTCCAGTGTGAGCACCCGGCAGCCCTGAAGGGGCGTGGAGGTGTGGGCCCCGGCCAGCGAAGGGACCACACAGGCCCTGCTTTCCCCTGTCCTGCCAGTCCCATCCCGAGGATTACCCGGGCTGGTTGGCACAGGGGGGTGATGGCCTGGGCACCCCCAGCTCCCCTAGCCACGGCTGCAGCACACACACCCCAAAAGAGCAATAAAAATGCTGAAACAGCTTTAAATCTGCTTATTTCATCCTGTGCTTGCGTGGTCTGTGTAGGGGGGCGAGGATCTGAGGCACTTGGAACCTGCAGTCCCTCTGTCTGTCTTGGAGTGTCCACCAGATAAATCCCAGTCCCTGGGAGCAGGAGGGGACTCTGCAGTCGTCAGTGAGCCCTGAGCCCCAAACCCCAGCCCTGAGCCCCAAACCCCAGCAGGTCCAGGAAGGATTTAGATTGAGGAGAAGGGATCAGGCATTACAGGACCGAATTACAGCAAAAACCTCCCGGAGAGGGGGCATTCGGTCGGGGACACCCCACGCACACCCCCCTTCCTACCGCGATACCCAGGCCGCCCCAACCGGATGCAGGTGTGTGCTGGCCGCGCCTCAGCGCCGCTCGCTCGCCCTCCCCGGGGGGTTGATAGCCCGCCCCGGGGGTTTATAGCCCGCCCCGGGGGTTTATAGCCCGCCCCGGGGGTTGATAGCCACCTGCACCTCCGCCCCGCACTTTCTGAGCGCGGCAGGATGCGGCCGGCGCTGGCAGCGTGGCTGGTGCTGAGCCTGCTGGGGGGAACAGGGGCCCAGGACATGTGCGGGGAGCCCCCCGCCGCTCCGTCCCACTCGGCCCCCGCGCCCCAGCTCAGCCCCGAGGAGCGGCTCTCGCCCCACATGCCCCAGTCCCTGCTGTGCGACGCCTGCCACGCCATCGCCTTCCAGGTGGGGACCGGGGATACGGCACCCCGAAAGCGGAGTGAGAACCCTTGTGGGGATGGGGAGATGCTGCTGGCTCCCCTGGGGCACCCCACTGATGGATATTTCTTATCGGCACCTTAAAAAGCCTTTTGGGGCTCCTCGTGGACTCTCTAACCCACGCAGATGTGCTGCCGCTGCTGGGGCCGCGCGGAAGGGGGTGCAGACCCCAGCCCCGCTCGGGAGCAGGGTCACGGACCGGCTGCCACCCTCACTGCCCGGATTCTGCCTTTTTTCGCCCCAGATTGAGGAGCAGCTGCGCAAGGCAGAGGGGAAGGTGGGCAAGAAGGCGCTGAAGGAGTCGGACTACATAGAGGTGCTGGAGAGGAGCTGCTCACAGGACTGGCAGAGGTGAACGGGATGTCCCTGGGATGGGGATGTTCCCAGGGATAGGGATGTTCCCAGGGATCAGGGGTGTCCCCAGCGACCATTTTCCCTCCAACCCGCGCTGTCGCCGCAGTTACGGGGTGCTGGAGCTGGACGGGGAGAAGCGGCTGTCGGGGCCGGGGCTGCCCAAGCAGCAGCAGCCCCTGAGCGTGATGGTGTCGGGGGGACCGTGGCCGAGCAGGTGAGTCGGGGGTCTGGCGGTGCAGGGGGGGTCCGGGCACCGTCCCCTCGCCGCCGGGTGACCGCCGCGGCTCCTCGCAGGCTCTCCAAGCTGTGCCACGGCTACGTGGGCGAGCGCGGCGAGGCGCAGATCTACGGAGCGCACCGGCGGGGCCCGGCCGCGCTGCGGCAGCTGCTGTGCCACGGGGACAAGGGACCCTGCGCCGGCCGCAAGGAGCGCCCGGACCCCCCCAAGGCGCTGCAGAACGAGCTGTAGCCCCGGCGCGGTTAATGCTTAATGCCCCGGTGACCTTCGGAGCCGACTTCGTCCCCAGCGGGAGCCGACACGTGCCGGGAGGTGGGCGCCTTCCCGCTGTCGCCTGTCACCGATGTCGCCGCTGTCGCTCGACGCCCGTCCGGGCAAGCTGGAATTACTCTGTAACCCACGGGCTCTAATGTTTCACCACGCGCTGCTCGGGCGGGTGCAGCCCCAATTAAAGGAGTTAATGGCTGATCCGCGCCGGGGCTGCGCTCCCTGGTTTCACAACCCCCGGCCAATGGCCGCGCTCCCGCCCGCCGCCCCTGCCGCCGCCACCGCCCGGCCGGTGACTAAAGTCCTTCCCACGGCCATAAAACGCCCCCGAGCAGGGACACCGCCGCCGGGGACACGTCGCCGGAGGATGGGGACCCGCTCGGGAGACCTGGCTCAGCCCCAGGTGAACGCAGGCGCCGTCCCTGTCCCCATCCCTTCCTCGGTGTCATCCCAGGGCGGGGGGAGGGAGGTGGTGACCAGGGACACTGACCCCAGCGGTGGCAGCTCAGGGTCAGGATGCCCTGCTGGGGCTGGCACAGGCCGGGCTGAGTCTGGGGACTGCGGTGACTCCCGGGACCAAGGGGACAATGCTGGAATGCTGCGGCTGGGACTGGCTGTGCCACCGTTCCCAGCACCTGCAGCGGGGATCCCGCTCCACACTTTCCAGGAACAAACTGCCACGTAGGGACCAGTGGGTTTGGAGCCCAGACCCCTCTTGGGGCTCAGAGCTGGCCCCGGGTGGGACTGACCGGACACACATGCTGGGCCATGGCCCGGTGTCACCCCCGTCCCCCAGGGCAGAGCGCAGCCCCTTTCCCGGGGGACACCTGGGTCCCCACTGACCCAGCTCCCACCTCATCCTCACTGCCAGAATGGGAACGTGGCTCTGGCCCCCGCTGGCTCCCTGCAGACCCCCGGGAAGGAGCTGCCCGCGGCGGGCAGGGTGAGTACCGGGGCACCCCGCGGGCAGCACCGCACCCCAAACCCATCTGTAACACACCTGCGGATGGCGAGCGGCCGGCCGGGACCCCTCCCAGCCCTGCGGGCACAGGGGCTCCCAGGGGGCAGGGTGGGGTGCCCTTCCCTGCACGCAGCCCCGGGGTGAGACAGGCTGAGCTGTGCCCCCACGCAGCAGGACCCCGGCGCGAGCACCAGGCCCCCCCGGCCGGAGATGGACATGCTCTACAAGATCGAGGACGTGCCCCCCTGGTACCTCTGCATCCTGCTCGGCTTCCAGGTACAGCCTGGGATGTGTCAGACCCCAAGTCCCCGCTCCCCGCGGTGTGGGGCACCCCCAGCCCGGCTGAGCCCCCCCTCGCCCCCCAGCACTACCTGACGTGCTTCAGCGGCACCATCGCCGTCCCCTTCCTGCTGGCCGAGAGCCTGTGCGTGGGCAAGGACCAGCTCACCGTCAGCTACCTCATCGGCACCATCTTCACCTGCGTGGGCATCACCACCCTCATCCAGACCACCGTGGGCATCAGGTAGAGCCGCGGCCCCGGCGGGACCCCCTGCCCAGCCCCGGGCCCGGGCGCAGGCATCCCTCTCGTCCCCCCAGGCTGCCCCTCTTCCAGGCGAGCGCGCTGGCCTTCCTTGTCCCCGCCAAGTCCATCCTGGCCCTGGAGAAGTGGCGATGCCCACCTGAAGGTGAGGGCGGGGGGGTGCGGGGGGTGTCCAGCCTCTCGCCGCCCCCCGGGACCACCTCACGCCCCTCCATCCCCAGAGCAGATCTACGGCAACTGGTCCCTGCCGCTCAACACGTCCCACATCTGGCAGCCCCGCATGCGAGAGGTACAGCCTGCCCCACCCCGGGCACCCAGGCTCCCCGGCAGGCTGCTGACGCCCTCTCCTGCGCCTCTCCGTGCCCTGCAGATCCAGGGGGCCATCATAGTGTCCAGCCTGGTGGAAGTGGTCATCGGGCTGCTGGGGCTCCCCGGGGCACTGCTCAGCTACATCGGGCCGCTGACCGTCACCCCCACCGTGTCCCTCATCGGACTCTCCGTCTTCCAGGCGGCTGGAGACCGGGCTGGCTCCCACTGGGGCATCTCTGTGCTGTACGGCATGGGGACAGGGGGACAGGGGGGCAGGGTTGTCCAGCATGGAGCCAGGAGGATGTCAGGGGCACGAGGGATCCCGTCTCTCTCCCCCCAGGACCATCTTCCTGATTGTCCTGTTTGCCCAGTACCTGCGGCAGGTCGCCATCTGCCTGCCCGGCTACCGGCGGGGCCGCGGCTTTGTCCTGCTCCGCATCCAGATCTTCAAGATGTTCCCGGTAGGGACCGGCTGAGAGCACGCTGGGACGGCCCCAAATCCCCCCTTTCCCCACACGCGGGCTCGGGAGCGATGCGGGAATGTCCCGGTGTGTGCCCCGCAGATCATCCTGGCCATCATGCTGGTGTGGCTCATCTGCTACGTGCTCACCCGCACCGGAGTCTTCCCCAGCCAGCCCGAGGAGTACGGGTACAAGGCCAGGACGGACGCCCGGGGCGAGATCCTGTCCGTGGCACCCTGGTTCCGCGTCCCCTACCCCTGTGAGTGCCCGGGAGCCCCGCGGCGCTCTGGGACCCCCGATCCCCCTTTGCCCTGGGGGATGTGGGTACCTGGTGCAGCATCACCGGGGCAGGGGAGCACCCAGGGGGCCCAAAGTGGCACCGGGTGGGGGGTCCTGGGCTGTCCCCAGTCCTGACCTGCTCTGCCCCCGGGCAGGCCAGTGGGGGCTGCCCACGGTGACCTCAGCAGCCGTGCTGGGCATGTTCAGTGCCACGCTGGCGGGCATCATCGAGTCCATCGGGGACTACTACTCGTGTGCCCGGCTGGCAGGAGCGCCCCCGCCCCCTGTGCACGCCATTAACAGGTACAGCCAGCTCTTCCTCCCTCCACAGCTCCGCGCTCGCACCGTGGCATCCCTGGAGACCGGTCAGGGATGCTGCAGGAGCGTGGGGTGGGCACCAGCCCGACCGTGCTGTTCCCCAGGGGCATTTTCACCGAGGGCGTCTCCTGCATCATCGCGGGGCTGCTGGGAACCGGCAACGGCTCCACGTCCTCCAGCCCCAACATCGGCGTCCTGGGCATCACCAAGGTACCGGGGCCGGGGAGGGTCCCGGCTGGGCCGGGGGGCGCAGGCACCGTCACCTGCTGCGGGTGTCTCTGTGCAGGTGGGGAGCAGGAGGGTGATCCAGTACGGCGCCGGCATCATGCTCCTGCTGGGCACCATCGGCAAGTTCACGGCGCTCTTCGCCTCCCTGCCCGACCCCGTCCTCGGCGGGATGTTCTGCACCTTATTCGGTAACTGTCCCCCCGAACCCGGAGCTCTCGGCAGCCCTGGGCTACCTCCCGGCAGCTTCGGGGGCTGCTGAGCCCGAGGGATGCAGGGCGGGTTTGGGGGGAGCCGGGGCTGCCTCCTCGCAGCCTCACCGCGGCTGGGGCAGCCCCCGATGCCCGGCCAGCGCGGGCACCTCCGCCTGCATCGCCGCGTCTCTGCCGCCAGGAATGATCACGGCCGTCGGCCTCTCCAACCTGCAGTTCGTCGACATGAACTCCTCCCGAAACCTCTTCGTGCTGGGCTTTGCCATGTTTTTCGGGCTGACGCTGCCGAACTACCTGGATTCCCACCCCGGGGCCATTAACACAGGTACCGCCTGCCAGGAAAAGCCGCAATTTTGGGAGTCTGGGGAGAGAGGAGGGCAGATCTCCCGGCGCTCGCCCACCCTGGGGGAGCAGCTGGGAAATCCGGCTCCTCACAGCACCCCCGTCCCCGTCCCGCGCTCTCGCAGGTGTCCCCGAGCTGGACCAGATCCTGACGGTGCTGCTGACCACGGAGATGTTCGTCGGGGGAACCATCGCCTTCGTCCTGGACAACACCATCCCGGGTAACTGCAGCACAGGGGCCGGGGAGGCGGAGGCAGCGGGCCTGGGGCAGGTTCCTGTTGATTTAGAGCTCCCAGAGGGGATGGCGGGGCCGGGGGTGACACTGGACATCCCCGCAGGGACGCAGGAGGAGCGAGGGCTGGTGCAGTGGAAGGCAGGAGCGCACTCGGACAGCAAGAGCAGCGCCAGCCTGAGGAGCTACGACTTCCCCTTCGGGATGGGCGCGGTGCGGAGGAGCCGCTGGCTCAGGAACGTGCCCATCTGCCCGGTGTTCACCGGGTTCAGGGCCCGGGCGAGGGGCAGGGGCACGGCGGCCGCGGAGGGGCCGGGCGGCACGGACGGGGGCTCGGTGTGCACCAAGGTCTGAGCGAGGGCAGGGTCCCGGGAGGGTCTCGCCCCAGCGCCGGAGGAGCCCAGCCGAGCTCCCGGGGGCTGTCGGGGCTCGGTAGCACCCACCAAGATCAAAGCCAAGGCTTCTGGTGCTCGGCTCGAACGCAGGGCTGGGGAAACACAACGCTGCTCTTGGGGGATACCCCGAGCTCTGGGGTACAGCCACCCCGTGCCATGCTCCACCTGAAGCTTTGGCTGGCTGAGACTCGTCCAGCGCGTGCTGAAGCCCATCAGCCACATCGGAGCCACCCAGGGCCCTGGGGCCACCAGCTCCCACCCGGGGACCCGGGGCCACCTGCTCCCACCCAGGGCCATGGATTTGCACTCTGTGCCCTCGGCTCCGGCAGGGTGACCCAGCGGCTGGCACGGGCTCTGCGCGGGGCAGCGTCCAGACCAGCGTTAGGATGCCTAATTTAAAACTAAACATTAAAAATGATAATATATTCAAGCGCACGTGCCCCGTCAGTGTCTCTGCTGCCTCCTGCAGCGTTCTCTTGTCCTTTGTGCACCGCAAAGGCGTCAGCACCTTTGACCTCCTTCCTGGGCTGCCAGGCACGGAGACAGTGGATTTCTTCCAGGTGGGCTTTGCCTGAACCCGGTGCTGTGGGAGAGGCAGCTCAGCCCAAGCCCTTGCCAAACCCTTCCCACTCTGGGAGCTCTGGAGTGCTGGCTCTGTCCCGGCCGTGCTGGTGCCACCGCCTCGTGCCACCGAGGCCAGGTCAGCTGCAGGCACAGACATGGCTGACCCCCAATGCAGCGAGGCCAGGCCAGTCCTGGGCCTGGATTTAGCGCCAAAGTTGAGCTGAGGCAACATTGCACAACCCCGTCACAGCCCATGGTGGCACCGCCACACACTCACCCCCCAGCCTGAGCAGGGAGAGAAGTGAGAAAATCTGTTAAAAGTGAAGAGGAGGGGGAAAAAAAATCCCAACTGAAAATAAACCCCAAGGAATGCAAATACAACCACTCCCCGCCTCCCACGAGCACCAGCCCACCGGAGCAGGAGGGAGAGGAGGCCTGAGTGCTGTGCAGGTGCTGCTCAGCAGCGGGTGCCGCCACCTCTGCTGCAGTCACACCCCACACGGACAGCAGCAGCTCCTCCCCAGTGAACATCCCAGTGCTACGGGATGCAGGAGAGGGATAAACCCAACGCCAGGAGAGCAGCCCATGGCCAGGCCGGCTGCTGCACACGCTGGCTCCTGGCTGCTGCACTCAGTTGCCACCACCCCGAGGTGACAGTGGCCAGGCCAAAGCTCACGGATAAAGTGCAGCCACGCAGGACTCGCTGGTGGAAGTCCCACTGCAGATAAAAACCAGCTGTGTGTTATTTGCTGACTTTTTTCTTTAGGCACTTGAGTCCAAACTCTCCCCAGGTCACTGGAAACCCTGGAGTAGTGCTGGCAGGCCTAGGAAGGGCAGCTCTGTGCATGAGAAGGGGAGGCAGCGCCCAGCACGGAGCCCGGGGTGACTGCATTATCATTTAGCAGCAGAAGGGGTTGGTGTGGCTGAGCTCCCCCGGAGGGAGAGGCTCCTCCCGGGGCACGGGGCTGACACAGCGAGGTGCTTCTGGTTGTGCCGCAGGGCAGCACCCGCGGGAGGGCACCGCCTCCCCCTGCCCGTCCTGCAGAGCTGCAGCTCCCCTCCGCTTTAATCACAGCTTCAAAAGGAGAGATTAACAGCGAGGCCGGGCTGTCCCGAGCAGGGCCAGGGGCTGGGCTTGATCCTGGCGGGTCCAACTCAGGATATTCCATGAAGAAAGAGTGGATGGGGCTGGAGAGGCTGTGGCAGCCACCACTGGACTCGGCAGCTCTGGGGTTCCTGTGCCAAGCGCCAGGCAGCAGCTTTGCAGTGCCATCAGCTGCTCCCGGGGCTGCCAGCAGGGCCGAGCTGGGAACAGCCACAGGGAAAACAAAGGGAGAACACGGAGCAGAATAAATTCCCATCCCTGGAAGTGTCTGAGGCCAGGTTGGACGGGGCTTGGAGCAGCCTGGGACAGCGGGAGGTGTCCCTGCCCACGGAAATGGATCTCTGAAGTCTCTTCCAAGCCAAAGCAGTCTCTGGTTCCATGAAGAGTCCAGCTCCAGCCAGGATCCTGGGCCATCGGGTTCCACAGCCTTCCAGGCTGGCATCCACAGTGCCAGCCCTGTCCTCCACTTGCTGCCAAGCGAGTTCCCGTGCAAGATGCCCAGTTATGAGACAGCCACCACATCAGTTCTACTATTATTTATTTTTTTAAATATTTTTGAAAAAATATAATTTTTTTACAATATTTTCAACTTAAACACTATTCACACTGAACACGTATGGCAGCTTAACCTACCCAAATATGAAGTTTAAGAAGCCAAAACTGTTCTAGCTTTATTAAAAGAAAAAAAAAAAAAGAGAACAACCAAAAACCAAAAAAACAAAAAGTCGTTGTGCTGTAGACTATTGTGTAGTGATGATTAAACAAAGCAAGGGAAAAGCACCACTCAAATCACTAATGCTGGGGGTTGCCTGGTTAAATCCAGCTATGGAAAGTCAGATGCTAAGAGTTACATAGGCAGTGCTATGTACGGCGCCCGTTCTTGGAAGAAACTGTGATGGATCTCACATCTCCTCGAACAGCTCGGGAAGGGGAAGGTCTCTAACATGATCACACACTGCAAAGGACAGGGAACTGCTTCCTCCCAATCGCTTGGATGTTAGTTCAGTAGCTGAGATCTACGACTCTGTACAGGTCTGTAAGATTTGGGTTAAGCTCACGCTGCTTCCCAGGATCATGATGTTTTGTAAGGGGGGAAATTAACATTAGTAACAACACTGATACCTCAAAGGAAAGTTAGCAAATTTGCATAACAATCAGATCTCCTCACTTTCACTTGGAAGTTAAGGCATTATCAGGTGCAAGCTAGCACCAGTTAACACATCTTTAGTTAAAAACAGACCATTCACCACAAATTCCAAGTCCTGTTTAAAAAGTCAGAGTCTGCAGAAGGTTTTATTAACGTGGTACTTTGTCTCAACTTGACTGGTGCTTCTTACCTCACTGCCTCCTTCGCACAGAGCCAGGGCCCAATTATGTTTCCATTAAACTTTTGACAGATTTACTTAATAACAGTCTCAGCACTTTTATTGAGCATGCAAGACTAACAAAACTTTGGCAATGCATAAGTGTAACACAGTGACAAGAAGAGAGAGCTTTTACAATTAAATCTTCTAATACTGGCTTCACAGTGTGGAAATTGTGCTACATCCACCAAAAGAGGGCCCAGTCTACTCAAATGTTTAAGTACTTCACCCCAGGAACAAACTCCTTTGCGTTTGGATTCAGATTACTCTTGACCTGAGGAAGGGAAGAACAAAAATCGAGGTGAATCATTATTTTCAGCTTCCATTTTCAAGCTGAAGACAATTAGAGGCAAAGGTTTATGGATTTAGAGCAACAATCAGGTATACAACAGGCTTCTTACATTTATCAGCAGTCTACAATCCCTAGAAAAGCCCACTCCTCTGTGCTACTCCCTGAATTATCCAACCTTCCTTAGCTCCACCTGAAGTTTCACTTGGATGAGGGCTCAGGGAACAAGCAGCAAACCACAGGCATGCACCAAACACGGCAGCTTCCCCTCACGCTGAAATAGCCTTTTCTCAAACTGAACTGTTAAAACGTGCCATGAGGTTTTTACATTTTGCTTATTTAAGCAAGAGGTGACTTGTTCCAGGAACTTCAGCCACTTCTGGGAATGCCATGTGTATGAGCACTGTATTGATTTTTTACATTCTCTGTCTGTGACTCCCCTGTCCTCCCCCTTGGCAAGCTGCTGCTGCTCCGTGTCCTGCAGTTACAGACGGGCACCAGCACCTTCAAAAGCAGCTCTTTATCACAAAGAAATGGAGGATTAGGCTTTTCTGATCTTCATTGAGTCTGAAACTGCTGCCTGCAGCTGCTTCAGTTTGGAAAAATCGGGATGAGCACCTGAATCTCAGAGCAGCTGTGTGATAGGATGGTGTGGGGTCTGTGCTCTGTACAAGGAACTTTGGATTCTGTGAGGGAAAATAAGCACACGCTGCCCTTTCCTTTGAGTTGAGCTCTGGACAGAAGTCAGACAGCAAAAAGAGGGAAATAATCACAGTTTGGCTGCTTTCCCCTTCCCTAGAATTGCTACAGGGATCTGCTGTGGTTCTCCCAGTCCCAACCAGAGCTCAGGACAGGGCTCAGACCAGCCCAACGTGTCAGTGCTGGCAGATGCCCAGTGACCCTTTCGCAGCCCCAGCTCCACTCAGTGCCCTTCTTTCATAACTTCCCACCCACTCTTGAACTTGTGCCATGCACTGGGAAAGGCTCCACGTGGGTATGAAGAAACCCACCAAACAGGTCACATCCCATGAGGACACCTCCTTCCCACCCACCCTGCACAGCCAGGCAGGGTTTAACAGGCTCCTTCCTGCTGGCAAGGATTTTCCCTGGCCATTAGCAGCAACAAGCCCCAGCCTTGGACAAAGACTCAAGCTTTAGAAATAGGATGAGAAGCTGAACTTACCACCAGATCCTCCAGCGATGAGCTGTCACTGATAACAAGGTCATTGAACTGGTCCTGGATTTGATCCATTGTTTGTGGGAGATCACGGGCTGGAATAAACCATTCATGCTCCTCCTCCTCTTCCAGCATCTCCTGGAAACAGCGCTCGATAAATTCTTCTTCCCACAACTCCTCTTCGATCTGTGCAACGAAAAGAAACTGCTTCAGCAACAAATCTATTGTGAGCTCATGGGGTTTTTTATTCCCAGGTGGGTGCACCCAGCTGACCTTCCCAGCTATCCAACAGCACCATGTCCATGCAGCAGGAAGGACATCAGTGCTTTGTCCCAGGGACTGGGGCTGCAGCTGAAAGGGAATGGCAGGAGAACCCCCCAGCTGTTTCATTTGCAGCTTGTTATGAGCTAAAGGAGAAGGAAAATGTTGGTCCCAAGCAAAAATTGCAGCTGTACCAACTAGTCTGGACTGAGCTTGCTGCAAGTATGAGGAAGGGAGCTGTGCCAGCACACACAGCCAGGAAACACTCCCCAGGAAAGCATCCTATGGGACTCCTGGGGAAAAAATAACCACGGCCTGTCACCTGGAACAAGCAGCCTCTGCTTGGCTGTTGGTGTGTGCTCATCCACTGTGGCTCTCCTTGGGAACCCCACCTGATCCCAGCAGCTGGCAGGAATGCAGCCCTGCTGTCCTGGGAGCAGGACAAACCAACCCATGCAGAACTGACACACAGTGCAGAGATTAAAGCAGTTTTCCTTGGTTGTTCAGTAAACAGGCTTTGGAGGGAGTTCATCCTACAAATTTTCCATGTCCTGCATCAGAGTGTTTAAGAGTGGAAAGCAGGGAAACAGAAGCTGGTGTGAATGACTTGCCCAGACACAAGGGAATGGAAAAATGATTCAGGACAGATTTAGAAGTTCACTCAGTGGAAGCTCGAACAAGTTTTCCCATCTATCCTTTGCTCTGAAATCAAACACCTCCTCAACCCTGGAGTGGAAATTCAGCTACCACAAACACCAAATCAAAAACGTTAACACCAGATATCAAGACTGCTGTGCAAACTGGTCCTTGCCCTTGGGGCAAACACACCCACGAGCTCACCTGGTGCTCTGGGGAACAGGGACTCATCCCCACGTGCTCTGAGCCACCACCCAGGCACTCCAGAGGCACGGAACGCTGACTCAGTGCTATCCCAGAGCAGCACTCCGGCCTGGATGGCACCTCCAGGAGGCACTGCCTCCCTCCTGCCATGGGCACACAGCCACAGGCTCCTGTTACACAGGGCTTGCCCAGCTCCAGGGGCTTGATTACAGGCCTGTACCCCTACAGGTGCCTCCACGGCAGCTCCAGGAATACTAAATAACATTTAATTCCCCAAATGGCTGGAAATTAGGATTGCCTGTTTGGATTTTCCAGCTCCAGTTTAACTTTCTCAAGCTCCCTGAGGGCTGTGTCTGCAGCAGCAGGCGACCAGGCTGCCTCAGGTGTTTGTCTGTCTGAACATGACCCTTCTCCCCTCACACTCCCACCTTTCCTCTGCTCTGACAATGGAATCTGTGCCTGAAAAATCATGAAACAACTCTCAGCTCCTTCCCAGAGAACTACATCCCCTGTATGCTAACTCTGGTACAGGTCCCAGGGGGAAAAAGCCACCAAAGAGGAAACAATGCACGAGAGAACTGAGGTTCTGTGAGCAAACCTGACTCTGAACGAGCTCAGGGCTGCTGGCACCCTGCAGATCCAGTGCTGGAGGCTCAGCCCCCGGCACAGCCACAGCTGCTGGAGCACAGGCAGCTGCTATGGAGTGCACAGAGCAAGCTGGGAATGGGAAAGGCGTGTGGAAAGAGGTGGGCTGTTCCCAGCCTCCGCAGGAGCAGGAGACAAAAGGGTGACAGATGCAAGGTGGCAGAGGAAGGTAAGGCTTCCTTCCCACCCGATGGAGAAGGGAAATGTAAGACTCAAGCATTAAAATGAGCAGCTCTGTCATCCAGCAGCTCTGTGGAGCAGCAGGGCAGTTCCCAAGGCAGGTGTGCAGCTGGAATTCCCCAGCTCAGCACCAGCACACTCGGCGTGTCCGCACACGAACACCTCCCGGGCCAGCCCTTCCCAAGTGCCACGTACATCTGTCAACTCTCTTTTCTGCCCTCCCTCCTGCAGGAGCAGGGAATTAATGGATGCATTAGAATGTGCTGCACTTCCTGCATTTTCCACCAGGACTACAGAAGATCAGCATTTACTGCCAGAGAAAGGGAGACCTGTCTGTTCCCCAGGATCACTCCAGAGAGCCAAGCTAAAACCTCCTCTCCAAAGGGCTGTCAGTGTTGGACCCTAACTCTGTCCCTTCAGGTGGGAAGTGACAAAGGACAGAGGGGACACTGAAAGCAAGGAATGACTTGCCTGCCTGTTAAACTCCTCTTCGTTCTCCATCCACATGTACTCGGCAAAGGGGTTGTCATCCTCGTGGGAGTGCCCGTTGATGATCACATCCTCGCTGATGATGCTGGGGCTGGTACTGCTGCGACTCGGGTCCTTCATGGCTGCCACTCCGATCCCAAACCTGCAACTGAGGAGGGCAGCAATTACAGACGTGCAGATTCCTCACTCCCTGCCTCTGCACAAGCCCAGCCCAAGGGAAGGGAGGCTGCACCTGCATTTGGAGGCTCCAGGCAGCCTCGCCCTGAGTGCAGCAGGGCTCTGAGATCACAACAAGGAACAGTATCAGAAGCACCGTTCCCATTGTGTGCGGATTCCAGCGACAAATTAATTTCCCAAACTGAACCTCACCAAAGCCAAGCACCACGGCCAATGAAAAGTGACAGGAAAAAACAGGAAGCACACATGCTTGCCAGTAGGAAAATATTTAAGGCAACATTCAAAAGGAGAATTTATTTTCCAAAGCACTTTTAAGTGTTGTGTGTGATGGCACGAGCCAGGTTTCACAGCCCTTTCCCGCTGGGAAACCTTGCAGGGAGCAGAAACCACAAGGAACTGACCCTGCACAGGGCCACCTGGAAATCTCTGTGTTCTGAGGTGAGACAACACTGCTGCCCTTCCTGTACCATGCTCAAGTACACAGATCAACACTGGAAAAGCTGAGTATTTTTTGGATACCAACGCTGGTAGTATCAATTTTCTTTAAACAATATGCAAAGTGAGGCAATGTCTTAAAAAAAAAAAGACCTAAAAAAAAACCTGACCAAAAAATCCAAGACTCAAGTCCAATTTGAGTGTTTTTCTCATGTTAAAATTCACAATGAAAGTTGCAGCAGCGAATGAAAATATTTTTATTTTATTATCAAAACAACAATTTAGCTTGTTGTCTGCATATCAAAGACTGCCTTCTTCAGAGAAGAGGGTATCAAAATACATCGTTGTTATTAGAGTACAAGGGCTTATCACCCAGCACCTCACATCTTCTCTTTGCATTCCAGTTGGTCCTGCTATCTAGGGAATTAATGCAAGTTTTGGTTCAAAACTCTTGATAACACCAGCTAAGAACTTGCCACATCCAAGTGACCAATTAAGAAAAGCACAAAGAAGAAGGAACCTGCCTGGCTTGCTCTGTTCCAGGTTTTTAAATCAAAGGCAAACCCCAGCACGGAAGTCACTGCAGCTCCCTGGGAAGTGCCACAAATGGGAGCAGATCCCGTGTATTCCACTGTGTATTCCACCACGGGAAAACTGGTTCTTTTTGATGTTCTTTCAAAACAAACTTGCTAAGGATTGCTGGCAGCATTTACATAAAACAGGAAAGGACGTTGCCTTTAACACCCCAATTCAAGCCTGAAATTGCTTTAAGCCACTTCAGCTGTTCCCAAGCCAACACATGGGATGGAGTACCTGAAATAAAGCCTAAAAAGCCTAATTTCTTTTTTTCCCCCTTTTTACTGGCGTGTGTTTTCATCTTCTCTTTTGTGGAGCTAATCTTGATATTACTATTCTCCTGAAGGTAACTGCCTCAGCAGTGAGGAACTCAGGCAGCTTCTGCACAAAGGTGACTGTACCCAGACAAGTCCAGAAAGGTAAAAACAATTTAAAAAACCAACCCAAACCCCACAAACCAACCCTACTTGTTTGTGTAAAAGCTTGGAAGGGTAATTTGTTGAATCATGAGGCAGCTTTCCCATTTCTGAAGCGTTCCCACAGGACAGAAGCTCCAGCTTTAGGAGGGAGCAAAGAGAAGTCCAGCTTGGACCAAACCAAGTTTTGTCCACCCCTGCCCAAGGATGGTGGGGATGATCTTCAAGAAGGACCCAGGCTCAGCCTGAATATCTGAATTTATCTGATGAAGCCCTCAGTCCGTTCACGCTTTTCCCACAGGGAAAAATGCCAACACTCACTGATCCTGCAGGAATGGTGAGGAATTCCCAAGCCAGTCCCTCACTCTCAGCATTCCCAATTTCATCTTCTGCAGCTTCCAACAGAACAAATAAACCTTCCCATTTCTCCACTTCAAGACACAGACCAGGTTTCTGTGCTCACGTGTGGGGAACAAGACCAGTCTTGTTTCACCAGTACTGGATACAACCTTTTCAGTCAGGGAATTCTGAGGGGGAGAGCCAAATGCCACTTCAGTCTTGCAAAAAGTCCCAATCTGAGCAGGCTGCTGCAGGAAACAAGCCCCAGTGCCAGGCTACACTGCTGCTGGGAATAAAAATAACCCATTTTCCATCTGGGAGTAGGTGGGAAGCAGAGGAGCTCAAAGCTCCTCACACTAGAAGAGGAAATATAACATTGGCAGTGCTGAGGAACAGAAAACAGGGAGAATTCTGCCACAGTGAAACGCTGTGAGGTTCTGACCCCAGTTCCTCTGGGATTTTGGTGCAGAGTGGGGGTGATGGAGCAAGCACACTGCAAGTGCATAAGGAAAGACACTTAAAAAAAAAGGATTTTTATCTTAGGGATGAAGTCAGAAATTAAAAATTCCGTAACAACGTGGTTTCAGTTAACCCTGAGTTGTTTTCTGTATGGAGTGTGGAGCTTGTTACTCCAGAACATCACTAAGGCCCATTATTTCACCCATTTCCCTGAATTTGCTGCAGTTACAGCCATGAAGAGCCCTTGACCGACCACCATTAAAATTCAGAGCTTTGTGACTGAAGAGTCTGCATTTAAAACCCAGTCACGAAAGAAGATTATCCACTGCCTTCTCTGGAGGTGAGGTCAGGCCTAATTCCATGCAGCAACCCCAGGTCCTTGCCCGTGACAGAAAAAAAATGAGAACAATTAAATAAAAAAATTACGCTATTTGCTTTAAGCACCCAAAACCAACACGTAATAGTTTTAGTGGGAGCTGAAGATTAAGGAATAAAATTTTAGAGCAGCTCGTGCAGGAGTCAGTGACTTGTTTATCACCCGGCGATTCCTCCTGCGAGTCCGCAGCACCGGCCCAGCTCCTCCTTATCTATCGAGATTAGACACGGCTCTTATCAACGGGGCTGATCACACCCGTCTAATAATTATACTCGCCTAATAAACAGATTTCTTAATCAAATTCACGCGGGACGCCAGCGTTATCTGATATGAACGCTTCCAAGTGCTGCGCTGGAGGTTACCGAACGCAGCCGCCTCCTTCGCGCGGGGCTAAGGCGGGGGTTGTGGGAGCAGCGCCCCGGCAGGGACGGGGCCCCTCGGCGGGTGGCCGGAGCCGCTGCCGGGGC
>VWZT01015224.1:17494-45328 GCA_013397055.1 Pachycephala philippinensis
CGGCGGGGAGGGGGCGAGGGGCCGAACCCCCCCGGTGCTCACAGAGGGATCGCCCAACACCCCCCGGTGCTCTTAGAGGAGGCTGCGAGCACTCCCCGTTCCCGGGCACCCCCGAGGCTCCCCCAGCCTCCCTCGGGACAGCGGCTGACCCGGGAGGCGCCGATCCCTCGCTTCACTGAGGGAGGGGATACTGAACACTGGGGGAACAACACTCCTGTTCACAAAGTGGTGTTTCTACACGGGGTTCGTGCGTTTTTAAGGCTCTATATCAGGAAATGGGACATAATAGATACGCTTTTCTGGGTACAGGCCGAGGTTTCATCACCATTTACAAAATGGGTTCAAAAAGCCATTTTTATTCTTTTGCTCCTCCTCCCCCTTTTCCTCAGGGGAAGGTGGGAACGCCTCTCCTGCCCACAGCTCAGCCCCGCTCCCATTCACAACCTCAGAGGCACAGAAACCAGACACCGACAGAGTTAAAGCCCTTTAATCCATCCGAGAAACCAAATCTGGAGCCACAAACCCTCCTTGGGACAGCAGCCCCAGCTGCAGACGGGAACACGCGTGGCGTAAAAGCGGCTGGAAAATGCTTAGGCCCAGTGTGTGTTAGTGACAGGGCTCGGGGTTCCCAGATCGGAGCCAAGGCTTTCAGGCTCGACCCCAGTGAGCACAGCCCCAGCTCTGGGCTGGGTAGGCTCCTCTGCCATCGAAGTGCAGATCAAAGTATAACAACTGCATTAACGGTTCTCTGCTCTGGCCTTCACTTCCTTCATTCTAAATTTTAATAAGGGATAACTACTCCCACAGAATTTTCTCGGGGGGCGACTCTCCCTCCATTCATGTGTTTATACTGATTTTAAACTGTTACCAACGTGTTCCCAGGGCCCAAGAGTCCCCACAGTCCATCACATACTGCAAAATACCCCTGCAACCATCATCCTTAAAAAAACCATTATGCTCTGACTACTTGTATTTCTACAACCATTTCCAACTGTACAAATGCAGCAGGACGTGATTTTCTCATCCCTAGCAAAGGCTTCTCTTTCTACTCACTTCCCACAGGACTGGGACAACAGCCTCCAGGTTACTCCTCCCAGCTGAAATGGATACCCAAAGTATCCAATGTAGAGCCCAACATTTCGAAAACACCCTTGTGTGCTCTGGGATTTCCCTCACCCCTTCACAGTGCAGACAGTTATTCCCACATAAGCAGTCCCTGGCACCAATGTGTGCATCTGGCATCTGTCCTCAAGAACAGGGTTTTCTGGCACCTCTTCCTCAGAAATTAGCCTAGGGGCTGTATTCTGCCTGACCTCGGCATGGAAAGAGAAGACCCTCAGCAAAAGCAGGGGGTTTGATTTAGTTTCTGATGTGTAAAAGCATCCTTACACTTACAATCACACCTGGGAATGCTTTATGTTTAGACACTAAAGATGATGTACATGTTTACAAGGTACGAGATCAGCACAGGTATTAGCTAACAAAAGGCTAATTAAAAATTAAATGTGGTATTTCAATAGGTTAAGGAAACTTAAAATGCTTGGAGAAGATGAAGACCTTTGAATAAATGATCTGCCATCCTCAGAGAGAAGGGGTGCCTGGTCTGCAGCCAAAGCCTGGGCCTGGCTGAAGGACTCAGCAGCCTCTTGGTGACAGGTGAGTGACAAATGCCACCCACACTGGGGCTCCAAGCCAATCCCTGAGACTTAGTTCTGTCCCAAGTACAGGGCTGCAGGTGCCTGTGATTTCTTTCAGGGGCCTCAAAAAGCTTTAAGATTCTATTACAGCCTGACATTTAATCCATTTCCTACAAACCCAAACACCATTTTGCATATTAATGAATGTCGTGTACAGAGCAGTAGCTGCTCTCCGTACAAGGATGAGTCACTGCACAGTAAGACTTTAATTTGGATGTGCTATTTAAACAAACCCTGCACTGGAGCTCCTCCTCAGCACTTCTCCCCTCTCCAGGGGCCCCAGAGAACCTGCTGCCCTCGCAGGAGGTGGCTCAAGCTCTGTGAGGGACTGCACCCCTGTGGGTGAGCGTGCAACACAAAGTCACAGCTGGAAAAACAAGTTCTCAATGCTTGACTTGCACACAACACACTGTCCTGTGTCTGCTGGGTGTGTCTGCTTAATGACATTATAGCTTCATCAACATTCAGCCTCCTGCATCCCAAACCCCTTCCAAGCCCCAAATCCTCCCTGGTCGAGGCTCAGGCTGGAAGAACTGGCCCCAGTCTCTTTTATCCACCTGAATGAGACGTGGCTTCAACTTCAGCTTTGATGAGGACACCCCAAAACTCCAGAAACAAAAGTGTCAGCAGAATATACCTACCAGAGTTTTAACAAGTGATATTTTAATTTGTTTGGAAACGCAAGAAGGTTTAGGAAGAGAAAGAAAAGTTAAGCAGGAAGCTGCTGAAGCACAGGTGTTAAAAACATGCACATTTTAAAAAGAGAGCTCGAGTTTTGGTGTGGTGACTTGACACAGGATAAAGAGTTCAGCAGACACACTGGTTAACATGCCAAACATCTATAACAAATCACTGTGGCCTAGCTTTGTTTATTGGGAATCACTTTAGTAACCTGAAGTCACAAATAAGCAGTAAATAACAAAAACTACAGATAAACACAGGTTACACATGCAAATTCAGGTTCACATCTCACATGTGCAGGTACATTAAGAGCACAGTTCTAAAGAGTCTTGACAAAACCAGGTTTTAACAAAAAAATGGTGTTAAAATGCAAGTATGAAAACTTCCATGTGAAGAATATAAAGATACCTTTGTCCCTTTCAGGACTCCAATGCTGCTTTTGATATACCAGAGATGTACGACAGCGACGAGATTCAAGTAAAAGCAGGAAGAGCTCGAGGAAATAATACTGGTCAGAGAATGGGCATTTACTTCTCACTAAAAATACACGGAATAGCTGAATAGGAAAGTCTAGCAAGAGCTTAGGAAAAAAAAAATCACAAAGTTGTAAAGCTGACTAATCACTAATTTTCCTATTTGCTATAGATAACAGCAGTGACATTAAAAGAAACTGCAATTCAACATTTAAAAATGCAAATTACATTTAAAGACTTTTTCAAAGTGAAATGCAATGACAGCCTTACACTCAAAATTAAATAACTGCTAGGCTCAGACCAAAATACGGAATGTTCTAGATGAAATAAAAATACAGTGTTACTTTTCATTTTTTATTCAGAATGGAATTGAGAGACAATTTCTGAAGCTTGAAAGTAGTAAGTTTCATTTAAACGCAGTTTTCTTCTCATAGATGAGCTTTCTACAAGGGTGCAAGGTTTTTTTTTCTGTAATAGCTTGAAGTGTAAAAACGAAAAGTTGTTGCCATTCTCACATTAAGAACAAGTTGTTGTCATTAACTTAACTGCATATGCTTTTTGCTACAACATTTATTAACACATGAACAGACCTATAATGCCTACTGTATCTCACTAGAACAAAAAAGAATACAGTATTTCCATCTACTACTTGTACTGCTTTTAAAAAAGATTAACATTAAAAACAAAGCCACGTTTTTCTTACATCCTTCCTTCTTTTTAAGCTTCTTTCTTTTGCCTGTAGTCTTCTGCCATTTTATCCAGAATTTTCTGTTGAAAGAAAGCAGTTATATTTGGGATATATTTAAAGAATTTCTCACAGGCACAACGTGAAAACAGAAACATAAATCCAATTTCCAAGTTTAAAATCTGTGCACATTCATTGCAATTGCAAAGGTCATAACTAACAAGGCTGGCACTTCTCCCTGCCCTGGAGTGGAGCTCTCCTTCCAAGCCAAGGGAATTCCTTCCCCTTTTGTCATGGCCTTGTGACAGTGATTGTGCCACTTACCTGGGTGGAATCTGCCCTCTACAGAGGCAGGGACACAACATCTCCCCTCCCTGGAGAAGGGTAATTTGAAAGTTTGATGAATTTGTTACCACTCTGATGACATTTGGTAGCAACATCAATTCACCTATTTAGTTTTTCCCGCTCTCCAAGCGGAGGAAACTCCCAGCTCCAGAAGTGCCACTGTGAAACAAAAGCTGCATTCCCCCCTTCCCTCATCAATTCCAAACCCCACTGTTGCCACACAGTCACCCACAAGCACCTCACTAATCATTTCTACCATGGAAAAAGCAAAGCAAGTAATGTTTCACTTAAGTAATAAAATTCACAAATTGGCATTATTCCCCCTCTCCCCTTTTTACATCAAGGCTTTAATGTCCCATAAGCAGGTACCTCAATGGAAAAAAAAAAAAAAGAAAAAAACGCTATGGTGATGGATGAGGTGAGTTTTCTTCCTACAAGATCCTGCATGGGAACTTATTTTCTGATCTACTCCTTCAGTGTTGTTTGTTTGGTGACAATTTTTGTGCCATCTGCCTTCCTGGGCCCTCTATTTATTTAGGGTTCCCTGTTACTGCAAGAAGGCAAGTGTTTGGAGTATGAGGTGCCACGTTCTCTGTCAAGCCCCTGGGTTTTGCTTTCAGCTCAGGGATCAACTGCCATGAAATGCATTAATGTGACACTGCAGGACCATCAGAATCCCTTTGGGACTGCCCTTTCCTGGAGGTGATGTTTGCAGCTCACAGTATGAGGTTACAGCAGCAGCATTGTCACTCATGCCATGCAATCATGTGATACCTCATCCAGTTAGAAAATGTAAAAAGTGCTCACAAAATCAGAAGTTGCAAAGGTTTTTCTTTCTTTTTAAATATATAAAAACTTCATCTTAAGCTTTGTTGACTGGTTAAAAACACTCTCAAAAGGACAACTGGAAGGGATCTGGGCCATCTGTATTTACTCTGCATTGCTACTTCTAAGCCTGGCCTTATTCCAATTGGAATTCCCTCTTTAATCCAAATTTAAAGGATAAAAAAATGCTGGAGCCCCTCTTTAAACTGCATATTCTGCATATTATTTTCACAAGATGAAGTTTTGGAGAGGTCTGCCTAGAGTTAAAAGTTATAGAGTAAGCCAATTTCCACTGCCTGAAAGGTATTTTTATTCTCAGTCCGGTCTCGTTGAGCTCTATTCCCCAGAAAGAATCAAGCCATTTAAAATGAACAAGTTTTTGCCTTACCTTCAACTTTTGATAATGAGGAAGGCTGCTGCAATGGGTCTTTTTTGCAACATCTTCATTTGTGTAGAACAGGGAACACAATTTGCAATAAAACCCTGTTTTGGGTACCACATAATTCACACCTAGAGGAGTAAACACCACAAAATAAACTAAGAGATCTACTCTATATCATTTCTTTTAATGTCATATGTCATTTCAGCTAAATCTTAAAACCATAATTCACTTTACATTAAAAGCTGCTTTATCTTTAAAAGTCTCTGTTTTAGTTTAGTCAAGCAGGGGCCTAGTAGTAACTAAATATGTGCAGGCTTTTTTTTTTTTAATTTAAAAATCAACCTTTCAGATTAAGGGTCCATTTTATTGGTTCCTTCAAAAGAACTCACAATGTCTTGTGATCAGTTTTGGAGTATTTAATATGACTCTGAACTATTACCACTGTCGTGCTTTGTGCTAGCAATTGAATTTGTGTTGCTAAAAGATACCTCTTTCAATTTCTGCCTAAGGAAAGTGTTATGAAAACGGTATGAAAATAAGGAAAAAAGAAAGAAAATACTCGGTTTAGGGCAGGAGTGAAGAAGGGGGAGGAGGGGAAGCCCTAAAATGAAAGGCTATGGGGCAATGTATTGCCAAAAATAAAAGTCAGATGAAATGAGAAACGCTACTGCAATGCACAGAGACATTTTGGAAAAGAAATGGAAAACAACCTTACCAACAGGAATGTTTGGCTGGTACGGCCCAATCCTAAACTCATCTGGGACAAGAGGTTTCTCTTGGACACTCTTTGTTTCCTGCTCGCCCTGGGGGTCTGTGTTTTCCTGGGCACTCTTCTCAGCATCCTGCGCTGTCGTAGCATCAGAACCTTCAACGCTTTCAGCCTTGGCGTTCTCTTCGCTTTTCGTTCCGTTTTCTAACGTTTCATTCTCCTGCTCCGGCTCCTCAATCTTGTCCACCTTGATCTCTGCCAGGCTGTCCTCGTTCTTGCCCGCAGCCTTCGCCGCCAGGCCGGACTTGCGGAGCTTCTGGTGGTCGGAGTCCTCCTCGTCGCCCACCTCGTCCAGGGTGACGAAGCCCTCCATGCTCCGTGGGAAGCCGCCCACGTAGCGCTGCGGGGAGAACGGGGCCTCGCGTCAGCTCAGGCTGCAGCGCTCCCCTCAAACTCTCCTAAGCCTCACAACAGAAACACCTTCTCCAAACTCCTCCTCCGAGACCTGCCTCGCTCACTCCAACTGTTACTCAAGGATGCAGAGGTTTATCCAGCTCTTTTTGTACCCATCTGCCTCAGAATCAAGGATTCCATTTCAGAATGATTATTTTTTTTTGCATCAGGAGTGGCCACTGTTTCACCATAGGAACATGATTTCAACTTAAGAATAGAGAAAAAAACCACTTAAATTCTCAAGCTGAAAGTTCTTTTAACATGAGTAGCTTAAGTGAAGGGCATTTTGGGGTGCACAAATTTTGTTTCTATTTGAGAGTCCCGTAAGATCCTTGAATTCATGCCTGACTAGAAGGTAAAACCTTACCAGAACTATTCTGTCCCTACTAATGGTATGAAAGTTCATTAAAAATAATTAAAAGCTCTTTTCAACCAGTAGAAAACTTAGAGCATCCACATTAAAAAACCCACCAAAACAAGAACAAAACCAAACAAAAACCAACCCAAATCCCACCAACCATCCACACTGTGAAGGCCTCTTAAAATCCAGGTTTCATTAGAAGAAGGACTGTCTAAATTCTGAATTTTTGGAAATGTTCCTGCTGATATGGAGATACCACTATTCCACATACTTAACAGCAATTGTGAGGACTGAAGCAGCACTAGCTTTGTGAATGCAGATCTTCAAGGAATTAAGTTTGGGTCTGAAGCAGTTTATCACAGCCAATGCCCACATACTAATAAAGAACACCAAGAAAACTAGGAAATGCCATTTGCATCACCAGTAACCATCTCAGCACCATTAACCAGGTTCCTGACAAGGATCCCCCAAAACTGAGATCCATGCATATCCCATTAATTAATTAGGAACATGCCTGACTTTCTTGCAAAACATTCGGAGTCAACAAATTACTAAAACTTTGCACACAACTCCACAGAACTGAGTATGATTAACAGAGCAGGTAGGACATAAAACCCACAGGAGTGTGGGATCATGTGGTGAGAAAAAGGGAATTCACAGCAAGTAGCCTGTGAATGGAAACACCTTGAAACCAATTATTTTCTCTCTCCAGTGGGAAAGGGGCCCTGGCTAACTGCAGATGGCCCTGCCTGCCTCTCAGTGTAAGGTGTAGCTGTACATACAATTCTGTCCAAGCCCAGATTAGCCTCAAGTCCCCAGCAAATTATTTTCTGAACATAATTTCTGGGCACTCAAGGGTAACTACAGCCAGTTCTCTGAGAAGCTGCTGGGGAGAACACAGTTCCTGGCTAAGTATTAGTCAAAAAAGGGCTGAAGAGAAAAGCAAGCAAATCCCCAGCAAGCAACAAGGGTAGAAGCCCACAAGTTAAAGGCTTCTTTTAAAACAGAACCAGGGATTTATAACTGAATCCATGTGCAAGTTACATCCAGTGAGATCGTCTGTTTTCTTCACAGGAGCTTTAACACCTGTTCCTCTCCAGAACGGTGGTTTAAAGACCCACACAGGCAGCTCAGCAACAGAACGCACATGGTGTGCTCCCTAAGTTACACTGGGCTTCCCCCACTCAGTACCTCACTGTATGAGTTACCTTTTTAAGCTTTTTCTTGGCTGCTGGAGTGGCCGCAACATTCCCCTCAGTTTTTACAGTCGCATCATCAGGTGTGTCCTTTTTTTCCTCAGTAGCCACATCAGCTAAATTGGCAACATCTGCATCCTCTCCTGCTGAGCTGCCACTTTCTAACAGTGCTGCTGCCTCCTCCTCATCCACCAGCAGCTCATCTTCAGACTCCAGGAGTAAACTGGGCTCATCTTGCTCTGCCTGTTCCCCACTTTTGGCACCTGAAGGCTCAGCAGCATCCTCTTGTTTCTCCTCTTTCGCTTTTTCTTCTGCATTGCCACTTTCAGGTTTCTGAGCAGGTTCTGTTTTGGACTTCTTATCACTGGGAGAATCTTTGCTGTCTGGGGAATATGTTCTCTTTCTATAAAGAACAAAGAACATTGTTGCTTGTAAACCTGGAGAGAGTCCAGAGATTACTAAAGAAAAAGATCATGTTTCTCTAGACAAGCCTGGAAACTATTGTGTTTCAGTTCAGAAAATGGAAGGCTGAGGGAAACCCTGAAGGACACCATTCTTCAAACATACAAAAGGTTGCTCCAAGGAGAAATTACCCTTACAAGTCAGGACAACTGCTCCTGGGTTTAAATTGCAGGAAGGCAAGGCTAATTAGGGACTGCAAAGGATTTCCTGAGGAGCCTGAAGAGGCTGTGAAATCTCCATCATTAGAGAAGAGGGTGGGTAGCATATTAGAAACAGTTCATCTCTGGGCACAACAACCAGCCATTTGATCTCAAAGCTTGCCTGACTCTTTTGTATTGTTCCTATACTCTGAATAAGGTATTTTCATATTTCTATTAAACAACATTATGCTTTAACAATAGGAAATTACCTGGTTTTATCCTTTTTCAGCAGTTCAACTCCTTTGTTGGGAATCTAAAATTAAATTTAAAAAAAATCTGTGAGTCACAGCAGAGTATGACTTACACAACTGTTGCAGCATTAATTCAGACCACAATCCAATCCAGCCAAGTGCTTCCAGTTACATTAACCCCCAGGGACTCTCCCCATGCCACCCACCAACTGATCAGTAAACTCTTATTTTATGTCAGACAGGACCTGACCAACCTAGAAATCCCCTGCCTTTATGCACAGTAATTATCAGTTATTCAATACAAAACAAATGGGATATCCTGCTCCAGAAAATTCACACAATTCCTGGTTTGTTTATGAACCAACAGCATGTAGTGCAGGCACTGGCACAGATCAGTCCTAATCTGTATTTTTCTCCCTACCATAAGTGGAAAACCTTTAACAGACTCCCACCACTTCACCTGTTTATGAATTACTGAACAGGAAATGTCACTTGTAGGCAGTAACAAGGAAATCTATTCAATTTGCCAGTAAGTGCTCATTTTGCTGCAGTACCATGTGCAACACTAAGATTTCTTCATGCTCCACAACAAAGCTGATTTTGCTAGGAGACAGCCTGACAGTTCAGATTTCTCCTGCTTTTATTATCACAGAACTCTATTTTTATCACAGAATATTCTGAGTTGAAGGGACCCATAAGGATCATCAAGTCCAGCTCTTCAGTGAATGGCCCACACAGGGGTTGAACCCACAACCTTGGCATTATCAGCACCATGCTCTGACCAACTGAGCTCATCTCAGTTTTCTACCTGCTGTCCCAGTCTGATGAAGAAAGACTTCTAATTAGATGAATATTACCCTGGTGTTATGTAAAATCCCCCCTTCATTCAACCTTTCCCTCCTTTATATGAGCTGCACAGGCAGAAATGCAGCTCTGATAGTTTTCACAAACCTTCTTCATTTTCAGAGAAGAGGAAGAAAAACAAAAAAGGAACCCACATTACAGAATGCTTCCCTTTACATCTTCAACTACAATTAAAAAAGTAAAAACACTCCCTACCCTTAACACCAGTTTCTTGTACTTTTCAGATAAATCCACTTTCACACATCTGCCTTGGAACCAAAGTGCTTTGTTGGCACAATGCTCAACCATGGCCAACGCATCTTCTCTGGTCTCCATCTCAATAAAGGCCTGAAAAGATTAAAAAGCACATTAAAAGGGACTCTGAAGCAAACAACACTTTTTCAGGCAAAGCTATTTAACTTAAAACACAGCACTTCCAAATACTGAAACAAAATTATGAGGTTCAATTACATCCATCCTCTCCAAACACTTTAACATTTACCAAGTGCTCCACAAGCCCCAGCTTTTCTATTCATTAACATCTGTCCCAGGGCCAGTTCTGAAATTAAACAGGCATTTAAATAATCTGCCAAAAAAGTCACCATTACGTAAAATATGATTTAAATAAAAAAGTATCAGGACAGTGAAACTCTTATTTAGTGCTTATGTACCTGGGAATTTCAGGGGAGCTGTGAAACTACCCCAGTATTTTGTTTTTTGAGAGAAGCCTGAAACAGAAAGGCAGCAACTGCTGCTCCTCCAGCTTTGTGAGGAGATCCTCCTGGGAACAAGCCTATGGCACGCTAAGGCTGCTGAATGAGCTTTAAACAAACACATCTGGGTTGGAGTATCCTTGCCAAAAAACTGAAAGCTGTTTCAGCAGCCAACTTAGACAGCAAGGGATTTTGTTTTTCCAGTGAAATAAGGTCAGGGAGGACTTCCCAGGGGTCACGCAATAGTCTAGTAATTTTTCACAGGCATTAGGGGATTCAGGCACCCATCTCTTTGAAAAAGCAGTGGAACTTCCTGTTTAACTCAAGGGAGCAATGAACTGGGACAGTAAAGCTTAAAAAAAAAATTAGAGCTAAATAGTTTAAACTCCTGTCTATTTATAGAAATCATGTCCATGCACATCTGAAGCATTTTACTATACACATGCAATGGTCTGTCTTCAAACGTTTCTCTTCCAAGCTAGAGAGACACGGCAGGACTGCTTTTCTTTAGTTTTAGAGAATGAAAAATAAAGGTTAAATAGAAGAAACATATAACAGTGTAATATATTTGTTAATGTTTCATAGGTAATGGTTTTTCACCTTAAGAAAACAGTCCCAAGGCTCCAAGAAATTTGCATAACCAAATAATTAAGCCTCCATGCTAAAATACCTTTTTCCAGCTGAGGCCTGTTCCTGTTTTTAAAGCAGCTCATATTCCAGGGACATTTCACAGGAAGCTCCATAGCAACCCCCCACCTAGACAGACCCTGGGTCATTTCCAAACCTCTGCCTCAGCAGAAAGTCTACACATGCCCCAGCTGAAGATGTGTGATTTCTTCACAGTTAAACCCCCCTCAAACCCTCCCCCAGGGGTGTTCCCCTGCACTTACCTGGCTTTTCATTCTCATGAGGATGTAGTTCTTAATCTTCCCGTAGGGCTCAGCCAGTTTGAGCACGGCGTTGTCAGAGTACCCTGAGTGGGGCAAGTTGCTCAGGTGGATCACACGACCAAGTTCTGGTTTTGGTGGCTCAGTCTTTTGGTCAGGTTTACCCTCAGGTTTCTAAGATTAAAAGGAAATGACATTTTTTGAAGACCTATATATAAAATATACATGGGTGACTATCCCTTGAATAATTATTCAAAGAATTAAGAATAACTTAAATGCAGCAGTCTCATAGCCCTGACTGCCTCATTAAAATAAGGCAATGCTAAAAAATGCAGAAGTGTTTTACCTTTATTCTCTTGTATTTCTGTGACAAGTGGACTCTGACTGGTTTACCAAACACCAGGGCAGGTGTTGTTGAGTAATACTCCACTGCAGCCTGGGCATCTTCAGTGGTTGACATTTCAATAAATGCCTGAAATCATACAAAACCAAATTAAGTGCTGCTCCATCAGGAATCTAATTTTGTTTCAAATTTTCAAGCTCTTCCATGCTTTCTTTTAAAAACAACTGCATCAGAAATGAAAACTGCATTTTGGTTACAACATGAACTGACTTGCAGAACTTGGCATGAATTTCAGATACTTTATTTAGGTGCACAAACAGAACTATTTTGTTTGTTTACATTCCACCTAGATTTGGATTCAGAACATTCAATTGCTTCCTGCTTTTTCACTTCTATGGTATTGCCTTTTGCCACATTTCAAAATAAGACACATTGTGTAATACAAATTAAGACCAAGTAAGTTTTTATATAGTTTTAGAATAAGAGCAGAATGTGGTGGTGTTGAAAAAGCTTTGAACAACCAACAAGGAGGATTTTTCAATATTTAAGTGAAAATGCAGTAGTGCAGCATTTCTGGAAACACACTCCTCCTTCCCCACACGACCCTGATGACAAAAGTCTCATCTCAGTAGCTGAGCAAGTCCTTTTACAAGAACAAAGCCCCCCAGAGACAGCAGCCAGCCCCAGCAGCAGTGCCCTGGGACCCAACCTTACCTCATTGATTTTGTTTAGAATCAGGTGATTTGTAATTATCCCAAAGGGTTCAACGAGCTGAAGCAGCTGATATCTCAAGTTCTTTCCCCTCTGGAAATCCATGATGTGCACAACTCTGCTTGTTTCCTGATGAAGACAAAGCACATGTATACAGCATGAAAAAAACCCTCATGTACCAGCAAACCCAAAGTCTGCCAAGGCTCTGCTCTGCTGGTTTAACTTTTAAAAAATGTTTATATCCATCTTCACTAGTGACCAAAACAAGATGCATACAGAAAAGGTACAGAATTTCTAGGGATTTCCAGAGCAAGATGCCTGCCATGCCAAAACTACCTTTCTGTAAGTTTGTGTCCCACAGCCTCATAATAGAGAGAATGTCTAAACAAGTTTCTGTACAGTTTTGGAATAAATATTTTGTAAAGTACTCAACACAACAAATCCCCAATCTCACGCCAAAGCTCCAGTACTTCCACACAAATTCTAAAATCTCGCTTCTAAAGACAATCAATTCATAAAAAAAAAACAAACCAAACAAAACCCACGCCTTAAGAAAGCACAGAAAAATTATACAACAAAAATGTGAGTTAAAAAAATAATGAAGTTTTAATACTAACCACTCTGCCCTTCTGCATGTGTCTGGGTCCTTGCATATTTCCATTTCCAGCTCCTTTAAAAAATTTAAAGAATGAACAAGCTTAGTTCAACCTGTAAGACTGGGATTAACATATCTTTTAAGAACTCGTGATGAGACGTGTCACTTGTAATACCAAACCAGAATGAGATCAAGTTCTAAAAATTAATTATTTAATTGCAGTCTAAAAAGGCTTTTAATTTATTTCTTGTAACTTGGGGTCCTCATTCCTGCTCCTTCTGTTCACTTTAACATTAGAGAAAGAGCTGCATTTACTGTGGTTCAGGAACAGAAGAGAACAAGTACAGCCCATTGGAAAAAAAACCCTCCTGTTTTAAGTAAGATTTTAAGCAAAACATCTCTGTCCACAAAGGATGTGAGATTTCTTTATCTAAGACATACTTTTTACAACTGAGGATTTAGGTTCTAAAATATCAATTCAATTACAATAGTCAATTTAAAAAAAAAAAAAAACCAACCAAAAAAACCACACACAAAGAAAAATCCCCTTTCAAATAGTTTGGCTTATAGTGAAATTTGAGATATTTTGAAAAATTAACAGTGTTATTTTAATGAAATTAAGTATGAATGCATCTATCATCTAAAAAGTGTCTAAAATACTTGTACTCTGTCAGGATATCCAGGTAAATTAATTAGTTTTGCTCTTTACTAATTTGAACTATCTAAAAGGTAGGAAGTAAGAGCATCAGGGAAGAATCTGATTCTTAGTCTCCCTTCCTGCGAGGAAGAGGCTTGCATCATCCATCTTCCCACTTCTCATTTGTTATTCCAATTTATTTCTCAATTTCACTTGAAATTAGGGGGGGAAAACACTTAGGACACTGAATTCTTACAAGTTCTTACAAGTTTCACCCACCAAGTTTCCACCACTACTTGGAAGACAGATACACAAACCTCCTAGACAGGAGGGAAAAAAAAAAATCCAAGTCCTAAAAATGTGTACATTAATCTCAGTTAAAAATCACCAGCCAGAGGGAGCTGGCAGCTGGCAGAAAGGTGAAGTGTGGAACTCAGTACCAGTCTTTAGTCTCTCCCTGGCCAAAGTATTTCAGTTCTATTACTCAGAAAAGTGTTTTCCTTTGTTGTGTTAAAACACAGGTAACAAATTAAAACAAGAGTTAAAATAAAAAACAAACAAAAAGAACAACCTAGCAAGAAGTTAAGCCTAATAAAGGTAGGTGCCTGTTGATGTTACCTCTGGGCCCAACAGGAGGTCCTCCAAGGTGGAATGGAGGTGGTGGTGGTCCCAAAATTCCCGGTGCAGGGTTTGTAGATTGCTGCAACATAAAGGGATCACCCCTGGAAAGAGGGGAAAACACACAGTCATTTTAAACCAGAAAACTGTGAAGCTTTCATTCATAAAACACCTTAATTTCTGCAGAGCTCCTATGCAGACCACTTAGACTTTTACTGCTGCCCTTCAGCTAGAAGACAAAGGGAGGAATCTATCTGAACCAAAGGAGGTCTGTTGTTTCACATAAAATCTTAGGAACGTCCTCTGCTTATCACAGACAATTATAAATACTTCAAAACTAATTACTACTTACATTCCATGTCCTGAATCACTGTCAGGATTCCATTCTGGGTATCTTAAAAGAAACAAAATTAAAAGAAAACATAAGAAAAATGCAATGTCCTCTACCTGTGTAACACTTTTCACCCAAGCAGTGATACCTGGAGGTGTAACACAGCTGCAGCACAGGCAACACTCCAGGCCCACTGCCAGAGCCATGAACAGCACTGACAGAAATGCTGCTCTTCAGGACAAACTCCCTACTCTGTTTGCAGAACTGTTGGTTTTACAACAAAAACGTACAAGCTGGTA
The DNA here is from genome assembly GCA_013397055.1 of Pachycephala philippinensis. NCBI lineage: Eukaryota > Metazoa > Chordata > Aves > Passeriformes > Pachycephala > Pachycephala philippinensis. Next base: position 32,132 of record VWZT01015224.1, read on the forward strand.
TCAGTAACTACAATTACAATAGATTCTCAGCTGCTGAGATCCAACTGTTACATATACATCAGTAGGATTCCAAAGCTATGAACCAGGATCCCTTCTTGTCCTGAAGATGCTCCAAGTTGTTTTTATTCCCTACAAGGCACACTATGTTTTCTAAACCTCCTTTGCGCAACGTAACAGTTATTTAAAATCAGGGAACATCTTGAGCTGGAAGGGACCCCCAAGGATCACCCAGTCCAACTCCTGGCCCTGCACAGGACACCCAACAATCCCAGCCCGTGCCCGAGCGCCGTCCCAGCGCTCCTGAGCTGTGGCAGGGCTGGTGCTGTGCCCAGGCCGAGCCCTCCTCCCCAGTTACTGTACTTCCAGTTCATACATTTCGAGCAGCAGCTGACAGCGGCGGCTGTGAGTCGCTCCATTGATGTGATGGTTCCACTCCTGCAGCAAAGTAAACAAGTCACAATTAGCAGCCACACACGGAAGTCCTTTCTGCAAAGTCATGGCCTACAGCGCAGTATCTTCTCCTCTAAGCTGCAGTTTTGCAGATCCATAGATAATGGCATCTGTTTGTGGTGCTTTGAAGAGACACTGACACTGGACCTACCTCTTCCCTCCTAACCTGAGTGAAAAGGTGTCTGAGGGAACGGGGCTCGCTCCTGCCTCAGAGTGCAAAGCTCCCTGCAAAACTACAGCCCAGGCACAGAGTGCCACGGCAGCCTTTGGAACTGAAGGCTGAGTGTTTGTTTGTCTTCACGCATTTCAGAATTTCCTCAACTCTCTGCTTCATTCCTCAGACTTCTAGAGATTAATATGAAGTAAACACTCCAATTTTTAGAACCATAAAGAGGCCAAGAAATTGCACGGAATTCAGAAAGGAAAGACTAAAAGAAATGAAAGTGCATAGCTAGGACAAGCTACAAGTACACAGGGGAAATATAAAATACATGACCACTTGAGGGGAATGATCAAGGAAAAAAAGCAGATCTAAATTAAGATGGTACAAAGGAGAAATAATGAAATTAAACCAAATCAGCCATATAAAATTCCTCCTGGCTTTGGCTTTAGCACTAGAAAGGAATGAGGGATTTCTACTTTTTCTCTGCAGACTGTTTTAACTACAAAGGGAGTTATTTATTTTAGTGCCTGATCTCTGTATCTTTACATTCTCACAAGTAAGAGCACAAGCCTGTGCTTTATTCACGTTTGTGAAGTGACAGAATGTCTGGAGTTTCCCTGCTGCACATCTGGGAGCCACAGCCTGACCTTCACTGCTGCTCCTCACGGAGGAAAGGGACCAGCAGAGATAAACAGGGGGGAGAGTAATTCAAGAACCTTGGGGCTGAAGGTTTCCTTCAACTGAAGGTTTTTTCTTATCAGCCACGTTTTCAACTATGAACACAAAGTGCACTGCCAACTGCTTTATGTGGCTCTTCCTACACGTCTGTTTCTGCTCAGCACCCACAAAGGACTTTTTCCTAACTCCTTATCTTTCCAGATGTTTGGTCTCTGCCACACTACAGCCATCCTTCTGGATACAACGAGACATTCCCAAGGCTCACTGTAGTGTTTCCATGTTAAATGCCTACCCTGCACTTCCCACAAAGGAGAAAAACCTGGATTTAAAGTCTCTCATAAAGTACTACAATATTACTCCATGATGCTCCTGACATGGAGCAAGATAAAATCATGCCTTTTATCAAGACGTAAAATGAGAGCACCACTTTTTCTTGTTAACTGCACAAGATGTAGGCTCTGCAACAATAAATAGGCTGGCAATTAGGATGAAAAATACCCACCAAAAAAAACAAAACCAAACTATGAGCCATTCAATATGAAGTTTCTTGAGTTCAACACTTGCTAACAAGTGTTAGCACTACACTCCAAAAAACAGTCCTTTCAACCCCAAACCCCTCTAAATTTGGGTGCACAGTCAGTAAAGCCTCAGTGGCTGGTTCTGCCAGACATAACATGCTTTGAATCTGTCTCAACACAATTTAAAATTATTCTAAACTGATGCAGAAGTTACCCGCAAACTATAGGCAAAGTTTGGGAGATTTAATTCTCATTCAAATGCTCGTAAATTGGCAAAAAAGGGGCATGTGACTTATAACTTCAGATTTTTCTTCTTCACCAGAGACCAATGGTAGATCATCTACATTTACTTTTTATTACACAATTCTTAATCTGGATTCCCATTTGGAAGCACCCCTTCCCCAAGGTTTTGGGGCACCAGGTTATTTGTATTTACAGGAACTCATTAACACAAAGGCCCCAAGTTAAGCAAGAGAAAACCTGAACTGAGTTTCTGAAAACCCAGATTCCCCTTTGGCTCAGTGAGTGCAAGCCAGAGGACACGCTGTTCCTCAGAAAATTAGGCCACACTCGAGCACCTAATTTTAGCCAGCCCTCTCTCAGGGCCACAGCCATGTTCTCCCTCTGAGATGTACCAGGTTCAAGTGTTTAACCTCCAAATTCATCTGCTCGGGTTGCATCAGCCTTTGTCTCTGGCAGGAAAACAATCCCTACACGGCTAACACCTCATTCCCTGATAAAGGGATCAGGATTGACAAAATGCCTGAAGTAACTGGGGCACAATTTACTTCACGACAGAAAATAAACTCTGTCTTAAAATACATACACATCAAATTGAAGAAGCAATTAAGAACATCACTAGAATAAAAAAACGCGAGAAGACTAATCTGCCAATTTAAGTTACACTAAGGATGTTTAACACCTTGCTTGCATTTAAAATACACCCAGCTTGATCAAACATTTTTAAAAAACTCTGATATTTTTATTTGGAGGTGGGGAAAATGAGAATTTTTTACTACAGTAATAAATTTACACAGTCCCAGCTATGAAAAGCATTCCCTTTCTGCTTTCCATAAATTTCGGTTCAAACCAGATTACTTTAAAAGTTATGTTTTACTTGATTTGATTTTGTGGGAGACACAAAATAAGGAATTCTGTAATGGTTGGGTATGCAAAGCAGAGGAAAGAAGGAGAGAAAGAGAAAAATTCTTGTGGTGACATGATTTCTGAAATTAGAAACAAAGCCCCAACTTGGGTCATAAGAACCAGATGATCCAATCACAAATATTTTATGGTGTACTAGCAGTTTTAAAGTCAAAGTATATTCCTAAAAAAAAAAGTTTTACATGTTACAGAAGAGGTCAGCCACTTAGGTTATATGCTGTTAAAAGAATTTGGTATTTCTCATATCTGGAAAGGTATTTCCATGTGGATATCCTTTCATTAGATCTGCACTCCAAAGCACACTAAGAGCCACGAGCCTTTAAAATAAAGAGCTAAAAAGACCCCTACTTACAGGATTACTGGTTGCCATCTTCAAGGGCCTCAGAAGTTAACGTTTTCAATCTAACCAAATGAAGTCTTACAGAACTGAGCATGGCAGCTAAACTGTTAACACTTAAAACTTTTGTGAAAATAAACGTCAAATACAGGAGACAAGAAACCTGGATTACTGTGAGTATTTAATATAAAATGTAATTAAAGCAACACAAGTTCATAAACTGTCAGATCAGGTGGAGCCATACAGCGTGTGCTCTAGAAGTGGTTTGGTCCTTTCCTTGCAGGGACAGAATAATTCTTGTGTTTCAAAAAGATCAGATGTACAGAACAGCACTTTTTGAGAGGTAACTGTAAAGAAATGGTTAGTAACAGCAATTCCACATTGTATCAATTTTACAGTAATAGCATGTATTATGTTTTCAATTGAAGGCCTTCAAGCTAATTAGCCACTAATTGTGACAAGAAGGGCACTGTATTAGCCAATTAGCCAATTAAATTGCCTAGTATACTGGAAATCAGCAAGATGAGTACATTGGAAAAGTTGAAAGTGAGAAGGCTCTGAAAATACCATCTGAATCAACAGGCCATTTGGAGTAACCTGCTCCCTTTGCAGAGCTGCACTAGTCGTGGATAACTAAGAGGGAAGTCTCAGCATCACCGAACACACCCGAAGATCCACTCTACTTGTGAGCCAAGTAAAGAACACTACTAGGAACACAGAGCAGGATACTGCAACAGCAGACTGATTGCTCGGAGAGTCTACAGGGATAGATGCAACATGTGACAATAAAAAGTGAGTCTGAAGTGTTCTAAGAAAGTTGTGAAAAAAGGAGAAAAATGACGACAAATTTCAGCCATAGTATGAGATAGAGTGTTAAAGTGAAATTAAAAAGGCAAGAATGAGCTAATCTAAAACGTGGTTTTTACTTTTGCAAATAAGTTCCAGGGCTCTACATTAACTCTTTCCCTCTGGACAGGGAAAAAGCAGAACTGTGCAAGAATGCATCTTAACTACATATAAATCAGCAATCAAGACAGATGTGGAGGAGAGCTGAAACTAGCTTCCGGAATGGCACAGTAGATACACTGCAAAAAAACCCCAAACCAACAAAAAAATACCAAAACCCACCCCAAAACTGCTTGAATGCCAGATGTTTGTGGTTAAGAGAACATGTAGATGTAAAATATAAACAAGATATCCCAGCAGATGATAGCTGTTTGACTTGAAGTTAAGCAATCTGGGCAAACAAAATACATTAATGTAAAGCCCTGGTTTACAACGTTTGTCAACAATTACCTTGCAAATAAACCAAGTGCCTTTTTCACTCTCAAACCAACTTTCAGATCATTTCAAAAGCAACCAGGCCATAGAAATAATTAAAGAAATAGGTAAAAACAGAACAGATACTACAACGTAAAGGAAAATAGAATTATCTGGTGCATAACTCACCTTATTAGAATGAACTGGCATATCACATATAGAGCACAGATGGGGATAACCCTTCGGTAAGAATCCATGGAAGTCTTCAATATTGCTATTTGGAGGAGCACCTCTCTTTTTCTCAAAGAGAGATCTCTCGGGACCAGGACCACGACCCATTCTGTCATACTCACTGTCAAATTTATGATAGTTATGCGAAGTCTCACCATAAAAAGATTCATCCCTACACCTTTCTCCATCTCTCAATCTGTCATCTTCATAATCCATTCTGTCATAATAACCAGATTCTTGAGAACGACTTCCATGGTCATAGTCAACCACTGGGTTGAGACTAGGACCACGATCATCAAAGCTATCTCTTCTAAAATGCCTTTTTTCTTCCCAATCATCCCTAGGTACTCTGTATGGTGGTTCCCGTGTGGATGATCTGCCATCTCTACCATAACCTTCTTCAGCTCTCCTCCTTTTAAGTTGTAGAAGGATCTGAGGCAAGTTTTCAGGAGTGATCTTGTCCTCGGGATAGCGACTCAGTTCATCTAAGTCTCTAGCAGACAGACCAAAGCTGGCCAAAATGTTTGTGGCCTGGTCTGCATCTCCACGGTGCTGAGAAGACAAAGGGAGCGGACCTCTACTTCCAATGTTAAATATAGACTGCAAATTATGGGAAGAGGTACTACCAGAAGACAGTGCACTATGAGATCCTTGTTGGTTCAATGAAGAACTCATTCCAAGATTCATTAAGCTAGCAAGGCGTGCAGTACCCTGGTTCATCCTTCCAAGAGATGCTGGCATATTTAAAGACTGGGTAGCAGCAGCAAGAAGGCCTATTCCTGCAGAGAGGTCACGCCCATGACCTTGTGAATCCCTACTCAGAGATGACTGCTGGAATGACTTGGACATTGTAGAACTAGAGCTTGTCTACTTTATGGATCAAAAAAATTCTTTTTTTTTTAGGTTTTTTTTTTTTAAGATGGCTGCAAAGAGAGCTCACACTAGAAAGCTAGGCAAACTTCACTTCAAAAACGGTAACGCCAAGAAAGAGGATCAATAATGACTGCAGATCTTCTTCAAGCTGAGAAACACCAGACAATTCTGTAGAAAAACAAGCAGTTTTAGTCATAAATCCCTTTAAACAGATGCAGTTTTAAACTTATGCATCATGTTGATCTAAAAAACATTAAAGATCTCAATCTTACAAGGCTTTTATCACATAACAGATTCAAGAGGTACCCAGAACCTACATATATTATTGCAGATAAAAATACAGTAGTGTTTCCTATACATACTACTCTTCTTCCACAAAAAGCTACTTTCACACTGAAGAAAAGTGAATTTCAGAAGTTTGCGATGTCTGAGAGCATCTATAAAGTTTACTGACATGTAAGCCTTGATCTCTGGTTAATGGCTTTGTTCATACCCTACATTACTGTACTGTGTCTGTGAGAAGAACACAAAAAACTTAGGCCCATAGAATCCAAGATGACTTTGGCATATAACACATATTTGAAAATGAAACCTGTACCACCACAGAACAGGACGAAAGGAAGTTAAAAGTAACTGAAGTTTGGGCAAAAAGTTTCTGCTATAAGATCTGTAAATAAGACCAAACATAATATTCAATCTTTATGCAGTAAAATTCCAATTACTGATGTGAAGACAGATGTGAACAAGAAAAACAAGTTTTACATTTTGCAGGAAGTAAACAAGACCTCTTGTTCCAATTGCAGTTACACTGCTAACAGCATTTCGGAAGGGATTCTTTACTCTGTTACATAGCAGCTGTGACACCAGCCTGTACTCTCAGACCTCAAACTAAACAAGGTCAGGCTTAGTGCTGGGATGGGAGACCCAAGGAAAACCCTGCTCCTGCAGGAAGAGACCCCAGTGAGTCAGGAGATGGCATGACATCCCAGCAGCCCTGTCTCATACCAGCACTGCCTGGCTGGGGCTGGCACTGACACCGTGACCACTCGTGGGAGTTAAAGATCCTAAAACACTGCTCACAAGACAGACGTGACTCTTTGGTGTCCCACTCAAATACTAATCTAGCAGTCAAATATTTGGTTCAACTGCATTTACATGAAGTTTTAACTAAACAGTGTATCAATATCCACAGTATGGTGCAATGAATATATTTCATAAAATGTTCTTTTAGTGCAGAGCAGAAATAAACTGTAATACTTCACCCCATCCTCCTCCAGCCTTGGGACAGATACACAAAGTTTAAAGCAATGCAACACATGTGAAAATATTCTAGCAGGAATAATCTGTTCTTGGGTCCCCTTCGATGTCAGCAGAGCAGTTCTGCTTCTCCAGCACTGCCACTGAGGAGCACATCAAACACAGAATCACTTGGAAAAGAAACAGGCACAGACTGCACAGCTGCAAATGAAGTCAGCTCCCAAGAGAACAGGTACGTTTGGGGAGGAATGGAAAGGACAAAATGAAAGCAAGGACTTTTCCTTGAAGAGACCAGTTCTGCAGAAGGCAATGGCTCTCGTACTGGAAACAGAAGGAAAAAGGTCAAGGTTAGGAATAGGTCTCTATCCCCACTGCCTGCTCAATCCACAGCCTGTCCCAACAGTGCACGAAGCTGAAAAACACATGGGTTTTCTTTCTCAGCAGCAGCATGTTACAAAATTATGCACTTATGTAAAAAAATAATGGATTCCCTAAAAAATACACAAAATACACATAACTCACGCAACTCCACCTTTGCAAAGTAACTCCTTTACATAATTTGCTACATACTCTGTTATCAATGCATCTAAACCCATTTCAGCTACGTTTTAAAGATTCACATACGCTGGAGTCACTTAAAGGAAGCTCAACTGTGTGACATTTGTTAAGAATAAGAGATTGAGAAACATGGGGATAAAAATAAGTTTGAAAGTTCTGAGGCAGAAGACAGAAAAACACTGTAGAAAGCTTCAGAGGAAAACAGTAACACAAGAACACAGGGGAAGCATACCAGGCAAATTCTAAGGGAGATGTCCCAGAGAAGGGGGCCACACTGGAGGACACCTGAACAGAAAGCATTGAAAAAATATATTATAAAAATCAAGACTCTTTTGAGTTCAAACAGAGGGGAACTCTTAATATTCACCTGGGTACCATGCTTTTATCTTACATTCATTCAGTATTCTTCAAACATATTCTTTTATGACAATTTTACAAGTTAATCCTTACTCATTCCACTTTTACACCTAAATTTCCTCCTAGTTCATTCACACACTTTCAGAACCATTTGAAGCTGAACTTACTGGGTTCTTCATAAAATCAGGTATTCCAGAGGGCTTTCCTGTGGCACTTTCCCAGCCTGACCCTGCAGCGATTCAACAGACACCCCTGCGGTCAGGACAGGCTCGCTGTGTCCTGCTGTTAGTGCAAGGACCCACACTATTCAAGTTTCCACTAAATCAGGAAAGTTCTCCACTTTTCAGAAACACCCTTTCTCTTTAAACAAATGGTCCCTAATCCTCTTGTCACAGCTGTCAACTGGCAGTTCATTGTGTGCTGCTCTGGAGAGATTAGCAGGGAACAAGCCCCATGGCACCCCGGCCTGGCGGGACCAGGGCTGCAGGGACCCGATGGTGCCATGCTGAGACCCCACACCAGAGCCTTTACAGAACCACCCTGAGCCCCTGCAGCTGCAAACCCCCAGGGAAACGGCAAAGGGGAAAATAAAAATAGGAAAGATGGGAGAAAAAGCAAGACAAAGACACAGAGAGGGACAACCTTATGGAAAAGCATGAAGTGAGACAGTAAGACAAGTGTATGATGAAGACACAGCACAAGTTGGCAGGTGGTGCTAAGTCAGGAGATGCCCTACACCCAATTAGGTATTTGAGTACTTAAACAAGTTTGCATATCCTCAAAAAACCACTTTATCACACCACTCATCTTGCAATGGCTGCTGCACTCCGCTCCTAACCAACCCCATCCTTTAAGACCCAATGAAGACAATGGAACGAGGTGGGGGAAGAGCTCTACCATCACACCAAAGGATGTTTAACTTCCACATGGTCAGGTTTAACGTGATCCTAAGGCAGCACTTCCTGTGCTGATCGCTCCGGAGAGATTCCACGGCAGTATCTGATAGAGACAGGTCCCCATGGAGCAGGGCCAACTTTTGAGAGAGGGTGCCATCAACTGAGTCACAGCAACAAGATGGGTAGGACTGAACAGAGCTGCCTCGAGAGCCAGACATGAGTTAGTTGAAAGTGTTATGCTAATTGTTCTCCTTGTAATTTCAGCTACACTGGGAACAGACAGGCTTTCAGATACACCTTTTTTTAAGATCTGCGGACAGAAATTTGGCCATATTAAGATTTGAAAATATATAATATAAAGCAATCTTGAAATAAGTTGAAAGTCAAAATGTTATTAGATTTCCAGACAAATGCAGACAATGAAAACAATTTTTATCTACAAGTTGGGAAAGAGTTTTCTATAAAGGCAGACAACAAAAATAAGGAATTTGAATCCTACAGAGTACACTGTTATCAGAGCCCAAAATGAGGCTGATTTTCAAACACTATAGAAGGTTTTTCTCTTAGTGTAAAACTGAACATATCTTTTCAATAAAGCTGACAGAACTCTTGCTCCAATATTACTTTGGCCTGAGAACGGTTCAATTCAGTGAATTCTTGGACTATATATTGATCATGCTGAACACAATAACCTCAGCTTGTCACCTTTTATGGAACACCAATAGGCTGAAAATAAGTCCTCAGCTCCCTATTCCTTCTGCCACTCTCAGGGGGTTTTAAGCTATGCATAGTTGTTGTAATTTTAATGTTAATCTTGTTCTTAGAACAACTCATCTTTTACCCATTCCTCTTCCACTATTTACAGAAAAATGTCTTAAAAATGAAAAATAACTGTTTTCACTTTCTAGTCAGTTTCACTTTCACTTCAAAACACATTGAACTAAAGCAAATAAATTCAGTTATGGTAAAAACATGAAATTATCTACAAGCTGAAAAGCACACCCTCATTTTGTAAGAGCACAATGCTTTTGCAGACCGTACACCCTTGGGAAAAAAGTCTCATACAAGTTTCTGGAATTCTGCTCTTTGGATAAAAATCTATAGCTCTTCCTTCTCCTCTCTTACACATCGCACTTGGTGTGGCAACCCCTTCTGCCACGGAAGAATTCTTGTGCTTCTTGGCAAAACTGGCCCCAGCATGGCAAAAAGGGTTACTGAGGGAAGAGATCTGGAATTTGGACAGGCAGCCCCCCACGCTGCTCTGAGAATTAATGGCAGTAAAAACAAGAACTTGCAAGGAAATTAGAAGCAGATGTTATCTAGTTGCTGAATGACCAAGTACAATGGATTTCAAATCTAAGGGATTAACTTTTGGACAATACAGAAAAGGCCACTGTCTTTCCAAAGGCAAAGGAGGAATTGTCCAGCAACCTTAGAGAAAATGCAGGTTCTCATTTATTTCAGGTCACGGTATTCAGAGTTGTTATTTAATATTGCTGTTCACATGCGAGAAAAGCACTTCATCTTGTTCAAGCCATCTCAAAGGTCACGGCCTCAGAAACTTCAGGAGCACCTGGCACACCGGATACACGCTTTTTCTGGGCACAGATTAGCCAGTCTGTTTCAGGCACAACAACTGGAGGAGTTTCAGTCCTTAGGATTATGTTTAGCTTCATCCCAGGGACTTCCTTGATCAGAGGAGCACAAAATAATCTGAGATCTGAAATGACTGTAACAGAGGATTGCTTCACAACAGAGAAGTGTGACATCTGAACAGGCGTATTTACAAATGGGGAATTAAAATGACTGGTTTAGCAATCAAGAATCTTAAAAGAACTTACAGTTTTCAACATCTGAATGTAAAAAAGAACACTAAAAGAGGCTGGTTTTCTAATTCTGCTCATTATATAATTTAATATATTCAACCAGCCCTCTTTTGTAAGAAGTGCATTTAAAAAGTGCATTTATTCCTTTACAGAAACAGAAGTGGAAAAAAAAAAATCCAAGGAACAGTTGAGAAAGAAGGCAAAACCCATGTATTTTTGGAAAGGGAATGAAGTAACACCCAGAAACAACAGATAACTGCTGTCACTGTGGTGACCACACCACAAACACATGATCACCTCTATGGCTTCCAGCCATTCCTCTCTACTGCTTTCAATCCCACTCTGACACCTTCAGAACCCCCACTCTCCAGTAAGACAGATGCATACAGGTTCCTACAGCTACAAAAAGCTCCACGGAGCCATTAACAGAGGGGCTCTGCCAAAACCAGAGTCTCTGTGGAATGCTGTGGGATCTCAGCTGGAAGCTCTGGTAACACAACTGTGTGTCCATGCACAACAAAGACACAATCCTCCTTCATTCCCAGCAGGTGTGGGGACGAAAAGCCCCTCAGGCACCAAAATTTTGACACCAACCACAGAATATATCACAATAATTTTATAAACAGGTCATAGAGAAAGTGATCCAAACACAGACCAAATTTTACCATTTAAAAAAAAAAAACCAAACCAAAAACCCCACACAGAACAGTTCTGTGTTCTGATCTGGAAAACCGAATTTCCATCTGCCTCCAGGCATTTCCAGGGTTGGGAAAAAATCCTGTTCTTTCCCAGCTGAATTCCTGCATGAGGCTGCAAGAAGTATTCTAGCTGCAGAGAAAAATCAAGGAACTGTTTCACTGGTTCAGTGCTCAAAATAAAAACCCTTTTGTTGAAATTATGACTGCACAATATGGTACTTAAACACTCACAAACTAAATTAGTTCAGAAATATCATGAAGTATTTGCTTTTGTTTTCAAGACTTGTTGACTCAGAGAGCTGATGAAGAAAGGAACCAGCATTGAGGCTACAAAAAACCACTCCTAAATTAACAAGCTGAATGGAAATAATTTTGTTGCAGCTCTGCTTGCAACAGCTTCTCCCCCAGATTTGCTGAGCCACCCAGAAGCCTGTTGAGTATTACATTACAAAATACCTTTGTATTCACCAAATCTCTCAGCAGAGACATGGACAAGTCACAGCAAAAGGCAGCACACAGCATTTCCTAATTTCTCATCAAATCAGTCCTGAATAAACCAGGTGGCTGTAATATAACAGTTGTATGAAACTTCAGTCCGGAGCCCCAAACACTGACTCTTCTTTCATCCCCCTTTAACTGATTTTCAGTTTTTATCTTTAGGAACATGGATATTCACATTTTAAGGACGCATTTAGGAATTTCTCTGGGTTTTTTTTCCCATCATTTAGTTCTAGGATGTATGTAACATCAAGTACACAATGCAGAAGTACAAACACAGGCTTATCACCTCACAAACATGTCCAAGGCCTGAGTGCCAGTATCCTCACTCAGAATTTAGTAATGAATCATTTTGGGAAGTTTTTTTTTATAGAATTCAAGACAGAAGTTCACTAATTTCTTGGGAATATAATAAAGATGTTAGTACATTCCACTGTATTTAAAAAAAAAACCCAATTTATCAATTTAGCACATTGAAAACTTAAATATATGAACATGTTTCAAAATAGGAGAAGATCAGATCACTGAATCAATAGATTCTTTGTAAAGAAGTTTCTGGAAATGCACACTTTTCTTCTCCCCATGAAAACCACACAGACTGCTTCAAGAAACTTACATTTTCAACAAGAGCTGCTCCCTACTTATCTGACTCCAGGAAGTCAGGACCACCTACAGTTCAAAAAACCTGAAGAATTTAAGGCTGAGTAAAAAGAATAAAGATCGTTCAGCAGTTTGAACCACTATCAGATACTTTTTTCCCAAAGGTCTGCAGCATGGAAAGAAAAACAGACACACATTTGGAATCTGAGGGATGGTTCAGCTTTCTTTCAACAGTGCAAATGCCTCATTTATCATTTAACAAAGCAGTTTTTCAGGCTCCCAGACACTTCTTTTCAACTTCTGCTTGTTTTCAGAATAGGTGAACTTTGTATCTCGTTACTTTGACTCTGAAAGAAGAGTACGTACATTAAAAAACCTGAACATTATCAGTCCACCACAGGAAGAAAAAAAAACCCCGCAGCTGGATTTGTAACCACAGCCTGCATTATAGGAAAGTGAAACTGAGTAGAAAGAGGGGTCAAACGGCTGCTTGCACTGTCAGGATTCTTGTTCCTCAATTCATTAATTCTTAACGCCAGATGAACATCAAAACCAGCAGTTTTTGACTCTAAGGGCCTTCAGAGAGTTAAGGAAGGAGGAAGGAACAACGCCGCCTGCCAGGCCCCGGCTGGCGCCAGCAGCGCTGGCAGGGCGCAGCGGAGAGCTCCAGGCAGCGGGAAGCGCGGCTGGAGCTGGGTCACGGCTGCACTGCCGAGGGGCCGAGCGGGAGCCGCTGTCCCCGGGCCCGGGGAGCGGCGGTGGGGGGGAGTCGGGGCTTTGTTCGGGCCCGGCGCGCCCGCAGTACCGGCTGGCGGCGGGCGGGGGCGCCCCGG
>VWZT01015224.1:45620-63668 GCA_013397055.1 Pachycephala philippinensis
CGCCCCGCCCGCCGTGAGGGATGTGGGGTGTGGGATGGGGACGGGGAGGAGGCGCCGCCGGCACGGCTCTCGCGAGAGGTGGGGGCCGCTCACCCTGCTCTCGCGAGAGCGCCGCTCCACCGCGCGCCGCCAGCCCGCCGCCCGCGCCCCGCTCATTGTCCGCGCTCCCGCGGGGCAGCATGGGAAGGCGCGCGGGGCGGGATACGGCGGCGGCCACGCCCCCTGGCGGGAGGGGGGCGGGGTCCGGGATCGCGGGTTCGCGTCTCCCCTCAGCCTCTTCCGGGGAGCGGCACCGCTGGCAGCGCTGCTGCGGGGTGTGTCCTGGGTATCCACGGTATCCGGAGTATCCAGGGTGTCCAGGATATCCGGGATATCCAGAGTATCCTCTGGTGTCCAGCGCCGTTCCCTGTGTCCCGGGGCACACTCACGGGCACCCAGCCCCGCTCAGCCCAAGGCCGCTCTCCTCAGCACAACGCAGGTGTCACCATCGCTAAAATATTCAAAACTGTGGGCTCTCGCTGCCTGTGAGGCTCGTTAGAAGATTCTGGTAAAAAGGCCGTGCAGCCGATGTGCGAGGCTGTGCTGTTCCTCTGATCCAACATTGCCACCTTGTGCTGGATGAGGAGAGGTCCCTGTGCCGCTGCCCGCCTGAAATCCAGCGGTTGTGACCAAGGTACTTGTACAACCCGGCAAGTACTATTCATTATTTGGATTTCTTTCACAGTCAACATCTTTCTTCCCTATTTAATTTTGTGGCTAAAGAACCAGTCTCTCCATCAGCCTGGAAGCTGCTGTGTTCCAGCGGCTTTATGAAGGCAAGGGTGTGTATGTGAATTCAGGGAAAGCTCCAGGGGAAAGGAAAAATCTGCCTGTAAAATTCATCACAGGCTGATTTTTTTTCTCTAGATGTGGCTGGAGAGCACAATGAAACAATAACACATAAGGTATTTTTAAAAGATGGAAGTAGTATAATATACGTGTTGAAGTAATATGGAAATGCTCAGAGAACAATCACAAGAAATCCAGCTCTTAACAAGCTCAGGGCAAAAAACAATTAAGTGCTCAAAAACAAGCTCATAAATCTCAGTTAACAATCCTCCTGTGCTGTGGTGCTGCAGAGCAGTAAAAGCAGAGCAAATGTAAAGCAATCCAGCCTCTTTTGCTGGGTAAAACTCATATATAGATTGCAAAATGTATGGTGCTCCTAAACAGAACCATAAATCATGCTGGCGTTTCCCGAGTATGAACGCAGGTCCTGCTCCATTTCCCAGCTTTATTTCACTGCCCGCCTTAGACCTCATGGGTTCTCTCCCAATTCCCTTTGCTGTCCTTTGCTCGAGGCACCAAACTGGGGCCAAGGTGAATCATTTTGACCTTTATTGATCGCCTTTGTGCTGCAGAAGGAGCTGCACGGTGCTGACTGTCCCCTTCCTGGCAGAGGTGACACCCCGAGCTCCAGACCCCCGAGCCTGTGCTTGTGCTGACTACTTTAGGACATCCCTGTTTTTTATTTTGCAGTTGTGCACAAAGCTGGAAGCTGGACATGCCCCAGCGCCCCAAACCCCCTGTACCCTGGGCTGAGCCCCAGTGTGGGCAGCAGGAGAGGGGGGATTGTGCCCCCCTGTCTCAGGTGAGCCCCCACCTGCAGAGCTGCCCCAGCCCTGGCCCAGCACAGGAAGGAGCTGGAGCTGCTGGAGCCAGGCCAGAGGAGGCACCAGGATGAGCAGAGGGATGGCGCAGCTCTGCTGGGAGGAAAGGCTGCGAGAGCTGGGATTGTTCACCTGGAGAGGAGAAGCTTTGGGGTGAGCTCAGTGTGGCCTTGCAGGGCCTGAAGGAGCCAACAGGAAAGATGGAGAGAGACTTGGGACAAGGGCCTGGAGAGCCTGGACAAGGGGAATGGGTTAAAACTAAAAGAGGGGAAATTCAGATGGGATATTGGGAAGGAATTGTTCCCTGGGAGGGTGGGGAGGCCCTGGCACAGGGTGCCCAGAGAAGCTGTGGCTGCCCCTGGAGCCTTGGAAGTGTCCAAGACCAGGCTGGATGGGGCTTGGAGCAGCCTGGGACAGTGGAAGGTGTCCCTGCCATGGCAGGGGGTGGCACTGGCTGAGCTTTAAGGTCCCTTCCAACCCAATCCATTCTGGGATTCTGTGATTTGGGAAAAAAATGAGACACTGAGCTGCCAGGCCTCAGCAGAGCTCTCCCGGTGTATGAGGCATTCACTGAGCAGAGCCCTGCAGCCTTTTCCAACCACCCTGATGGGAGAATTGCCACTGCCAACAGACTTCCTCCATCCTGTTCTGCCTTTTCTGAGTCTCAGGTTCAGCCCTGACACAAGTGTCATAGAGCTTTATTGCAGAGACATTTTTATGAGGAAATAAGCCTGTCAGCTTTTATTTGTTGTCCATATGGCACATGCTTTATGTGGCTGACAGAGCCCATATTCCCCATTTTTTGCCGCTTTTGGAAATACCTGGTCCAGCAGCAGAGCCCCTGACACAGTGAGTGTTCCTTGGCTGCCAGCAGGCAGGACCCCCCCACCCTGAGGGCAACAGGCACCCAACCCTGTGGCACCCATCTGGGAAAGAGGAAGATTGCTGGGCACAACATAAATCCATGGGGAAACCCTGCATTAGTTTTGCAGGTAGGATTTGTTCCTACAGAAACAGAAACTCATAGGCTTCAACCAGGAAAAAACTTTCTTCCGATAGTGTTGAGTATTTTAACAACTATTTCCATGTGCTATATAAAAACTGGGCATTCAGAGCTCAGGATATTCAGGTGGCAGAAGGGCTCCTGGCTAAACAATGGCTAAACAAGCAGTGTCAGGGACATTTATGGAGCTTGGATTATTTCACAAGCACAGGCTTCCTCAGAAGACTGCATGGAATCCATAGGGATCTGAAACTCCTCTGGAGAGAGCAAAGCACTCCTTTTGTTCCAACTTTTGCATTTAAACACCACTGTTGTCTGAATCCCTGAGGGTCATCTTGCCCCTCCCCACCAGTTTTGATGTGTTTTACATATTCATCAGCCTTCTCCAACCTTTTGTGGGCTCCCTTCCCCCCAGGCCCAGGGATGAGAGCTGGTGCTTCACTCACTCCAGCCTCTCCAGCCTCCCACAAGAATTCAACTCAACTCTCAAATCCTGCTGCACCCAACAGCCTTGTAAGATAATGAAAAACAAACTGAGCAAGCTTAAATATAAATACATTTAATTGAGGTCATGTAAAAATATACTTTAAACAAGCAGTGAGAGATTAACAATAAATTGTACGCATAATTCTTGTTATACCTTGCCCCAAACTACCTTTGATGTTCCCAATTCCTACATACAGATCCTGAAAACAAGTTCTTCTCCAGCTGCCCCATTTAAACTGTGGGCTCCAGGTTTCCATCTTCCCAATACCTTTTAAACAAGGATCTTCAAAGCAGCATCAACAGGTTTTCTTCTGACCACTCCTGCTGCTCCAGTAAGCCCCAAGCCAACCACTCACCTGTAATAAAAACCCAGTAAAGACAGTTCAAAGGAGAACCCCTATTCAACCCTTAGCACTGACCAGTTACTTAGATGATATTCATTTTTATACAAAAGATGCATATTAAAGTATCTGCAACAGATTTTTTTCCATTTTCTGTGTGTTGTCTGCATCCAATCTAGGCTCTAACTCCACGGGCAGGAGTTACTCCACTCTCAGGCATGCAGAGCGCTGCCAAAACCTGGCACCACTGAGCGCCAGGACGGCCCCGCTGGTGCCAGGAGGACTCGGCAGCACCTTTCTCTCCCAGCAGCATAACACTGGCACAGGCACCGAGCAGCCACGGCCAGCTGACTACTGCTGGGAGAAAAAACCGAAACTGGGGGTTTTACAGGGCAGAAAAAAGTGGAGGTGAAGTACATCTTTCTGGTGATGCCTCCTCTCATCAAGGCTTCATCCAGCAAGAGGAATAGATAACCTAAACCCATCACTGGATAAACCACATTATTTCCACCCCGAGGACCTGAGGCTAGCACAGGAGCCAACAGAGGCCTTTTAGCTAATTTAAGACAGCAAAACAAACATTTTTGCCTATTTCCCCTTGTTGGCTCATGATCACACCTCACCCACGCTGCTCCAGAGCTCTCCCCGTGCCTCTCGGGTGAAGGTTATCCCTTCACATCTCCTCTCCGCAGGCTCCAGTGCCCTCCCGGAGATGCCCAGCACAGCACAGCTCGGGGGTTTCACACACGACGGTGGCGGGTCACCTCAGGGCTGCTCCTTCGGGCGGCTCCGGGCCACCCACAGCTCCGGGTCACTGCGGTGCCCCCACTGGCTGAACGCCTACAGAGAGGACAGCAGAAACATCGCAAATAACCCATTAATTCAATCCGTATTCATAAAGCTCAACAGCAGCGGCCTGGCTTGTGGGAGAGGAAAAAAGGCAGCAAATCGAGCAAAAGGTTGAGGAATTAGTGCTGAACTGCACAGCCGAGCAACACCTCCAGTCCCGGGGCACCGCGGGCTGCAGCGCTTGCCGGCCGGCAGAAACAAGTAAATTAAAAAATGGGAGTACTTCAGGTGGCGCTTTCCGTCCCCGGAGCCCCGGTCTGCAGCCCCGCTGCTGCCGCCGCCACCGCCCCCGTCCCCCCCTCACCTCATGGCGGCGGTCCCTCATGGCGGCGGGCCGAGGGAGCCCGGCCCCGCCAGACCGACTCCTTCCCCTCATGGCGGCGGCTCCAGAGAAAGGCCGAGCCCTGCCGCGCTGCCGAGGTGATTCCTCAGGCACCGCCCCGCTTGTTTCGGCCGCTCCCCCCGGGGCGGGGAAAAGCCCTCGGTAATCAGTCACAGAGCGGTATGGGCTGGGAGGGACTTTCAAGATCATCTCGTGGCACCCCCTGCCACGGGCAGGGACACCTCCCACTGTCCCAGGCTGTTCCAAGCCCCATCCAGCCTGGCCTTGGGCACTGCCAGGGATCCAGGGGCAGCCACAGCTTCTCTGGGCACCCTGTGCCAGGGCCTCCCCACCCTCCCAGGGAACAATTCCTTCCCAATATCCCATCTATCCCTGCCCTGTGGCAGTGGGAAGCCATTTTCCCTTGCCCTTCCCTCCATCCTTTGTCCCAAGTCCGTCTCCAGCTCTCCTGGAGCCCCTTTGGGCACTGGAAAGGGTTTTAAGGTTTACCTGGAGCCTTTTCCTCTCCAGGTGAACACCCCCAGCAGAGCAGAGGGGCTCCAGTCCTCAGAGCATCTGTGTGCCCTCCTCTGGACTCACTCCAAGAGCCCCAGGTCCTTCTGATGCTGGGCCCCAAGGGCTGGGGCAGCTCTGCAGGGGGGTCTCACAAGGGCAGAGTAGAGGGGGACAATCCCCCCCTCACCTGCTGCCCCCTCCTCTGTGGGTGCAGCCCAGCACATGAGGGGTTTCTGGGCTGCCACTGCACATTGTTGGCTCATGTCCAGCTTTTCATGCGTGAGAACACCCAAATCCTTCTCTGCTGGTCAATGAGCTCTTCTCCCAGTCTGTGCTCATGCCTGCGATTGCCCTGACCTGGGTGCAGCACCTCAAAGAGTGCTGAATCTCCTAAAAGAGGACAAGGCAGCGTTGAGGCTGTGGCTGCCCCGTCTCTGCTGTGTGGGAGCCGAGCAAGGCTGGTGTCACTCATAGTGCAGTGTGGGGACAAACACCTGCAATGCATCATCATCATGGTCCCCAGCCATGAGAGACACTGACGGGACAAAAGTTCTTCTCACCAGAGCCTGAACCTGCTTGGCTATGGGGCTGGAGGTGACCACCATGGTAAATGACAATGTACATCCACAAAGCTTTTCTTCCATAGGTTTACTAAATTTTCTTCCTCTTCCCACAGTACTACTCTGTCTTTTTCTCCAGTGACTGATGGTGTGGCCAAATGGCGTTGAGCCAAAATCTGATCAGTACGGAAGGATTACAGTACCAACCCTGCAGTGCCAGAGCTGGAGGTGAGCGGTGACATGGGGGAGGCAGCGAGCCCTGGGCACCGGTATGTTTAGGGCTGAGGTGACAGTAAAGGATCTCTCTTGCTGCCACAGGAGCTGCAGACATTGGCTACACAGGGGGATGTCTCACCTCAGACTTGTAGCACACGTATTTTGAAGCATTACAGCTCCATGCCAGTGCAAACCACTTGAGTGGATGCACTGCGCCAGCAGACAGTGCTCATGTCCTGGTTTAACCCATCCTGCTAATTTATGGGAACAAAATCACTCAGATGTGATTCCTCCTTTATGCTGTAACTGACCATTCACTTGACAGGGGTTACTCAAGCTTCTGGAGACTGTTGAGTTGCTTTGAACACAAGCTGCAGGGCTGTGCTGGGATGCAGGGAGCTCTGGGGAGGCTATGTCTAGACTAGAGGAGCTCTCCTGAAGGCTGGCTGGCTTTTGTTTTGTAGTAACTCATATCTCTAATCTGGCTTGGAACAAAGCATTTCAGTGCCTTCAGTCCCCGCCACCACACTTGCAGGAGAAAAGGAGGATGTGTTTAGCTGCCATGAAGCCAAGATGAACTACAGGGATTGGCTGTAACTGATGCAGAGAGCACATTCCTGTGACAGAAAAGGGCTTCACTCCCATGGCAGAACCACTGTGTTTCATTTGGTTTGACACTTTTCACGCAAAATTCACAAATGATGTGCAGGCCTTTGTTTGAGCCCCGCTCCGAGGCCAGCAAGCAGAGGAAAAGCTGTGCACACAGAGGGAATCTGTGCTGGGAAGTGAGAGGCTGGTCCTGGCACTGAGAGTTGCTGAGTTCTGGTTTTTGGCATTCAGGAAGCTTTTGAAGTATCTCTCTGATCCTGCTGAAAATGTCTTATTAAAAGAGACAAAGCATATTAATTTGGGCCCTATGCTGCGCTAATGAATTAAACAGCTTCCAAACTGAAGCTGTGGCTTAGGGTCTTGGCAGAGCCATCATCCATCCCTGTCTCTGGGCACCTGCCCTCGGCCACGGGCAGTGAGACCTCCAGGAACAAGAGCCTGAAGTGCTCTTCATCTGCTCTTACCTGTCTGTCCACCAGACAGCTTTTGCTGTGCTGCTCTGGGCATAGCTGGCAAGCCTGTTCCTCACCAGGTTCCTCACTGACCGGGGAGGCACTGAACTCCTGCTGCTGCTCAGCACCAGCCTCTCTCCCTGCACACAGCCGTGTCCTGGGCACAACAAGCCCAGAGCTTCTGGGATGAGGCAGGGTCAGGCTGAACCAGGGAGGAGCACCCCACATAAAGGAAGAATAGCTGCCTGCCTTGGGCTGAAAATAGACCATGAAGCATTTGAAGAAGACAGAGCTGGAGTGGATGATTGCCTGAGGCAAGACAGCTCCAGCTGAGCTCATCCCTGAGCTCTGAGAGCATAAGCACATGAGGATCATGGGGGAGGGATGCCAGGCTTTCTGGAAAGGCCTTGAAATGTCTCACTGGAGCACAAAGCCCAGAGAAAAACTTCCTTTGAATGGATCCCAAGTGAGGGAGGTCACAGTTACACTGCTGTGCCTGGACGTGGGTACACAGAGCACTGAGCTGATGTGAAGGCATCCAGCGGAGGCCAGGGAAGGTGTGGAATTGTGCTTCTCCCAGCAAGGCACTTGGCAGCACCACAGCTTTTCTTCTGCTTATTTCAGGGCTGGGTTTTTTGCTGCTGGCAGCTGTTTCTGAGCTGACACTTCTACCGTGTGTGCCTGAAGTGGGACACATCAGAGGCAAGCAGGGAGGCAGCTCACCAGCTCTCTGCTTCCTGTGAGATGGTGCTTGAGTTCAGTTTTCCCAGGTCCACAGATCCTGTTTCCTGCATGGGCTCTCCATGACCCAACGTGTGCATCTCAGCATTGAGGTTGGTGTGGATGCTCACAGCTGAGGTGATCTTGCTGAACTCCCCAGCTTCAATCCAGGAGGAAAAGTGGCTTTACTGTTTGGATATGGCACCTTGAACCAGAGGTCCTTCCCCTGCAGCTCATGGCATAGGTGGGACTGTCCCTCTGTGCTGAGAAGGAAATTCCCTCAGCACCCAAGGAGAGACACAGGTCAGATTCTTCAGCCTGGAACAAACTGCTTTTATAGCCACATAATTCACCTAGAGAGAGAAATGTTGATGGAATGAACCATTTGCACTCTCTCCAAGCAAGAATAGTCCGGGACTTTTCAACTGGAGGCAGATTTTCTCTTAGCCCCTGACTTGTACTGGAGTGCAATGGGCTCCCTGTCCATCCAAACCAGAGCCACTCATCACATCCAGGGTGGACATCGACCTGTTGGAGTGAGTTCAGAGCAGGCACCAGGATGATCAGAGGGATGGGGCAGCTTTCCCATGAGGAAAGGCTGATAGAATTGGGATGGTTCAGCCTGGAGAAGAAAAGCTTTGGGGTGACCAAATTGTGGCCTTCCAGTACCTGAAGGAGCTGACAAGAAACATGGAGAGAGACGATTTACAAGGGATGGAGGGACAGGACAAGGGAAAATGGCTTCCCATGTCAGAGGGCAGGGCTGGATGGGATATTGGGAAGGAATTCCTCCCTGGGAGGGTGGGGAGGCCCTGGCACAGGGTGCCCAGAGAAGCTGTGGCTGCCCCTGGATCCCTGGAAATGTCCAAGGCCAGGCTGGACAGGGCTTGGAGCAGCCTGGGACAGTGGAAGGTGTCCCTGCCCATGGCAGGGGGAGGAATAAAACGATTTTTTATGGTCTTTTCTGACCAAACCCATTCTGTGATTCCCATGATCTCCTCGGACTCCACAGAGGGGCCATTTCCACTTCCCCACTGCCATCACAAGGTGGCATTCCAGACCTAAAAGCTGAGCTGGCTCAGCTGATACGTGGAGATCTTTTCCAGACCCTGGGGTGTGCAACCCCAGAAGAAGCTGTGGATTTAACACTGCCTGCTGAGCTCCTCTGCCAGGTCTCAGCCCCAACACTGCCTTTTAATCACATCCCTTGATGCCAGGGCTGTGCTTTAATCACCTGCACTGAAACACTGCCGCCGTTACTCCGTAACCTCTGAGCCATCTAATTGCACTGAGTTAAGCCAGTTATAGTTTTGACAGTGAACAGCATGCAGAGCACTTTAATCTTGACCTGCAACACCTCCAGCTCTTTCAGGGCCTCCTGTGCCCCTGAGTAGACACTGCTAATCAGACCAAGCCTTGAAGTAGTTTAAGACATGGACAAAGGGAGCCAAGGGCGAATCATGAGCGAAATGAATCTGACTCATTTTGTTACAAAGCACTGTCAAAGGTAGAGCTGCCTTTTCTTCGCCTGAGAATGATTTGGGAGAGTAATGAGTAATGAGAAGTCTTTCAATAATTTATAACTTCAAAATAATAACAAAAAAAAAGAGAAAAATCATTCTTCTTAGATACATTTCTGAAAAACAAAGCTGATCTCGAGTTATGTGCATAAAGCCCTGGCACAGTGTGTCCCCCCTGCCCTCGTGGGGACAGGGCCTGCCCAGAGCCCCCTGCCCACCCACAGCACAATGCACAGCCAGGCTCAGTGTGAGGAGCTTCCAGATCACTGACACCCCCACCTACAGGACAGGAGCCCCACTGAACTCAGCCCTGGAACTTCCCTCCTCCTGTGAGGATGCTGCAGGAACACCTTGCTCCTGGTCAGACCCTTGGCTCCTGGAAGGACCCTCAGACACACATTGTAGCCATGCCTCTGGCTGTATTTCCCAGATAAACTTTGGATCCGTGCTGTAGCTGTGCCTCCAGCCCTCTCCTTGGCTCATCTCCTCTGGCTCCTGGGTTACCTGGGCTCTGGACTGGGGTCACTGCAAGCTGCACCTGAGATGGTGACCCTGTGACCAGCACCTGGCTGTGCTCAGACCTGGTGGGACTCTGGCTGCTGATGGGGACAGTATCTCTGCCGAGGTCATCTTGGCTCCCCTTCCCTTGGGGAACTGCTGACCCGTCCTGCTCTGCTGGACCCACCATTTTGTTGTAAGAGAATGAGTACAAGCCCTGTTGATCTGCACATCGGCCTGCTCCTCTGTGACCCTCCCTGGGTGCCATGGGAAGGAGCTGTCCTGCTGTGCTGTTCCCTGGCTGTGTCAGGAGATGAAGGCGCAGGGCGGGGATAACACGAGGCTTGCTGCTCCCACGTGTGAGTGGGTGCTCCAGACTTCATCCACCAGTTGCTCCCTGCAAGAAGAACCCATGATCCAACCATCTCCTTCCCTGGCCAAGGGCCTGCAGCCTCCCACCGGGGCTTGGTACGTGCCATGTCCTGGGTGACAGCTCTGCCAGCACAGCTCCCCGGGGATGGCAGCGGGGCAGGATCTGCTGCTCAGCTGTCTCGGAGGCTGAGGCTGGATGTGTCCCTCTGGGCAGCTCAAGGAGAGGCTGCTCAGCCTGTTCCCTTCACCATGGAGCTGGAGAGCAACTTCGCTTGGTCTGGAGGAAAGAGCAGTCGGAAAAGGTTATATAAGCCCCAATCAGCCTGCCAGAGGGGTGGCTGCACCAGCAGCAAGAGCAGTGCCACTCGGGATGTGGCTGGGCAGGAGCGTGCCCTGCCTGTGGGGCCCTGCCTCCCCTGGGCCTGCAGCCCCTCTCCCCACTTCCCTCCCTCCACACCCACCTGGGTCTCCTGTCCCTGTCAGAGCCTGGTCTTTTTGTTCAAAATGCACTTGGGCAGCTTGAGGAGCCCGTGCAGCTCCTTCTGTTCTGGGCTGAAACTGCTGCACAGCAATTTCTTTTTCCATTTCATCTCTGGCAGAGCCCTTGAGCTTTGCTCCCTTCCTCTTCCACCCTCCTCCCCTCCTGCTGAGCTTCTCCCTGGCCCAGTCTCCTTCCCTGCTGTCCCTTTCTGCTCCCAGCTCCTATTTAACTCCCATTTTTCCTGTCCTCTCCCTCCTTCAGTGCTCCCACCCAGAAGACAGATCACAAACCACAAACTCTGCTATTCATCTAACAGATCCTAAACCACTTTCTCAGCATGCTAAATGTGATCTGCTAATCCTGTGGAGAGGATCCCCTAGGATGCAAACCACTACTGGGATCTGTGGCAACCCCATGGCATCAAGCCACAGGGTCAAACATGCAAGGGGTGTTGCAGCTGCCTTGCCCCGAGTGTGGGCACCACAACCTGCTTCCCTTAGGAATTCAGACCTGCACAAGACCCACCAAACACATCTGTGTCCTTCCAGTGCCCCGCCAGGTCTCTTGGCAGCAAGGAATTTGCTTTAATTCTCTGAGTTTTATAAAGCCTGACTCAAATCTCAGGGATTTTAGGCAGTGCTGACACCCAGAACGGGGTGGTGTGAGCACAGCCCTGGGGTGGGGTGCTGGGGACAGATGGGTGGGCACATCAAGAAACACACCAACCCAGCATTTTAGAGCAGAGCTAACTAGGAACAGCTTATTCCATTAAGAAAAAAGGGAAAAAATCATCATTCTTAATTAGGACAGAAACCCCCAGATAGGCTTTTTAAAAGAAAATTCCTAAAAATACCATTTTTGCTTTGATTTGAAAACTATTTTTTGCTCTTCAGACTGTAAGATAAAACACATTTGAATTGATGATATATTTCACAGCAAAAATACATCCCTTTTCATTTTGAAAATGCTGAAATGAGTTGTTACAAAATTTTCAAAGTTTACCCCCTTTCTTAAAAACCAAAATTTTTAATTTAGAAGAAATGTCTTCTTTTTTTTTCCTAATGGAAACTCTTGATTACATTTTTTACCAACAGCTCTAATTAGAATTAACAATTACAGCTGATTCTTGGCGGGGTGATGAACAGCTGGACTGCGCAGCCCTCTCTGCTCTGGGACTTCCAAACAAGCCCCAGCCCTGGCAGTTTAGCCTTCTGCAACATTTTAGACTTGTCTAGTCACTGGAATTTATTTTTCTTTCTTTTTTCCCCCACCCTTTCTCCTCTGAGGGTTAGTTTTTACCAGTGCAGCATCTCTAACAGTCAGGGAACTTCACAGTGAGTTGAGATCGCATTGATTTCTCGAGGAAGAAGCCGCATACTAATTTTTCCTATTTTTCTCCCTTGAGGAACGCAGGTAACAGCTCCAGGAAGGCAGCTGGGTTTGTAGATATTATGTTCACCCGCTGGCTGACAGGAAAGTCTGAGGTCTGTGGGACCATTATGGGACACAAGGAGATGTTGGCCGGTCTGGTGCAATGCTGGTGTTGCTGGGAAAGCACCTGGGATTAAAGCAGAACAGGTTAAGCCTGAGGAAAGCATTAGGTGAGGATCAGGGGGTGGATCAGTCCATGCCCTAGCATGCTATGCTGCCAGTGCTTCCCTGTGCATCCAGGACGATCCTCACACCCCCCCAGCTCTTTGGGGGCAAGGGAAGGAATGCTGGAGCAGTGTGAATGGAGGGGAAGGGACTGTGGTGGAGGGGAGGGGAAGATGTCAGAGTCTGCTCTTAAACCCCCAAACCCTCTGTTCCAGGCCCCCAGGCAGGTTTGTCCAGCCTTTGCAGACAACCTCCAGAGAGCCAAGAGGCACTGGGGCATCCTCCTTCATGAAACCAGTGTCCCCAGTGCCCGCTGTGACTCCTGGGCTGCCGTGTCCAGTGCTTTTCATCGCTGCTCATCCCTGTGCTGGCTCCACGCTGTTAAGGGCTGATCTCTCCCTGGAAACAAGCCCATGGCTTCAGCCTGTCCCACCTCGCTCCTCCCACTCCCCTGCCAAACAGTTATTACCTTCTTGGACAAACCTGAGATAGTATTAAGCGAGAGGGAGGTTTTCATACACAAATGTCCTTGTGATTAATGGATTAGGAGATTCTGTGGAAATTAAAGCCTTTCTTCATACTTCACACATCCAGCTTTTCAGCTGTTGCTCTTTTCCCTTGAGTCCTTTACAGAAATCCCTGTGGGCCTTGCTTGCCCCATCCCTTTTGCTGCTGTTTTCTCCCCCCAGTGACCCAGGGATGTGGTTGACACTCATTTTCCCCAAAGCCTTCACCCCGCTGAGTCCTGGGCAAACCCTGCTGCTCCTGAGCCAGCACTGTGGAGAAGAGGATGCTGTGAGCACAGCTTGCTTATACACAAAACCAACCCAGGAGAGGGGCTGTAAATGCCTCTTTATTTCCATATTTATCACTGCAGCTCAGATTGATGAGGAACCCAATGGAAAGTTTAGATGAAACAGAGAAGAAATGAAAAAGTGTTGGCTCAGCCGAGAGACTGGCAGCCTCAAGGGCTTCCAGGAGCAAAAAGACTCTCAACTACTGCACTGCTGCTCCAGAACATCCCCATTCCCCTGCCACACCAGGAGGGGTGGGGCAGCTGGGGAGCCCTGCTCTCCTGTGATCCCACCCCAGGGACATGGACCCGAGACCCTAAAGCAGCATGTTTGGTCTTGTTGATGTTTTACAGGGCTGATTTCTTCCCGGACGCTGGTGGGTACCAGGAGCAGGAGCAGCAGCAGAGTGTGGGTGTGGAGGCTCCCTAAGTATCTCCAGGTGATGGGCACTGTGGTCACCTGTGCCGTGGTGGAAAGGAGCCACAAAGGCTTTGCTGGACACCTTCAGAACATCCAGTGCTGGGTGTTGGTGATGGATGATGATTTACAGCCCGTTTTTGCAGGGAATAATGGCTCATAACCATCCCCTCTCCTTTAATGGTGCGACACTGCTGAGATGGATGGTCTCCTTGTTTCCACCTTAGGGGAGGTGTTTTATTAATTGTCCCTGCCCTTGCTCCTGAGCCCACGTGTGCTGTGATGTGAAGGTGCTTCAAATACTGTGAAGAGGAAGTGGCAGCCAGGATGTGACTCCTGGGGGAGGCAGCCAGAGAGACAGGGATGGGTGCTGCTCACGGGCTTTCCAATGATGTGAAACCTTCATCCCTGGGAGGGACTGACTGCCCCCAGGCCAAGGGAATCTGGCTCTGCTGAGGGATAACCAGGACTGTGTGTCTGTGACCAGGGTCTGTTCCGTGGGGAGGAGGCAGGGGATTGAACTGTCCTCTTGGTGCCTGCATGGCCCTCCATGCTGGTGACTTTATTTTTCACCCAGTTCCCTGCTTGGGCATCCATAAAGGCCCCTACCCAGGTCATTTGGGGTGACGGCTTCTAGAAAGGGTCCCTGGGGTTGCTGTCCCTGCCTGATCACAACTGAGCTGGTGCCACTGAAAACTTGAGGTTCCCTTCACACCCCTTCTGTGCCTACAGGTCCCTGAGCTCTCACTACGGGCTTTATTCTCCTCCCTGCTTCCCACTCCTTTGTGCCCGGCTCCGGAGCAAAGCGCTGGGAATCGATCACTGTGTCACCTTCGCTAATTTAATCCAAAGCCGGGAGCGAGCGGGGGCAGCCCGGGGGAACCTGCGTGCAGCAAAGCGCTTGGCGGTGACGAACGGCGCCGTTAATAACCTGGAATGAACGCTGCAGTCACCTGGCACCGCCGCCTCTCGAACCGGGCACTGCCCGCCCTCTGCCCCGCAGCTGAGGCTCCCACGAGCGCAGAGCTGTCCTCGGATACGGCCCAGAGGGAGAGGAACCATCAGGGGCTGTCACCCAGCGGGATCCTGACCCCGGGCTGTGCCACTGCTGCATGGGCAGCAGCTCACCCGTAAACCTCGTGCTTCACCCCCGCCGGCAGAGCCCTTCCGAGAGCAGGGATGGCCCCTGGGCTCATCGCATCCCACTTCCCACTCCAGAGCCTCCGAGCGACTGATGGCAAAAGCCCTTAAATGAGTCATTTTTTTGGCAGTGAATGAAATAGGATTTGTGCTGGTGGTGATAAGAGGCTGCAAGATGGACCCATCTGATCCTCATGGCAATTTGGAGTGGCTGGTGCTGACATGGCAGAACAGGTCCTGCAATAGCCTTCATGTCCTAGCACACAAAATGGGTGAGAAAAAGCATTTTTTAAAGTGACTGGGGTAACTCTGCAGCTGTGATGCCATCCTGTCTCAAGCCCAGGGTTCCCCTCTGGCCCCTCTGTAGTCACATATACTGCAAAAACACTCTAGTCTGAACTCAGGCTGGGTCATGACTCACTTCTCGGGCTGTAAAAATGCATTTCATTGTGTCAGCATGGAGAGTGGCTGTGGGCAGCTCTCTTGCAGTGGTGAGGCCGGCTGGGGCAGGCTGTTCAACAATTACACCCACTGGAGCCCAAATTCCATCTCATATTTTGCTACAGCACAACAAAAAAGGTCGCGGGGAAGGAAAGGCTGGAGGGGAAAGTGTTTTACTCAACAATCCTCGTAGGACTCTCTATCCAGTGGCTTGTCTGACCACAAATCCATCTATTTTGGTGCAAGTGTGGAGTGCAAAGCCTGGACCTGCCACCTGGAAATGCGACCTCACGAGTCTCCTGCAGCCTGTGGAGTTTGCTTCATATCCAGGACAGCCACCTCTCGTGCTGGTCCAGGCATCCTTCCAGAGGGAAAAGGGCAACTGAACCCTCTGAATGTCTCTGCCTTGCTGTGTTAAACAGCATCCATGGCTTTTCTCCGGGTCTTCCCCCAACCAGAACTACTTGCAGGTACTTTCAGTATGAAAAAAATCACAAAAAAACTAAGAGTTATCTGTCGAGGGGCAGCACTGTGAGGCTTCACAGCAATGGCACCTTGTGACTTAACTTTGCTTTTGGACTTAAATGTCCAATAAAGTGTCTGGGGCTGTTTAGCACCAGTTATGTAATTTAATTTGTGACCAAATTTGGGACACACTGCCACAAGTGAGCTACTGGAGAAGCCAAACAGCCTTGAGGAGAGGAGCCTGGTGGCTCCTGACAAGTATGTGGCAGTCCTGGGCACAAACCCACACACCTTTTCCTGAAGAAAATCTGAATTCCTTAAAGGAACGGGTTTAACCAGCAGGGATCAATCCCATGAAGTGCAGTTGCCCTGTTGCCACTGTGGTCCAGGACAGAGCTGTGGGACCAGGAGAGGGGCTCTGTGCTCGTTAACGCCCTGGGAACTAACGAAGCCCAGGAGCAGCTGGAAACAGAGCCAGCTGAAGGATTCCTTCTGCCTCCCACCAGTGCTGCCCACGATTCATCAATTACCTATCTGCTTAGTCCTTTTCTCCATCCTTTTACAATCTAAATAGCACATTTTATAGTTGCTGCTAAGTGATGTGATCAACATCAATTACCTACTAAAAGAGAATCAAGTCTTGATTTAAAATTAAGTGCTGCATTTTCCCATGTTCTTTATATGTAGCCAACAGAATAATTGCAGTGACATAAAAACTAATTACACAACTCCACAATTAGGCCTCCCTCCTAGTGCTGTGATCGTCTTTAAGTATACTGATGAAAAATTACTCCCAGTCCCAAATTACTCTCTCACACCCATCTTCTCTAACACCTTTGGAAAAAGCCCTCCACCCCATCAGACCAAAGAGAGGAACTCGAGATGCAGAAGGTAACACATGCAGAGTTTATTTTCCTATCTCTTTGATGTGGAAGTGGTTTCAGATGTGGGATTTGGCTGGGATTGCCCAGGGATGCAGCAGTGCTCCTCTCTGGATGGACTGAGCATCTCAGTGAGGCTTCCCAAGGTGCCTGGTGTGCCAGCACCCTGAGACAACCAGGGAGAAAATCCTCTTCCCAGTGCCCCAGCTGACATTTGGCTCCTGGGCTGCAAGCAAAGAGACCAGTCCTGCCTGGCTGCCAGCCTTGGGCTTGGTGTGTGGAGGGGTTTTATTGCTCTGCCTGAAAGAGGGGGATCACCCGGCTTCAGAGAGATGGGGGATCATCCTCTTAGTGCTGTTCCACCTGGCAGAAAGAAGGGGTAGAGCTGCATCCAGCTCACCTGCCCCACTGCTGAGGATTTGGGCAGAGATGGTGCCATGTCCTGAGCTGTGGCACTGCTGCTCCAGGAGCAGAAAGGACCCAAAGCCCAAAAGAAGGAAGAGGCTGGAGTACAGCAGTGCTTTCACCCATCCAAAGGCCGGGAGTTACACCCAGCCAGCAATCACGCGGCTGCCTGAGGGACCATAAACCCCAACAAAAATCATAAACATCAATAAAGCTCTGGTGCACTCCTGACGGGCTTTGAGGGATTTGATTCCAGATTACGTTTTTGAGAAGTTTACAACCAACCTGAGAAGACTGAAAATATTCAATTACTTGGCAAGGAGAGCTGAGATGTGCTTACAGTCAATCTCCTGCCTCCAGGATCTCTGTGGGTGCCAGCAATGAAACATAAAGCATGGGTGAGCAGAGCTGTGGGGACAGTGGCCCAGGGACAGGTCCCCCTGCTGTCGCTGAGCATCTTTCACAGGATAATTAAGCATTGCACGTTTAATTTTGGGGCTGGCAGGGTGGTTTTGGCTGCTGTGCAGTGGATCCCATGGCCTGTTCCTCAACCAGAGCCCAGCCCTTGCCATGGAGGGTTGCACAGCTCATGGCTGTCGACTTTCCATCATTTCTGCAATGCCATCACTCAGTTGCAGTCGGGAGAGGGGTGGGAAATGCTTTGGCATGATTTTAATCAGCAGAGTGCTTTGAGTGAACGAGGTGAAGGGACCAGTGGGTCACACCTGTGGCAATCCGGCATTCCCTGTGCCTTCTCTGACTTTCTCACCTCATTTCAGCACCAGCCAGGGGTGCCAAGGCTGGGAATTTACACCCTTGTATTTACCTGAAACCTCAGTACCTTCCTCAAAACCTGTGAAAAATAAAAGAGGTGGTGAAGTAGCCTGTGGCAGGGATGATGTGATATGTAAGGCCAACATCTCCTGATCCTTGTGAATATTCCCTCCTGACCCCCAGCACCCATCCCACACATCCCCACCTTGTGACCCAGCCCAGAGCACTGAGTGCCACCTCCAGGCCTTCCTTGGACACCTCTAGGGATGGGCACTCCAAACCTCCCTGGGCAGCCCCTTCCAGTGCCTGACCACCCTTTCCATGGGGAAATTCCTGCTGCTGTCCAACCTAACACGACGCAGAGAGTGCCGTCAGTCCCTTCCTGAGGGACAGATCCTGCAGGGCGGGGCTGCTGCCCGCTGCCCGGGACAGGCCGTTCCCACAGCCAGGGAGACTCCTGCCCACCCAGCGCAGCCCCGGCTTCCGAGGCCCGACCGGGGACACGGCTCAGACCGACCCGGGACACGGCACAGCCCGGCCG
>VWZT01015224.1:64051-79742 GCA_013397055.1 Pachycephala philippinensis
GGGGGTCTGTGAGGGAGGAGGTGATGGCACCCGTGAGAGCTGCGGCGCAGCTCCGGGCGGGGTCCCGGGGTCCGGGACGCAGCCCTGGTCCCGGCCGCGTGGGCACGGGCCGCTGCCTCCCCTGCGCCGCCCTCGCTCGAGCGGAGCCGACGATGAGGCCTTGCCGGCGTGGGGGCTGCCCGCCGCCCCGCTTCGCTTCCGAGCGGCCGTGCCCGGGTCGGGAGAAACGGCGTCTGGCCGGCCCCGGGGGCTCGGGCAGGGCAGGCGGGACAGGCCGCTGCTGGGGCCGGAGTGCTGCAGCAGTGAGCGAAAACGCAGGCCTTGTGACGCCCGCTTACGCACAGGGTGGGGGCAGGACAGGGATCCCTTACACTGAGGGGTTTTAAGCATAAGTATTTACACATAAGTTTCCCACAACGGGCACAGTTTGGATCCTGCCTGGAGCACGAGGCCGGGCTGGGTGACCTCTGGCCTGCTGTGTGCCCAGGCAGCTGTGGAATAAAAACGTGCTGGAACCACTGGAGTAGCTCTGGGATATTAAAATGGATTTTTCTTAAGGGTGTGTGCTGTGTAACACGAGGCCAGAATTTTAAATCTGTTTAAATTATTTTGGTGCAAACCTGCATATGGCTCTCTGGCTGGAGAACTCGTAAAATGACACATTGCAGAAGGCCAGGAAGGGAACTGAGCAAATGGGATTTTGTATATAAACACTGTTTGGAATGTTGCCTTAAAACGTTTAAGCTCAGTGGTTGACTAACACTTGCATTAGGAGTGATCTTGGACAGAGCACTGACTGCTCGCCTTTGGGAAGGTCCGGGTTTACACCAACAAGTTCTGTAGACACAATTTCTTAGGGCCAAGTTATTTATTCTGCAGTGTTTTTCTGCTAGAACTAACCCACTCCAAGTGTGGCGCAGAGGCAGAGCTGCCTGCACCGGTACTGATCAGTTTGCCTGCCAAAGGAGGATAATGTGCAGAGGCATTTCTGTGGTGGAGCTGTCTGTGGAAGAGGCCGCTCCGTGCCCAGCCCCGGCAGGAACCTTTTAAGTGCAGATAAGTCTCCAGAGGACGTTAGAAGACGATGACACACCCTGTCATTTACCGAACGTGCTGCCGCAGTGTTCCTGCTCCCTGTGATCTTTTGAATTCATTTGTTCTCAGGGAGTAGCATTGTTAAGGGATGGACTTCTATTTTTCTCTCTTTTCTTTCTCCCAACCCTGCCTTAAAATGACCCAGTCTGGTCCACGTTGTTTTTCAGCAGCCTCTAGGGCATTTCTATGGTATAAGTATCCAAAATATTGTCCCAGAAACGTTAATGTAGGAGTCTACCTAAAACAGGTGAGAGCAGTGTTGCGAGTTCCTGGAGGCTGCTGTCTGTGTGACCATGTATTTACTGAATTTGAAGGGATACAAATAGGATTCTTTGGAAGAAATCAGCTGGAAACAATTCCTAATGAATCGTCAGAACAGCCTTTGAACCCACAGCATTGTCCCTGTGTCCTGAAGCAGCACGAGAGTGGTGCTGATGCTACTGCCACCACCTTCCCCCTTTTTACAGTGGAAAATTTCTTTAGGCTGAGCAATAAAACACCTGGAAAACTCCAGCACCCCCAAACCCGTCTCTGTCTGCTCCTGCTTGGGTTGGGCAGGTATGGTTGAAAGCAGCCATACCTTGAGAGTTTGCGAGGCAGTGGATTATTGGGATAAATTTAGGGATAATAGTCAGCCTTTCTATGTGCTAATCCTCTGTGCTACTGACTCCCTCCGTGGCTTTTATAACCCACCTCAGCTCTGAGAAATAACGTTCAACTCGGGCTCGTGAGGGAGGTGAATCAGCTTTAATTAAGATTTGTCGAGCGCTTTGTTGATAAGTTCTCAATAGCTGGTTGCTATTTTTTATGAACAGGCAGATATTCTTAGCACCTGAAGTGAGAAGTGACACAACACTGGGGATCTCTGGGAAGCAGCCCTGCGAGCGGAGACGGCGCCTGCTCACCGAGGCTTTGTCAAATCCGTTCTGGCTGTGGTTCATGAGGCAGCTCAGCAAAACCCCAAATCCCTCTGAGTCTTTGGGAAAGCTGAAATGTTCCTGAGAGTTAAGCCCTGCTTTTGCATGGGATTTGTAGCTCTTGCCCCCTTGCTGGATTTCTCCCAAGCTGCTGGTTGGGTTTGGTGCGGCTGTGTACTGGTGGCATCAGCTGCTGTCCCCTGTTTTCTAACACCTTGTGGTGATGGCTTCAGTTGTTTTCAACAACTGTCCCCTCAAATTAAGGTGTCTGGGGTAGGGGGGGCTGGGTGATGGCCCTTATGGGCTTCAGGCAGTTGCAGAGGTCAGTGGGGCTGTGTGGGGTGAGAGGGGAGCAGAGAAGCTGGGAAACCATGCCCTTCCCCAGGGCAGCATCCCATTCCCTGCTGGTGTCTCTGCTGCAGCAGCGAGGTGGCAAATGAAGCTTGAGGAGCTTCGTTTGTGAAAGATAACGAAGGCGTGAATGGAACAGTTACGGTGGTGCTCAGTCTGTGTTGTGTGTGGGTGCCCCTCAGCAGGATGAGGAGCTCTATTGTATTTTGGGGAAGAGAAGGCTGTTCATTTGGCTTTGTCACTGCTGTAGGAGTAGCCAGATGGAGGATGCTAAAATGAAATACAGGGCTGGAACAGCCTCCTTGTCCATGGCCCTGTCCTGAGCCAGGTGGGAGATGCTCGGCTCCAGGCTGGACCGTGGTGGATGGTAGTGCAGATCTGGACAGGGGCCAGTTCCCTCTGGGCCTTGATGGAATCCCAGTCTCAGAGAGCCTGACAGCTCATCTAACTTGCCCTTGCAGCAAACTGAGCAGCCAGTTTGTCTCTTGCCTTCACAGAATGGGGAGCCCCATGGCTGGTTGCCCTTGTCAGTAAAGCCTGTTAAAATCTGAGAGCTGGTACCGGCCCTGGAGGGAGCAGGGATGGAGAAACCCTTCCACAACTGGTATGGGGCAGCATGTTTTATGCTGCTGACTGCTCTGCTGATTGCTCAGACCCTCTGGTTTGTGTGTGACTCAGAGGTGATACCCAGCACAGAGCCCAGAACTGGGTATTTTATGTTCCCAGATCACAGAGTGATGTTTAGCTCTTTGGAGCTGTGGTGTCACAGCGCTGGCACATTTAGTCTGGTCCTCAGTTTTCCCCAGCGTTCCCTCTGTCTGGAGAGCTTTCCCCTGGTGTTTATTTGTGTGCTTGATCTCTCTTTGTGCTGTTTCCAAGTGTGGTTCTCTGCATTGTTTTCCTTGCTTTTCTTTCTATTGATTTGTGGGTGTTTTGGGAACTTTTCTTCAGTTTATCAATTCCGATCATGACCTCCAGAGTGCTTCCAGCTCTTAACTCCTGGGCATCCTTTCAGGTTTTATAAAAGTGCTTTCTCTTTTGTTGTTCAGGCCATTAATGGAAAGGATGAACAGAAGCAGACCTGGGCTGAGCTCCCAGGGCCCATACACAAGGATTTCTCTGGCAGTGACAGGGAATTGCTGATAGCTACCCCTCAAGTGCGTGGGGCTGAATTGCTTTGGTTGGTCTTTTTTTTCTTAGTAATGAGCACTGGGCCTCAATAAGGTGAGCTTGCCCAGCCCCAGCTCCTCTGGCTTTTGAAAGCATCAGCTGGATAGAGTGAAAAGCCTGCTTTGTGCTGGTCAGAGGTGTGATGGGCAGGTCTCTGTAGTGGGGGATTTGTGCTCTCTCTTTGAAGGCTTAGGTGATTTTTAGAGCTTTCATGAACTTCATTTACCTGGGGCTTCTTGCCGATGCTTGCTGGGACTGGCAGGGCTCCTCAGCAATCCTCAGCCCTGCTTCCCACTCAGAGCAGCCTGAGCAGTGGGGTGTGCATGGGGGGAAGTTGTGTCCAGCACCTCCTGCTCTCCTTTGTTTCTCTGTAGGTCTCTCCTCAGTGAGAGCTGGGCTTGTCTGTATGTGACTAAGGTAGCAAAAAATACATTTTTCTCCTCAAGCAATTCCAAGTTCCTTGTGTGGTTACTCTTCTCTGGAAAAAATAAAATTACCTGCTCTGGAGAAATTAATGACACTCATTTTTATTCCTAAATAGTGTGTCACTGTGGGAGTGGTTGCAGGATACCTCACTGCACCAGGGCTCTGCTGTCACCTCAGTGCCAACTGCTTAAGGAAGAGGAGTTGCTTGAGCTGAAATAGATTTCACTGGAGCAAACGTCACTGCCCAAGCAGGACCAGCTCTACCCTCCCCCAGTTCTGTGAGTACTGAGCTGCTGGGCTCAGCTGCCTGAAGTTTAAGAATTGGTCCTTTTCTGAAGTGCTCTTCCATCTGCTATTCCATCTTTCTTTGCACATTGGTGTAACTGTGGGGTGAAATTTGGGCCCCACTGAATTTAAGGACAACACGGGATTCCTCTGTGTTGTTCATCTCTTCCTCCTCTCCAGGCTGGTAACTTGTGGTACCCAGCTGTTCCTTCCAGCTGTGCTTCAGGGACACCATCAACAGCATGGAGCCACTGAGCCCTCTTTGTTCTCCTGTATTGATCCGTGGCTGATGGTGGAGTCACAGAATCATGGAATATTCTCAGTTGGAAGGCACCCACAAGCATCACCGAGTCCAACTCGGTGGGTGCCCTGACCAAATTTCAGTTCCAGGGGAGAAAATTCAGTCTCCCTAAAACATTCCTGTGGCTTCTGTTGGATTCTTCCTCACTTTTCTCCAGGGGGCTGTGTGCTGTAGTTAAATATGGATAGAAAGGTTGTGTTCCACTCTGGATTACAGCTGAATCTCAGTGGTGGATAAATTGCATCCCGAGTCTAGTTTGCAAAGCCCTTTGGGCTTCATGGGCTGCAAGAAGCTGTATTTTATTCTAGATGTGTGTTTGCTGATAATTCTATAGGATTTGCAGACAGCAGGTTGTAAGAGCCCTGATTATACTGGTTCCCTGTGCAGTCAGACTCTGCCCAAATAATTCAAGTGCCTGCTGCAGAGAGAGGGAAAGGAAGATGGAAGGATGATTTAGAAATCTCTGGAGTAGATGGGAAGAAGATGCATATGTTGATCTGAAGGGGATAGCAAGCCACATATATGCCTTTAAACCTCTAAATAAAAGTCAGGATTTTTTTAATGGTTGTCTGCTTTAAACCCAAATAATTCCTTTAACGAGAGGTTTTAAAGGTTTAACTTAATTTTAGAATTTTTATTTCAAGCAAACTTCCACAAAATTAACTTTTTGAATGCAGAATGCTTTAATGTCTTCCGTGTTGGTGCTCATTTGCTAGAAATCTCTGCACAGTTATTTCTTATGTACCAGTTAAATCTATCAGCCAACAGATGTCAAGTGTAGCAAAAATGCTATAATAATATTATGGTCTAATAATAGTTATAATGATTCTAATTACCTGGTGCAGCTTTAGAGAGAGGCAGATTCAGAAATTTGTGCAAAGGAGGTGTTTAACCTTGAACTGCAGAAGCAGGGCACTGCCAGAGGTGCCTGTGCTGTGCCCTCTCCTCCCTGTCAGACATCCCACTCCCTTGGTTTCCTCCAGCAAGCTGGGAGCAGCAGTCTGCTCTGTTTTCAGTGTTCAGACCCCATTCTGGCTGTGTGCAGAAGAGGAGAGGAGTGCTGGTGAGCTGAGGATGAGCACGTTTCCTGCAATACCTGGGAGTGTGAAGCCTGCTCATTTTTACCCTCTGTCTGCCCTGCTCTTGGCACGCTCCCGCTGCCCGATGATTGTGGCACCTCGGGAAGGCTGCGGAGCCTCAGCAATCTCCATCCTTTATGCAAGCTGGTTGTGCTGCTTTTAAGTGCCAGGGGAGGCTTTGCCACAGCCTGGGGAGCACAAAGCCAGAATCTCCTGATGGGAGAGCGTTTGGGAGTGTGCAGTTGTGAGCTGTTGATCCCCATGGAGGCTTTGGTGTGGGGGTGAGGAGAGCACTGGGCTGGTGCACAAGTGCTGTGCTTGCCTTGCCTTTGACAGTCTGGCCCCACAGAGCCTTGCCAGTCTCCTTCCCCAGCTGCTCCATGTGCCAGCTCTGTTACATCACTCCAAATGCCCCTTTACCACCATATTTTTCCTTCAGGAAGGATCCTGGGCTGCATTTTCTGTATTCCTGTGCTTTTTGCCTGATGTTGCTGTGTGCTGTTGGTGCCTTGGGGTCCCAGTGCTTGTTGTTGCTGGAGGACTGATAAGGCAACGTGTAACAGATCCCCTCTTGCCACAGCTGCTCATTTCAGTCCTGTGACATGCAGGCGTGAGGAGTCCCTGGTTCACAGAGCAGCAGCCCTTCCACAGAGGAGGCTCTGCGTAGGCTGCAAGTTGACAGCTTTCAATGATTATATGCTGAACCTTCTTCCTATAAATAATAGATTCGCAGGCTGATGAGAACTACAGGAACTTGTCTCTCAGTTGCTGGTCCCTGGCATGGGCAGCAGCTGGGAATCTTGAACTGTTTTCCTATAAAAAGGATCCAGAGGTGCCCTGGCAAGGTTTTCTTCATTTCCAGCCTGCTCGTAGGCTGACGTGCTCTGCTTCTCTGGAAAGCCCTGCCTGCCAACACCTGCAGCACACCTCACCCCAGGGCTCGTGCTGGTGAGAGCTCTGCCACCTTCAGCCTTTCCTTTGGGGAGCTTCAGCCCCTCCTTTGGGGACATTTGCCTTCTTGCTGGAGTCAGTGTGTGTGTTGGTGCATCACCATGGAGATGAGGCCACAGGAGCTGCAGGGCACAGCCTTTTCCAGGCTCACGTGAAGCAGGATGCACTAATGGGCTCCGCTTATTTAGGGAAGATGATTTCTTGGAGTAAATAAATCGTCAAAGAGCACTTGGCATCACCCCAGGTGCTATTAAGGAAAAGATCTCTTGAAGCCAGAGCTGTGAGGCAAAAAAAAGGTTCACTTGCTTTGAACACGCTGCTTTGCTGTGTTCCACGTCAGGCATTGCTGCTGTGCCCAACGCTGACTCACTGACCCACTTGTGCTTTTACTCACCCCGAGGTAACAAAGCTCCTGTTGCTTTTCTCCTCCCTGTGTATATATTTCTCATCCTGCCACAACAGCACCTTCCTGCATTCCTTTCCTTGGCCACTGAGTGTCCAGGCTTTCACTGCTTCCAGTGGTTACAGGGCTTCTCTTCCCATGACTGCTGCTGCTTTGGCCGGGTTTCCAGAGGACGTGGAGGATGTGTGGCTTCACTGAGCTCTCCTCCGTGCAGAAACACCTCTCTGCGTTCACAGGTTGTGCCAGCACACCCCAAAACCGTGTCTGCTCATGCTGACATTCTTGGGGGGCTGGGGACACTGCCCTTTCCATGTGCCTGGCCCTGGTGCACTCTTTCCCTGTCTGGTTTCTGGTACACAGAACCCTCCCAACAAGGTGTGGAGGAGCCCTGTGGCACCTCTCTGCCTCATTGTCTCCACATCTCATTCCAGACTTCATCTGTAAACATCTCTTTGCCCTTGCTAAAAACTCTGGCTCTTAATTTCTCTCTGCAGGAGTATTATTTAATTTGTAACAGTCTTAGGACGTTACTTGAAAAATCCGATATGAAGCTGTATTTCATTTACTGTAATGATCCACTAATGCAGGCATATTTCAAAGGCAGGCGATGCAGTACTGTGGGGTTTAATTAAATTTTGTTTTTCAAGTAAGCATCAATAGACAGACAATAACAAATGGTGGACAATATGCATACAGAACAAAGTCTCTTCGTTTTCCCTTTCAAGACTGTGGAAGTGAAAATGTATAGCCCTTAAAATGGACTTGGCCTGCTCACAATTGCTGCTTTAGTGTAGTTAACTCACTTTAGGGGGAGTTTTTTCTTCTTACTCTGCTGTAATTAATTTTCTTGCTCTCTTTCTGCCCACAAAATAAACTGTTACACTGTGGAAAATTTCCAGCAGGAGCCGTGGGTGATCTAAGTGCTCCTGCAAGTAGCGGACTTAGTTTGGAATACTGTGTTGTTAGCTAGTGTGTGATGGCTCCTCCAGATGGGCCCTCCTCAGGGTGACAGAACAGAAGGGCTGGGTGTGGAGTTCCTGCCTCTGGGAACTGGACATGGCATGTGCCAGCCTTGGAAAGGGAGGGAAAAATGGTGCATGCAGCATGGTTGTACTCAACTCAGGAGTCAGCAAGTGGCTCTGGAGTGCATTTTGTTCCTTTTCTCCCAGCAAGTGTGGTGTAACCAAGTACACAGTGTATGTGGGGAAGTGTGTTCCACATCAGCAGGAGGCTGCTGGGAATCATCCCAGTCCTCACAGTGTGGCACTTGGACATGTGCTCTTGGGGTAAAGGAGTTCATCAGTGGTGCTGTGCATGGGCTCTTTGTTCAGATTTGAGGAGCAGGGTGAGATGGGATGGCTGAGGTAGATTTGGTTTTCTCCATGTGTCTGGAGAATTTCCCATTGTTCAGGAACAGAACCAGAGTTTGCTGAGGAACCTGGTGCAGGTGCTGTGCTTGCCACAGCACTCCAGCCCTTTGATTCTCTCTGAACTCTCTCACAGTCAGAGAGCTGAAAAAAGCATGAATTTTTCAGAGGAAGAGTCTCCTTTCAGAGATGTGAGTTCAAGCCATGTCCTGGGTTGATGCCTGAAGCTTTCCCTGCTTAACCTGCCTTCAAAGGCTGGGGGCAAGGGCTGTGCCTGGGGCTGGCACTGCTCTCCACCACCGAGCTGGGCTGGGTCACAGTCCAGAGAGCTGCTGGCTGGAAACTGGAGTATGTCAGGGCCGGGAATCTGTGGGAACCTGACTCCTGATGTCTGCGCAGCTGTAAGTGCCTGAAAAGCATCGCTGTAAATGACAGACTTGTGTCTGTAACCTCCTCCTCCTCGCCGGGATCTCGGTGTAACACTTCCCGCGCTCCAGGAACAGCCTGTGTTTTGCTCCTTGCTGGAAGCAGCGCCGCGAGTCCTTTACAGCTCTCCTGGTGCCTGCCCGGCTGAGTGCTGTGTTCTGAGAGGCTCCTGGGAACCACGATCTTGGCCAAGGCTCCAGGACGGGGTCCTGTGCTCCACGCCGGTCCCTGTGGCTGGAGAGGAGTCCTGGTACAGATGAAAGGGTGTCTAAATATAACTCATCATCAGGCATCGGATGCTCTTTAAATAAACTGGAAAAACGCCCCACAGCTGAGGTTTGTACTGGCCCAGCTAATGCCCAGGGGGGAATTCCCCGTGCCTGATTCCTTGTTCTTCCCTTGTTCCTTGCTTTAGGCTGCCAGATTTCCCATTTTCTCACTTCTTTCTGTTGATAGGCAGTGTCGAGGTTCTGTTGCTGGGGTTTGGGGCAGGAGGCTGCTTTCTGGTGACTTGAAGCAACATCTCCAGCTGCTCCTGTCCTTCCTTTGGATCTCCTGCCTTTCTTTCTGTGGCTGCTCTCACTTTGCCATAAACTAACCTTCTTCCAGCCAGGAACCTCAGGCCTCTTGCAGACTCACTTTTAAGGGGCCATTATCCATCTTGTATAGAAGGAGTGGCGTTCCTGGCTATGGCAGGGCTCGGGTGGCTGCTGGAACATCCGGAGCCAGGGGCTGAGCCCTGGGCTGAGAGATGGGCCCTCTGTGCAGACCAGGGAGTGCTTGAGCCTGGCCTTTGCAGGAGCAGGTGAGTGATTTGAGATCCTCACAGTACTGCTGGCAGAATTTATTCTTGCAGATGTGCCCAGAGCAGTTTTAGGGGTTTGTTCTGCCCAGCAGGATCACAGACAAGGACATGCCCGAGTCCTGTGCTTTAGTGGTTCTTGCAGGACCGTGCAACAAACGGGACCTGTGAGTGGCCTCAACAAAAGGGCACAAGCCCAAAACATGGGAAACTGCAGTGGTGCTTGGGAATGAACCAAAAAAAAGGCTCTAGGACTATTTAAAAGGAAAAACGAGTAATCTGTAATTCACTTTTGAGGGAATTCTTGTAGCAAGAGAGCATGTACTGGCTGGGAGGGAAGGAGCACTTGCTCAGACAAGTGATAATCCATTGTAGCACATTCCAGACACTTGACAGATATTAGCCTTCCTCAGGCCTCCCTGGGATGAGTGAGGTGCCGTGCCACTGGATGAGGAATGAGGAGTTTCTGGACTCTGCAGAGTGATAATTTAAACACCACATCCTTGTTCAGCCTGAGTACTGCTGGTGCCTGCCTGGCGTGGGTGTGCTGCATGGGATCTTGTGCTGGTGTTCGACCATGAGGAGTGTGCTGGGCTCCTCATGGGATCTTGTGCTGGTGTTTCACCGTGAGGAGTGTGCTGGGCTCCTCATGGGAGCTCGTGCTGGTGTTCCACCGTGAGGAGTGTGCTGGGCTCCTCACGGGAGCTCGTGCTGGTGTTCCACCGTGAGGAGTGTGCTGGGCTCCGCCGGCACTCGGGGCTGACACCGGCCGGCTCGCTTTCTTGGATTTCTCCTTTGGAGTTTGGCAGCCGTCTGCTTCAGGGAGCACAGTGGCCTCATAAGAGTTTATTTGATCTGACACATGACAAATTGTTTCTGCTGGCGGCTACTTGAGGCGCAGTCTGTTCGCTGGCAGCCGCGGCTCTGCGGGCACTGGCGAGTGGAGGAAGGCAGGCCTGCCTCCTCCTCTTAGGAAGCATCAGTGCAGGGAGTGTCCCTGTAACACCCCTGCCAGCCCAGCCTGCCTTTTGCTGGTTGATAATTGTGCTGTTGGCATGGATTATTA
Source organism: Pachycephala philippinensis (assembly GCA_013397055.1). Lineage (NCBI taxonomy): Eukaryota > Metazoa > Chordata > Aves > Passeriformes > Pachycephala > Pachycephala philippinensis. The sequence goes on from VWZT01015224.1 coordinate 74,691, forward strand.
ATGATGTTTGTGTGCTGGGTGTGTCTGCAGGTGCTGGTTGTGGCTCCCGTGGCGTATTGGCTGCGGGGCAGAGGAGAGCCTGTGTTCTGGAACCAGACCCGGTTGCCATTAAAAACGCTTTGTTAAGTTGCTTTTTTTAGGACACCCTTTTAGCTCTGCAATGAGGAGCAGAATATTACATTCCTCAGCAGAATAAAAAGTACATGTCCCCTGTGAGATAGTGTAAATACATTTTATCTGTTCTATTACCTGCAGTTTTCAGAATATGTCCCCTAAGCATTTTAATCTTGTTTTCCAGAGTTGTCTCAGAGTGAGGAATCGCTCCTATTTGCAACTTTGGGAATGATTACTTGTTCATTAATTCCTTCCCTTTCCTGCTGTCCATCTATTATTGCTTCCAAGAGAAAAAAACCTCTCCGTAAATCTCGCCCGCAACAGGGCTGAGTGCCTGGTTAGACAGAGAGTTATGTGTGCTGGAAACGTGTTTCTGAGAGCTCATCCTGGAGCTGTGGATGGAGCTGTGGATGGATCCCGGGCGTGCTTTGGCTCCTCTGTCCCCGTTCAGTGCCCTTGGGCACGCAGAGCCTGCCAGGTGCCCGGGCTGGCTCCCTGCTCCTGGCCCTGGCATGGACAGGTCCGCAGGCAGCACGTGCCAGGCCAGCCGGGCACACCTGGAGCACGGTGCCAAGGCTGGAGGCTGGCTGGAGGTCAGGGCAGCCCAGCAGCCGAGCAGGGCTCTGCTCCTGACAGTGCTTTGCCTGCAGTGCCGGGCTGCGGTTACGAAACAGGAACGAGACGGGACAATGCCGAGCAGTTCCTGCTGCCACGCTTTTGTCCAGCAGCTAAAAGCCAGTTCAGAGGGTTTTGTGGAAGCCTTGTTTGCTTTGGTCTTTTTTTGCTCTTTCTTTAAGTACAGACTTAAAAGAGCTGGAGACTGGAGGCCACTGTAATTATTATTTCTTCCTGAATAGCACAATAAATGTGCCATTTGTTCCATAAATGACAGGGTCCTTGCCTCGGAAAACATATGCGGCCTGTTCCCACTTCTGTTCCCTTTGACATGTGAGTAACTGCCCCTGCCTGCCTCTGGGTGCGTGGAGATTTCTCACTCCCTCATTGGGGTCAGTGCCAAAACTTGTCTTGACGTGTGACGTGTGTGGTCACTGGAAGTCACTGTGGAGGCTGTCACTGAAACAGCCTGGGTTCACAGAGCAGCTTCATTTAGATGGCAGCTGATGGAGGAGCTCTGCAGAATAGTTGGGGATAAAATCTGTGTGCAGGAGGGGACAGCTGAGCCCTGTGGTCATGGTGGGAGAAGTCAGACATGCACAGACAGGGTCTGGCAGAGCTGTGCTGGATGTGCCATGTCCCCACCTGCCGTGGCACCACCAGGTGCAGAGGCAGCTGCTCAGGATGTTCTGGCCTCTCACAGCGGAGAGGAAGGTGCTGCAGGTGCATCTTTGATCAGAGCTGAGGGTGTGCGTGGTAACAGCCTGCTGCTCACTCTGACAGCAGACTTTGAGCTCTTGGCTTTGCCAGTCACCTCACAGCAAACACCAAGGCACGGAGAGTGACAGTCCCTGTGTCCTTTGGCTGCTGCTTGGGTGTTTGCAGAGCCAGCAGATGCAGTGACAGCCAGGACTGCCAAAGGAAGAACCCTTTGTGGACCAGTGCTGCTCAGCTATTGAGATATGCCAGTCCATGAAATGGCTCTTTATAGGGCATCTCACCAAAAGGATTTTCCTTTTGAGTGTCTGGATCTCCTGCTGTTGGTCTGAGCTCCAGATGAGAAGCAGTGCACTGACTGGAAGGTACTGAGGTTACAAACAGAGTAATTGTCCCTTGGAAGAGAAAATTGTGGAGGAAACCCGCTCAGTTCTGGTCACATCTCTGTTCTCCTCCTTCCCCAGTGCAGGTTTTGGAGTGCTGTGGCTGAGGGCCAACAGGATAGAGCTAAAGTACTGCTCCTGAGTGAACCCCACAGCCCTGAGGTGCAGGGAGCCTGGTCACGGAGCCTCCCTCAGGAGGGACCTGTGGACTGGGAGCTTTACTCCCTCCTTAGTTCCCTCTCCATAACCCATCAGTGCCAATATCCGTGGGGCAGCAGAGCCTTCCCTGCGGGGAGGAGCCCAGCACGGTGGCTGCTGCGATTCCAGCTGTTAGAGCCTTATCCAAGAGACGGGACCAACTCTGTTATTTGCGACTTTTTACTTAAAAAATCAAACGAGGCATCAGTCTCATAAGTTACAGGTTTAATAGCAAGTTGCCGTAACTAAAGAAAGTCACGAGTTTCAGAGTTACATGGCAATTTATAACTTTCTAGTCTAATAGGCAATTAACACGAAACTTTGTTTTGATTTTATGACCTATCACCTTTGGTACTTTTTACTGCATTGCATCTGTTCCTTGACCAATAACTCGTTAGCTCACATACACACAGATACTTCTATTATAACATTTAAATTCTTAACTCAAACTATAAAATCATATTATCATACTTAAAACCTTTCACCATATCACCCAATACATTTTCTTGCTTATAACTATAGAAACGTAGGTTTATAATTTTTCTACTTAAGATTTGTATACTTTTATTATTACATCAACTCAAGTTCTTCCTAGAGCTGTAAATCAAACTTATTAGTGTTTGTGGGAGTTTCTTCTCCTCCGATTCCCACACCAGCGGCACACACAGGGTCCCGTGGCAGCACAGGCATTCACAGGAATGCTGTTTCATAACCTCTGCTGGGATTCATGAGACGTTCAGAGACAGGTTCTCCACTTAGTCAACGTTTTATAAGGATTTAAGGCTGAGGAGCTCTTTGAAGCCCCGATGCAGCTTGTTCTGCCATGACAAGGTGGAGATGAACGCTGGCGTGACTTCCATTCCCCAAGGAAAATGCTCTTTTGCACGGATCACAAGCTGTGGCTCTGCTGCTGTTTGAAGAGACCAGAGGAGTCTCAGAGCCAGGCGCTCTGTGCCACATCAAAACCTTCCCTTCTGAAGCTGAGGTGCTGGGGAGCTCCAGCTCCGTGTCCTTCGTGTTTGGGCAGCAGAAGGAAAGAAGGTCCTTGAACCAGGAGTCACTTGGGGGATCAAAGCTCTGCTTAGCAGAGGCTGATGAGGCAAAAAGCCAGGATGGCAGCAGGAAGGTCACAAACCCTGGGGAAGATCTGGGCCATCTGATAACAGACTTCCAGAGGGGCCTGTGAGACCTTCTGCTCTGCTGGAGGAGTGGGGCCAGCATCTCCCCCCGGGGAGGCAGACCTGCAGTGTCCTGGGCTTGACTGGAGCCATTCTGTTGTGCCTGAGGGATTGTTTAATTAAAAAGAGTGCTGCACCATCACATTTCAGCTGTTTTCTCCATACATTGCTGCAACTAACATCTAAAATAGCTCTAAAAGGCAACAAACCATTCCCCAAAGTAGGGGTGGCAGATGAAGAACAGGAGAGGGAAGGAATTATGTTCTCTTTCAGCTTTCTGTGTCTGTGCATTTACTTCTGCATTTGCAGCCCTTGGGGCTCTTTTTATTTTAAATTTCCTTAGGAAAAGGCCTGCTGAAGGAATGCTGCCTGCAGTTGGCTGTTCTGCGTTGGCTTTGGCCTGGGGAAGCTTTGATGGCTGGGGAGCAAGATCTGCTTTTCAGTCTTGGTGGTAAATGCCTGGATAGAGGAATGGCAACCACCACGAGAGTCACTTCTAGATAATGGGACTGGCAGTCTCTCAGCTCTGCCTTCGTGCTCATTCCTGTCCCAGGACTTATTTAATTGCTTAACAAAGGCATCCTCTGAGACCACTGGGAAAGGACCAGTCCAGGGAGAAAAAAAAGCAAACTTGCATAAAGCCTTTGATCCAAGCACAGGAAGATATTGCTGCTGAGCTCAGTGGAAGGAGCCTTGGTTGTAGCCGTGGTGTCCGTGTGAGGAATGGAGCAGCTGAGCCCCAGCGTGGGGATTGACTTGTCTGGATTGATGCAGGGATTTGGGACAAAGCCAGGAGCGGTCCCGAGGGAACCTGTGTGGCAGTAGGTGATGTTCATCCCCAGAGAGCTCCTTACTCCCCTTCAGGGGAGGGTGTGAGATTGGCTTGCTAGGGCTTTATTCCAGGTTCTGGTGCCAGGCTGGCAGCTCCTGAGTGGGTTTGACCCACGAGGTGGATCCCAGTAGCCTCTGCCTTTTCAACTGGGAGCTTGCCACAAAACTGGAAGTGTGTGGGAGCCCAGCCAGGGCTGGACATCCAACAGGCATCCCATGCAATTAATCCACAGGCTGCTGTGCCATGTTATTCCTGGCCACATACCCAGAGCCCGCAGTGGCTGAGCCCTGCGTTGGCTGCCCGTGTGCCATCCTGCTCCCTGCTGCTCCCTGGCCCCCGGGCTGTCACGGGGAGTCAGAGCTGTCACCACTGCCTGGCGCTCTGTGGAGAGGTGAGAAAATGCATTTTTCATAAACCTCACAGCTCACGGCTCCTGGTGGATCGATAGGGCAGCGGGAGGAGCCCTTGGTGTGCCCACTCTCGGGGCACCTCTGTGCCAGGCGCTCTGCAGGGAGCAGCAGGGGCTCCTTGGCTTGGCAATCCCATGGGAAAGCTCCAGGCTGAGCTGGGGCTGGCAGGGAGGGTCCTGGCTGGGACAGGCAGAGATACAGCCATGGGGATGGATGGTTGTACTGGTGTGGGACAGCAGAGATACAGGTGTGGGGATGGATGGTTGTACTGGTGTGGGACAGTGTCGCAGTTGGACACGAGGGAAAACAACGTAGACACGGGTCGAGAGAAAGAGGGCAAAAGTTTGGGGCTCTGGGCCCCACTTTATTTATATATGTTCTTAGAAATCACTGTGGATTGGAGGGGGACATCAACACCCCTCAATCACACTGGTCAAAGGAAAGGTCCATCAAACGTCTCCGCCTAGGAGAAATGGAATGCAAACAACTGGCAGGGTTAGCAAAACATGGCTATGTTTACAGAAACGGCCTGTGAGAAAAATCTCACAGAAATGACAACAAAGAGAACTGTGAAGCTCAGGGCAACAGAACAGGCTGAGATACAG
>VWZT01015224.1:80585-115872 GCA_013397055.1 Pachycephala philippinensis
TGGGGATGGATGGTTGTACTGGTGTGGGACAGGTGGAGATACAGCCGTGGGGATGGATGGTTGTACTGGTGTGGTGCGGGTGCTGCTGTGGGAGTCGTGTCCTGGATCCATCACCGCTGGATTTCTGTAACACTGAGCAGGAATTCTGTCTGGTTTCTTAACCTCTTAATTGAGTCTCTGTATAGGGAAGCCGGCATCTGACAGGGGAAGGAGGTTGTTACTCCCTGTGAGAGCCATGGCTGAACAGCAGGAACTTGGAAAATACAAAAAGCTGTTTCCAGAGAGGCTGGGAATAAGCCAATGAAATCTTTGGCAATTCGTGGGCTCAGCTGCAGTGGGACATCAGGGTTCTCTGGGACCTGGTTACTGCAGCATGTGCTTTCTTTCCTGTTAAATTCTCCAAGCTTGGGAAAGCAGAGGGGGTAAAAAAACAATGAATGCTGGCAGACTCCTGGGTTAGTGCGAGCCAAGGTGTCACCTTGCAAATAGAAACTGATGAAGAAGGTAGATCTGAGTGGGGGGAGAAAACATCACTTGTTGTATGTGCTGTGCATGGGAAATTGCAGCAAGGAGGGGGAGAAGGGAACAGGTACAGGCAGGAGGAGAGGTGTTTTCGGCTGGGGTTTGGGGAGGCGGGGAGGTGAGGAGGAAGGGGAAAGCTGTTTCAGGTGGTTGACGTCAGGCAGTGTGACAGCTTCCAGAAAGATGTTTGTCCTAAAGGTCCCTGCACATCCCTCATCTCCAGGCAAGTCCTAAAGTCCTAAATTGGTTCAAATCAGCACCAGCACTCTGGTGTGGACTCGAAGGTTCCTGCCAGCCCCAGAGCTCTGCAGAGTGAGAGTGTCATGTGGAGTGCAGGCAGTCGCAGAGCCCTGCGAGAGCAGCTGCCAGAAATTCAGATAGATGTGCTGCTTATAAATAATAAATGGTAAATTCAGCCTCTGATCTCCGAGGCACGCTCTGCTTCTGTACGCTCCATCCTGGCAGAGCAGATCCCCCATCCTGGACTCAGAGCTCTCTCTCTGGCGTGGAGGGTCTGAGGGGTGCTGGGGATGCACAGGCTGCAGCTCCTGGAACTGGGGTCGTGCTGAGCCACGGTGGAGCGTGGCCCCTTGTGCCACCAGCACTAATGAGCGTGGCCCCTCGTGCCACGCTTGCTAACGAGGGTGGGGAGGGCGAGGGCAGCCTTGCTCAGGCTTCAAACCACCGAAGTACAAAGCTGTGCTCCTGCCCTCTGGAGAGCAGCGTTTTGTGTGAGTGCTGCTTGCTGAACGAATTAATTAAGTCGATTTAAATGATAGACTAAACGATGCTTGGTGTTAAACTGTGTGAGCTGTATGAACAGCAGGGTCAGGGCTGCCGTGGCCGGGTAGAAGGGGCGATTCTGGCTTTATCCAAGTGATGCTCAACAACCCCCTCCTCTGCTCTTGGGGGAGCTGTGGCAGTGCTGGTGGAGCTGCCAGTGCTGAGAGCTGCCCCTGCTGTAACCCGGGCACTGCTGAGCTGTCTCCTGCTGCTGGACACATCCCTGTCCTGCTCCTGTTTGTGCCAGCACCTGGCAGTGCTGTCGGAGCTGCGTTGGGTGGTGTCATGGCCACGCTGCTGCTCGAGGGGCTGATGTGAGCTGATGGCTGCACAGGTAGCCTGGAGGGGTTATTAATATTTATTGTTATTATTTGTTAGCAGCAGTTACAAAGGTTGCATGACTGCTCGGTAGATGTTGAGCTCTGTAAACACGTGTTTGTGCCATGGTTATCCTGCTCCTCCCACCCTGTGCCCGTGTCACAGGTCCCTCCTGTGTGCTGGTCCCAGTTTGGAGCGGGGCTTCTGCTGCAGGTGGGAGCAGGACCTGCTGCCTGTGCTCAGGCTGGGCCCAGCCAGCCCAGTTTAAACCTCAGAGCATGGCTTCCTTGCTGCGTGGGTTCTCTGTAGGCAGCAAGAAGGTGTTCCCACAACTTTTCCCTTTGTGTAGGAGTGTTTTTAACATGCCAGAGCAGAGTCCTAGTAGGAGTAAATGATGAGGAGCAAGCAAGAAGAATAAATGTTTTTTTTAAGCAATTTCATAAGAGATATGAATGGAGTGGTCTGCATGGCAGCTACACCCTTTCCACTGAGATCCTGGAGGTGTGAGGGGGCTTGCAAACAGCTGCTGCTCCCTGGGCTGTCTCTTACCTGTCTGGGGCTTTGTGCCCAGGTGGGAGCCTCTGGCAGGGCCTGGGGACACTCACTGGAGGCACGGGGGTGTTTTCCTGAGGACAGGATGCCCGGAGGAGCAGAGCTGCTGAGATTATCCCAGGCATGCCCGTGTAGCTGTGCAGGCATCGAGCAGCAGGGACAGCTGGCCACAGGGTGCTCCAAGGTGTCTGTAGCACACCAGCAAACACGAGTGCTCCTCACAGACCTGGGGACCCTCTTGCTCAGAGGAGGAATATTTCAGGTCAGGTCAGCTAAATTTCCTTCTCTTTCTCTGTGGCACTGCACATCACTTAGCCTGTCACGCTGGGCTCAGCCGTGGATGCCACCCATTAGAAGGACATTGTGTGTGAAGGGGATCTCAGCTCGCTGTGATTGCACTCTGTGTCCTGAGAGCCCTCTCCAATCCCACAGTCCCTGGGCACTGCTGGCTGGAGAACATTCCCTGAGCTGCTGTTGCCCAGGAAACTTTCCCTCCAGCCGCAGAGGCTGTGAGTGCCGGCAGGTCTTTGTGCCATGGCTCAGCTGGAGGTGCTTGAGCCGTGTTCCTCGAGGTTTTCCATCCCTGGCTGGCCCTGTCCTGCACTCAGTGAGGGAGCTCTGGCAGTGGTTTGTGCTGGTGGTGCTCCCGTCACCACTGGCCATCTCGGTGAGGGGTAGCTGCATGGAGACCTGGCCTGAACTAGTTAATCTGCAGGCAGTTTTGCAACACTGTGGTACCCATCCTGCTCCCTCAGTTCATCCCTAGATGGGAACAAGGATTAGCTTGTTGTTATTGTTTATTCTTAGAGATAATTGGTATTTTTGTATCAGCACTGGCGTGGCAGCAGGAGCAGGGCAGTGCCCATCCCCTGTGCTGGCACTGCTGGGGCACCTCCAGTCTTGTGTCCAGTTCTGAGCTCTCGTGGCAAGAAAAACATTGAGGGGCTGGAGCGTGTCCAGGGCAGGGAACGGAGCTGGGAAGGGGCTGGAGAGTCAGGGCTGTGAGGAGCAGCTGGGGGGGCTCAGCCTGGAGAAAAGGAGGCTCAGGGGGGACCTTCTCCAGGAGGGGGCAGCCAGGTTGGAGTCAGGCTCTGCTCCCAGGGAACAGGGACAGGAGGAGAGGGAACGGCCTCAGGCTGGGCCAGGGGAGGCTCAGGGTGGACATCAGCAGGAATTTCCCCATGGAAAGGGTGCTCAGGCCTTGGCAGGGGCTGCCCAGGGAGGTTTGGAGTGCCCATCCCTGGAGGTGCCCAAGGAAGGGCTGGAGGTGGCACTCAGGGCTCTGGGCTGGGGACAAGGTGGGCACGGGTCACAGGTTGGACTCGATGGTCTTGGAAGTCTCTTCCAACCTAAATGATTCAGTCATCCTGCTTCCAGTTGGCTGCAAAGCCAGAGGCTGATAGTGGGGCTGAGGAGCTCTGGGATGTCTGTGTGCTCTCCTGGAGCAGCAGATCAGAATTCAGATGAGGCTTCAGGGGGATTTGTTGGAGTGGCACAGGACGGGCAGCGTGGGCTCTGTGCCGGGACATGAAAGCACGGAGCGCTGCCAGCAGCAGGAGGCATTAATGAAATATTCTCCTCTCGCTGCTGCCTTTGAGCTGTCACCTGTGACTGTGGGAGCTGCGTTCCCGGGGCTGTGCAGCTCCCTGATGCACGGCTCGTGCAATCAGTGCAAATGTCCCCACTAATGGGGAGCACAACTCCGGGCTGTTGTTTCTGCCACCGCTGGTGCAGACGGGATTTCTGGAGCTGTGGAGCAGAACCTCCCAGCCAGCAACATCTCCTCTGACAGGAGCATTACTGCCAGGAACGGAGACTTCTTGGAGTCTGACCCTTTGCTCTTTCCCTAGTACCTGGTTTGCTTTGACAAAAGAGGATTATTAGGAAAAAATCAGCCCCTCCACTCTGCACAAGGGGAATTTGTGCCCTTCCTGGTGCGGTTTTGGTGCTGCCCAGCTGCTGTCCGTGAGTGCTGCTGGATCCCCAAAGATGCCCTCAAATCCAAGAAAATATTCCGTGTGCAGGTGGGGTCACCGTGACCACCCTTTCTGCTTTGCAGGCTGCAAGGTTTGTTTCTCAAAATGCTTTGTGTCCCCAGAACAGTCAGTGTGGAAATCCTCTCGTGCCCTCTGCTGCGTCTGTCTGTAACGAGCTGTCAGCCTGGGCAGGCTGCTCTCCGGGAGCTTCAGAGCCCTGTGTTGCACATGTTGGCTCCTCCTGCCTACCTGGGACTGAAGCAAACTGCTAATTGTTGTGCAGATGTCATCTGCCAGGCAGGCAGGAGGCTGGAGGCTTGAAAGAGGCTGTGCTGTCATTTGCTACCAGCCTCCTCGGTACACGTGAGCTCTATTTTTATTGGGAGTGTGCGTTTGCTTTCAGCCACTGCTTTGTTGAATTTCTTTTTCTTTTTTTTTTCTTTTTATTTCCAGGCTTGCAGATAAAGTTTGAGGGATACATCTATTTTTCATTATTCCAGTTCTGCTGCTTGTTTTATAACTGAAAAAAACCCAACCAAACCTAAAAACCTGTTTCCTGTGTAAAAAGCAGCAGTTTGTTCTGAGATGAGAGGTGTTGTGGTCACCCTGAGACTGAGGTCATAACTGTGGCACTGATCAGAAGGGCACGAAGATCAGGATCTTCTGGGAGAGATGGAGTTTGAGCCAGTGCTTTGTGCTCTGGGTGTTCCAGCTCAGGAGCCTGGGTGTTGGTTGTAGCCTGGTTTTGCTTGGCCATGTCCCAGGAGAGAGATGGAGGCGCTGGCCACAGGTTGTCTCTGCCTGTCTTATGAAAATGGGGAGCTTTTCTTCTTCTCCAGCTGCAGTTTAATAAGGGCTTGTGGGTCCTTGAGGTGGCTCTTTTGACCCTTTAGAAAAGAGGAGACACTGAAGGAGGAAATGGGAGGTGATGCTTTCCTGCCTTGTGTGAGTTAAGCTGGGGAACTCATTGCTCAGGGATGCTGTGGGTGTCAGAAATCCAGATCTGCTCCAAAACCAATTAATGGGGAAGATCCAGTTGATGTGGTGGAGCTGGGTCAGAGGTAGAGCCTGCTGTTGAGGAAGACCCTGGCTCAGGAGTTTTTGGAAGATGCGGAAGTACATCAGGTGTGTTGTTACCTCTGCTCCCTGCTCTGTCCCTCTCCTGTCCACTACTGACCAGTGGGATGTGGTGGTTTGTCTTTCCTTTTTCTGGCAAAAACCAAGCAGGAAGAGGAAGAAGTAACATAATGGAGTGGAGAGACAAAGTACCAGTGAAGGGGTGGAAGGAGAGGAGCCTTCCCTCCGTGTCCCTGAAGGTTCTGGGGGCAGAGGCTCTTTGGTGGCAGGAGCTGGTGCTGGGTGCTCCTGTGAGCGGGTTTTCTGCTTTCTGAGACAGAAAGTGGTTGCTTCAAGGAGGGAAGACTCTGCGTGTGCGGTGCCATCCTGATGGACAGCAGAGAGAAAGCAGGATATTTCGGACTGCATGTATGGGAGGAGATTCTTTAAAACCTGGATAGGAGTAGGAGCAGACTTGATGGAGGGATGAGTAATGAAGGAGTGTTTGAACGGAACTAATCAGTCCCATCTTCTTTCAAAAGACCTCATTTAGTTTAATTTAGCAGCGTGTAAATTTAGAGCCAATCAAAGGAAATACTTGTGCAGCCTGTGTGCTGGCAGGCTGCTCCACTCCCTACCCCAGCAGCGAGCTGAAGGCTGTAGGTGGATGCAGAGCCTCGTGTGGCGAGGCAGCGGGGGCACACGTGTGCGTGGTTACACACGCAGGGTGGGCACACGAGCTCCGTGCCCGGGCACCGGCACCCACCACAGCAGAACCCTTCATTTCCCCCTTCTCCTGTTCAGCAGGAGCTCTGTGGTCGCTCAGGGTGGCTCTGAGCCATGGCACTGCTCCCTGCTCCCCTGAGCGTGGTCAGAGCCAGCTCCTGTCCCCACGGCTCGGGTGAGCCGCTGCTCTGAGCAGCAGGGAAAGCCTTGTGCTGTAGGAACCACCAAGTGAACCTCGCTGACCTCTGCAAAATGTTGTTTTCCTCAAGAAAAACCTACATATGGATTGGATAAACCCCTGATCCTTGGACAGCTGGTCGTTTTGTTTAATTTGAATTAACGCAGCTACTTCTGTGCCTAAAATGAGGCACAGGCATAAAAAGCCTTCATGGGATTGCACTGCTTTTTATTTTTCCCTGTAGTTGTCATCCACGGCACTAACACGGTGATTTTAAACAAGTCTTGCAGGTCTCCTCATATTTTCCAGGAGAGGTATTATCCCCTGCAGGGTCAGTATAAGGTACTTTGCATTACCTGTCACAAACCCCATTAGCAGTGAGCCCGCCTGCCCCCCAGGAGCCCCGTGTGCTCACACCTCGAGGTGTTGTGCTTCCTGTGGCGTCACACCCCTGATCCCATGCTGCGTTGCAAAGTGTTGTGTAAAGAGTCCTGAAACCTGTGAAAATGGAAAAAAGCACTGTTGGGTTTGTTTTCCTTTGCATTCCAGGCTGGTGGCAATGTCTCGCTGGGCCGGTCTCCTCTCCCCTGCTGCCAGAGTCACCCTGCTGCTGCTGCTGCCTTCTGTGCTCTTCTCCTGCTCCAGCCTCAGCGACAGAGTTCCCGTAAGTTTTGGCTGCTCCAGCTGAGAGCCCTGCTCACAAAGGGCTCTCCAGTCCCCGGGGTCTCTGCTGGGGTGACAGCCTTTCCTCATCCCCCCCCAGAGCCAGGGAGGGTGCTGGTGAGACCCCTTCTCGACAGCAGGACTTCAACAAGAGCATTTCAGAAGGGCTTCTTAGGACAGTCTGCCTCCCCCCAGGAAATCCAGAATATGCTCAATCCAGAGGGTTTCCAGCAGGAACAGTGACACTGGGGCAGCTCTCTTGTTTGCTTAGATGTTTTATTTGGAGTTGTCACACGGGTTCCCCTGGCAAGAGGCAAAGCTAATTATGTGGTGTAGTGGCAAGCAGAGGGGCAGGGGTGGCCTCAGGAGGTTCCTGGCTGTGCATCTGTTGAGTCACCTCAGGTGAGTCAGGCTTAGGAGAGCATCCTCTCAGGTCCTTGGGTCCCACCTGCATGGATTTTGCTGCTTGCAGTGTTTTTTGGCAGCTGCAGTTGAGGCAAGTGGGGTCTGTCTCCCCTTAGCACAGGTAGAGGTGTGCAGAACTCCCCGGGATGCCTTTTGCCTTTAGGGAAATGCCCATTGTTCTTTAGGAAACCTCCTTCTCCTGTTTGAATTATGAAAACAAACCAAAAAGAATTCTACTGATTTCTGTGTAATGAAGAATCGCTTGTGTGGTGCTGCCCATTTTTGCTAGAAGTGCTAATGAAAATGGGGTATTGCAAAGCAACTGTGGCCAGGCAGTGACAGTAACACTTAAACGAACCAAGTCACATCCTTTTATCCTCACTGAGCATTTAAACCCCAGCACTTTTCCTAAGCCGAGCCAGTAAACATCAGCTGTCTCCATTATGTGTTTGAACAGATCCAGCACTGGGAGGCCTTGTGGTAAATTTACAATAGCCTGTATCACTAACTCCCTCTTGGATAATCACAGAGCCGTGGAAATAAGCTAAGTAATAACTGCTCCACTCACTCCTTTTTAGTCCTGTTGAGTCTTGGCTCGGAAAATGTTAACATTGATTTTCATCTGCGGAACCAGGGTTTTTATGGCTCTGATTGTTCCTGAGCTTTAACCATTTGTTATCATTTGAACAATTCCAAGCCCTTGATGCACTCAGCAAAAGCAGGAGTTAAGATCTGGTTTCTCGTGCATTTCTGAAACTGCAGTCCCTTTCGACAGCTAAAATAAAAATATTCTGTAGGTTTGTCAGCCACCTCTGTGTGTTACCACAGTCGTGGAGTCGTGGAATTGTTTAGGTTGGGAGAGACCTTTATGGTCATGGAGCACAACCCTTAACCCAGCACAGCCAAGGCCACCACCAGCCCATGTCCCCAAGTGCCACATCCACACTGTCATTGCTACTGTACGTGTTTTCCTCAGGCTGACATTTCTGTTGCTCAGAAAGACTCTTCTAAGCTGGAAATAGATATTTATATGCAGAGCATCCAAATTCTGACAGAAAATGTGCATGTATTTTTTCCCAAAGAGTGGAAAAACTGAAGGCAGAACGTGTCCCAGAATTTCTAGTTAACCTCTGAATTTACTTGCATTTTTCCCCGTGAAAACATCCTAAGGATTAATATCCAAACACTTCATGAAGTGAGCTGTAACTCTATTCTAATTGCCAACAATTAGGACTAATCATTCTCTGTAGGGTGGTTATCTCAAGTTCTTCAGTGGTGACTGAATTGGTGATCTCAGAAGCTGAAAATACTCCCTTTAGCAGACACTGAGCTGTGGGGATGATGAGCCTGGACCGGTTCATCTGTTCCTGTTCGAAGCAGAACAGCACAGAGCCAGGAGTCAGTGCCTGGTGTGAGAGTACAGGTCGTTACTATGCACTCTTCTGAGTTTTCTGTGACTCCCACCCTCTCCCTGGGGGGGCTTTCCATTGAACAGCAAGGTTTCCCTCTCAGCAAGGATTTTTTCCCTGCTGTTCTTCCCCGTTCTTCCCTTGGCATAACGTCGAACCGCTCGTGCTGGCTGCTCTCCCACACCTCTGCCATCCTCGTGCTGCACTTGCCATGGAGGTGGTGATTAAATCCCTGCCTCATTGTTTTAAAAGACTCGGAGAACACTGGGAGAGGGTGGAGAAGAGGATCCTCACATTTGTATCATGTGGGCAACTCGGTGTGTTTTTTCCCGTGTCCTATTTTGGAAATAGCTGAACTATTTTAGCTGAAATCTTCTCCAAGCCTGAAATAAGTGCATTTAAGAAAAAAAAAACAAAACAACAAACCAACCAACAAGCCTTGAGGCATTCCACTCGTGTGGAAAATTTCAGCTGAAAAAGTTAAAAGTTTGACATATTTTTAGGCAAGGGAAAATGGGGTCTTACAACGTTACACAACCCTAATAATAGCCAGGGCTCCTGCCTCTGACTGAAATACAGGTGAGGCTCTGTGAAAGCTGGTTGGAAACCTGCAACCTGCTCTGGAATAGGAAATAAGCAGCATTGCTTTGTTCAGCACAAATGTCATGCTAGTTATGCATGTTTAACCTTTAATATACTTTAAATCTAAATTTAACCATGTGGAAAGAATCTCGGATGTCAAAAAAAAAAAAAATCTGCTGGCGAGGGAAAAAATTTTGTATTCTCAGCCAGCACTAAATTACCCAGATGCAATTGCTAATGAGCTGAATCTCTTCTCTCCAAAAGGAGTTTGCCCTTACAAAAATAGAAGGGAGCGACATAAAAGATGACAGTGGGAAGGAGCCGGTGACAGAGGATGACGCTGATCCCGAAGACCTGGAAGTGTTTTACCCCACAGATCAGTGGCAAACCCTGCGTCCAGGTAACTGGTGCTGGCTAATTATAGCATCCCTCTGGAAGCCCACCTGCCAGCCCTGCCAGGAGCCCTGCAGACTCTCCTGTACTGTTTGTTCCCATGACAATGTGTGCTTCTGCTGATGTTCAGATGAGGAGAGGGCTCGGTGACCCCGTGCAGGGACAGGAGGCCAAGGGCAAAGTGTCCCACAAGGGGAGCAGTTGCTCGAGTGCTTTCAGGTCACTGGAGCAGGAGGAGTGGGCTGCCAGCCCCGTTGTGGGTGGGGGGCTGTCTCTGTCACTGTCTCCACAGCCCCTTCTCCCTTCATTTGTCAAGGGACAGGTTTTGTAACATTTGCTGGCACGTGGGTTCCCAGCTCTGCTGTGCTCCGGTGTGGAGCTGCTCAGTGGAAGCTGATTAGGAGCTGTCACTGGAGCACTGCACAGCTTTTTAACAATGGGTTTTCTGTTCCTTGGCTGTTTGAAAGCCAGCTTTTATTTCTATCTGTGCAAACCACCAAAAAATCTCTTCCCTTTCCTCGGGTTGGTGTCTTTCATTAGATGTGCCTGGGACTCTGTGGTGAGAGGAGCCCAGCGGAGCAGCGTGGCCTCCGTGTGCTGGGAAGGCTCTGGAGGGGCCAAACCCATTCAAACACACAGAGGTGCATGTGTGCATACATATCTCAACAATTATCCTGTCTCTGGGGTCCTGGACGAGCTGTTTAAGCCACTTGTGCCTTGGTGTCCTCATGTATATGCAGGTGTAATACCTTCCCACCTCACAAGGGTGAACTAAGTAGTAATTAATTTTTATAAAGTGCTCTGAATTTAAGAGCTTTATCCTGTGCTCGGTATTATCATTGAATGAATAAGTATGGGTTCCATTTGTCTTGAAATTTCTGCCACATATAGCAGAATGACTTTTCCAAATGTAAATCTTTGTATAACATAAATGGCTACAAAAGCCCCTCCGTTCCACAAAGCCGCAGTATATACTTATATTCCATTTCTGTACCATTATGTATGGAAGGCGTGTGGTGTCCCTGCTCATTATTCAGCCTGGCAGATCCCCACCAGCTTTGTTGGAGCAGAACATGTACATACTTGCAATCATTAGAAACCTCATTGCAGGGTTTGTTCACAAGCACCTTCTCCGCTGCTCGGGTGCCTTATTCCGCTTCATTTCCGTAGTTATTCCATGTTGGGCACATGCAGTGCAGGGCTTGTGGAAGTGGGGAGCTTGTCAGTATTCACAGAGGAGAGTAATTTTGGTTACTCTTGTAAAGACTTAAATGGTGTCCTGCCTCATGCTCTGACTGCTGCAGATCCCAGCGCTGGGGACATGGCACAAAGAGGAGCCTGCCTTGCTCTCCTGCTGCCAGCCTGGGTTTGTCTCCTGGGGGCTCCTCTGAAGAGAAATCTCTGTGCACTGGCACCCACAATTTCAGCACACGTGTGTTACCCGAGGCTGGGGACCCTGCAGCCAGCACGAGCCCATCCCTGCAGCCTCTGGCCTCGAGGCTTTCCCAGAGTGAGCACAGCTCTGTGCTGGGCAGGAGCTGACCCTGGCACGAGGGAAGTGCTGATGTGGCTGCACAAGGAGGCACCTTTTGGTCCTTCAGCAGAGCCAGCACCTTGGCTCTCTCAGTGTCTAATCCCGTGTTTTCCGATGTGGTTCTGCTCACTGGCAGCCAAGCAGAGCCTGGCTGGGCTGGGCTCAGGAGTTTGCCTTCTGCTGCCCCTCTCTCCAGGACACCCCCACTCCCTCTCCCGTTGTATCCCTGCGGCAAACTGGGCCAGTCTCCCTGGGGGAAGCAAATGTTTCAATTTAAAATCTGGATCTTCAGTTCTGAGCACAGGGAGGGAGCTTGGAGTTGCGTTTCCCCCGTCTCATTCCTGTTTCAACTTGTTCCTGTTCTGAGCTCACGCAGGATTTCTGTGCTTCTCCACAATGGTGCAGCAGCTCATCTTTTATAGATGTATTCCCAGTTTTCCTCTGCTGAGTTTCTAGTTCCCTGTTGCTAATTACATCAATCCACATTTCCACTGCAGCAGTGTCATCAACCTGTAACCTGTCAAATCCCCCCCAAAATTCGATTGTTATTGTATCTGTAACGCTTTGGGCGCTTGTTCCTCGCTGTCTACAGTGTGAGCTGGATTTTGATCAAGTGCTTTCTTGCACTTTGAGCACACTTCAAGCTGCTGGAGGTAGCTGGATGCAAACACAGAGAGACAGTTGCCCTAAGAGCTGTGCCGCCTGTAATCTGGAAGCAAGATCAGTTGTCTCTTCTGCCAGGCAGCCGGAGCTGACGGCTCTGGAAAGGTTGGTGAAACTTCACAAAGTCCTTTAACACTTTGTTAGGCTTTGCTTCTTTCTCACTTGGCACTAAATAATGCACCAGGTGCAGCCAGTTCAGGCTGGAGAGAGACATGGGCCTCAGAAAGGCTTCCAGCAGCTCTGCTGTTGTACTGTTTTGGCATCATCTGTGGGGCTTTTCCCTCTGTCCAGGGTTGGAGTCCACAGGAACCTGCAGGTTTTTGGGGTTCAGTGAGTGGGATTGCAGTGTCCTCTGAATGAAGCTTCACACCCCTGCTCAGACTCCTCATGGCCAGCTAACTGTTCCACCCCAGACACAGAATTTGTGGGAAGTTGTGCTTCCTCTGCTGTGTTTTTCCTTTCAGAATTCACTTTCTTCAGGTGATAGTAGCCTGGGAGCTGGGGCCTCTCTGGGGAAACCTGGGAGAGGTGACTTGCTTTTGTTGCTGTGTGCATGAAGCTGTGCCAGGCTCGTGGAGGTGAGTCTGTCTGATCCTGTCAGGGTGATCCTGCCCGATGGTTGTGGCAACCAGAGGCTGATCCTCAGTCCTTGGGATGGCACAGATGGATGGAAGGGTTCAAAAAAAGTGTATATGTGGTGCTTAGGGACATGGTTTAGTGGTGGCCCTGGCAGTGCTGGGTTAATGGTTGGACCTGATCTGAGATGTCTTTTCTAACCTTAACGATTCCATGTTTTGTGATGGTTTTCTCCATCAATTTGACAGTTTTTGTGGAGGTTCTGTGTATAAAAGCATGTCCTTCACATTCCTGGTGTCCTCAAATCTGCCATGTAGCATCCCAGAGCACATGAATGTTTGTTTCCTGGGAATTACCTAATTTTGTTATTTGGGCACCAAATTCCCCAATATTTTGTTTAGCATTCCTGATGCTGACTGAAAGTTGGATTGCTCTGTCCATCTAGTCCCATCACTGAGCAGCAGATTTTCCACCCAGCATTGGGGTGGGAAATTTTCCACCCAGCAGTGGCTCCTCTGGGAAGGTTTTGCTGTGAAGTTTCAGAAAAAGGATATAAAAAGACAGGGGATTAACTGGGAAAGGAAAAGGGGGTTCATCACCCCCCAGCAGTGGTGAGTGGAGAGCTGGGGCTGCACAGAGCCTCTGCTCTGCCCACCCCCATGGCAGCAGCACTTCCCTGCTCCCTGATGTAGCAGAAACCTTCTGGCAGGTTTTCCAGCTGACAGTTGGGAGTTAATGAGTCCAGTTTCCAATCCAGATGGACAAGTGAGAACCTCCTCTGCCCAAAATATCAAAATATTTACAGTCTGCTCTGCAGCCAGCCAGCAGAGGGGCAGAGAGGCTGCCTTTGCTCCAGAGCAGCTCCCTGCAGACTGGAGGGATGGAGCAAAGCCTGGCACTGGCTCCTGGCGTGGAGCAGCGTGGATCTCCCTGGGGTTTGGATGGAATGTCTCAGGGCAGAGCAGGGAGCTTGGCTGGCCTGCCCCTTCAGCCGTGGTTAAAGCTGTGCCCTGCAGAGCTGAACCTGCAGTGACTCCCCAGTGTTTGTGCTGCCCAGAGTCATTTGCTGAAGTGCCCGATTATATCCCATTAAAAACTGGGGAGCCAAAGCTGCTGCTGGTGATCAGGCTGCCAGAGTGAAGCTGATGTGAACGTGTTGGTGCTGCTTCTGCAAAGATGAAACCATCTTATGTCCAGTGGGGAGCCAGGGATACATTGCCTGGCGTTTAAATATCCATGGCTGCAGCTTCCAAGGATCCTCAGGCTATCCTTGCTGTTCCTACTTGCCACAGGTCTTCTCCCGTCTCATTTGCTGCACAAACAAGGTTTTACACCTCTGGAAACACGGTTCTCAAGGCAGCCACGTTGGGGTTTATTTTCAGAGGCTGCTTTGAAGGACTTGCTGTGGTTTTGGAAAGCACAGGACTCAGGATGGGGAATAACTCGGTCCAGTTTCATTGCCAGTCTCTGTCTTTCAGGAGATTTCAGTGGCCAAATGAGGCAGCACTGCTTTAAGCTGAGAAGATTTTTAAAGCTGGGAGAGGAAGGAGGCAGGAGGGATGCCTTTGGCTCGGGAGTCCTGTGCCTGGCCTGTCCCACAGCCCGTGGTGGTGACGTGGTGGCTGCTGAGGGTCCCTCACACTTTGTCTGTGGGTATTTGCTCCTGCTGCTCACTGGGGTGTCCTGAGCTGCAGCAGCTCTTGCTAATTGCTTTGCTGAATTAATGACTGTCCAAACCACTGGCTTCTTGCTGACCTGGGCCTAACTCAGACAGTGGTGGGCAGGTCTCTGAAATATTTATGGCAGCACGGCCAAGAGAGGGCTGTGAAATACAGAGTGAAACCACCAGGGTATGCTCGTTTTTGCAAAGTTTGACGTGTCTAATCCAGGAAATAGGAGCCTCATCAGATCAGCACAGATTTGCATATAGAGGGAAGGCAAATGGAATTTTAAAAACCTCATCTATACTAGATGAAATGCTTCTTCTTCGGGTTTCTTTATAAAATGACTTGTTATTGATGTGCAGAGGGGAGAAATCTCGACTGTGGAGTTGTTAAAATCTTGTCTGGCCAGCGACAGGAGAGCTGGAGGATGATTCCAGCAGGTAGGAAAGGCCTGGCTGACTTCAGAGCAAACCTTCAGTGCTTGGAAGCTGAGTTATGGTCCCTGGTAGATCTCCCTCTGCTTGTTCTCAATCTGACCTCTTGCACAGGAGGCTTTCATCTCCTAAATGTATCTTGTGCCTGTGCTTTTTATTACCATCTGCCTTCATGGGCTCCACTCTCAGCTTCCTCACCCTCGTGGGCTTTCCTTTGCCTCTCACCTCCACATCACAGGAAGCACAGTGTCCCTTACACTGGCTTGTGCCTAATTCCAAGTCCTTGGCAGAAGTGCCAGGGCTGAAGCCCCAGGTGCTGCTCCCGTGGGTGTGGGGCAGTGCCAGGCAGAGGTGGCACACCAAGCACACCTTGGTGCTGGGCTGGGTGGGAGGGACAGTGGTGTTTCCCTGCCTGCTGCTGGTGAAAGGACAGCACTGGGGCTCGGGAGATGCTCAGACAGTGCACAGGCAGGGGGTTCCCAGCCCTCTGCTCGAGCTGGGAGTGTTTGAAGGGTGCCAGCTCTGCACAGAGAGACACTGCACGAGTGTCCTTCCCTGTGGCTCAGCTGAGGGCAGTGCTGTTCCCCAGGGCAGCACCCTCCAGGAGTGACAGGGACACCAAGGTGCCACTCGCTGGGACACTTCAGCATGGCCAGGGACAGTCCCTGGCTTGTTCCCTGAGTTTTCTCTCTGCTTTTCCTTCACCTGGGAGGTTTTGCAGTCAGTGTTTTCCCAGCACATCCATGAGGGTATTGGTTTCAGCATTTGTGTTACGAATTGTTTTTTGCCCCCCAAATGCAGGTAAAACTTCTGTCATTTCCAGAAGCTCCAGTATCCTGGCAGCACTGGTGTGGTGAGAAAAAGCCCTACATGTACTGCTTGGATTGCTCAGGTTTAGGAGCACAGTGGGGTTGGGGTGGGTTTGTTTTTGGCATGTCAGGTCAGTCCTGTCCCTTACTGGCCCTGATGTTACTGGTTTCATTAAACAAACTGGTTACAGAAGCCTTTTGCAGTGATGCTCATTCTGCCAAAAACTAATTGTGCTTCTGGGCAGTCAGAATAAAAGTCTGCAGCGTCTCTGACCCACAGCCACGGGCTAGGCTGTGGGGCATTGCCAAAACAGGGGTGCAGTGCTGTGTTTTCATGAGCCAAGCCATGACTCCCGCCAGTGGTTTGTGGAATTCCGAGCTCTGCAGGGTATTCCAGGTGATCTGGAGTGTTGTAAACCAGGGGATGAGGTGCTGAGAGTCAAGCAGTGGTTTTAGTGCAACAGGAGGAGGTTAAGCTGCAGCTTTCAGAATAATTTCAAACTTAGCTTTAATGATGCTCAGGCTGCTGGTGGTGTAATAGCAGCAGACATCAGCAGTGGGAATCATTCCCGTGGTTAAATTTACATTGTTTGGTGGGGGAAAAGTGCTTTGAAAGAAGAGAGACTGTTTCCCAGAGAAGACATCTTTCATTCCTCTCTTTTATCTCCTCCGTGCCAAGCCGGGGATGCTGCGAGTGTGTGAGCTGCTGAGAGGTGCTTAAATGTGTGCTGGGTGATGAGGAATATCTTGCTCTGGTTTTTATGTGCAAGCAGGCTGTATTTTCTGCAATAACTCTAATAACCTTCGCGTGGCTGTTTAGAAGGATGAACCTCATTAAAGAAGAGGTATTTAATAACAGGCCTATTTTTATCTCTGTCTTTATCTAACAGTCTGCACATTTATTTCGAGCTTGTAACAGTGCTTTGGAAGAAAAATGTTTTCCCTCCTCTCAAATGTTTTGGCAGTGCCTCCAGCCTTGGTTATCTTGAATTTCCAATTTGGCTATCATCCCTCCTCCTCCCAAAGCCAGCAAGCCACACCAGGCCCAGGGCTCCAGCATTGTCCTTGGGTGTTACGGGAATGTGGTTTCAAAACGTGGGACTTGGGTGCTGGGTCACTGAGATGGTCCTGAAGGTTTGATCAAATATAATCACAGCAACTCCCTCAGGCTTCAGATGTGTGATCTCGTGTGGGACAAGCACCCCAGGCACTGCAGTGTTTGCTGCAGGATGTGACTGACCACATGCTCTGGGAGAGGCTGGCAGCTCTGGGGGTCAGGCATTCCTGCAGAGGTTATTTTTTTTGTTTCCTATATTAGGAATTTCATTCTGTAATTTCATAAATTAAAATTAAAATTAAACCCTGACCTATAAATACATTTCAGACCTTGTGTTTTCCCCCCATCTTTCCAGCTCCCTCCCCATCCACCCCTGTGGCACTGCTGCCTCTGTGTTCAGACTCCCTGCCCTGAGTGAAGGTTTCCTGGAGCAGAAGTGGCTGGCAGCCCGTGGCCAGGATGACCATTTCTGAGCCCTTTTCCCAGGACACTTGTGGCCATATGCTCCAGGAGCTGCTGGATTTGGGCCCTGGGATGTGTGTGGCAGTTGTTACAAAAGAACTTGGCTCTAGGGGCTAATCCCTGGTTTTTCCTTGCTGTTCAGTCTGGATCACATACATCCCTAACCCACAGTTTTGCAGCATTATCTTTTTCCATAATTAGGGAGTATTTTCCATGGTCTTGCTCAGGCCCTTCCTCCCTGCAGTTTCCCCCATGGGCTAAGGCCTGGCTTACTGAAACCTCCACAAAACTGATTCTGGGTGGGCAAGGACAAGGTCAGAGGGTTTTCAGGCAGTCAGCACAGTCAGATGGCTCCTGTGAGGAATATTTCACCTGGTCCTTCACAGTTCATGCCTGCAAATTGTGCTCTTGCTCAGATGGGGCTCCAGATTTCTTTTTCCTTTTTCTTTCCTAAGTTACTCTATTTTCCATACATTTATTTATAGGGTCACACAAGCAACAGGTCTGCTTTTTCCACAGATCCTTCTGGAGCCATGTGCTGTGCCTGCTCCATTCTGGTGTAAAAGCACCTTGCTCCTCTGAGAACTTGGAATATCCATGCAGCTGCCTTGACTGAGCGAGACATTTTCTCTGAACCCTGCCCTCTGTTCATTTTAGAATCTGCAGGGAATTTGGGACATAAATTAAAAAGCTATTTGATGTTCCTTGAGGTCTAGAAGCTGGTTTTGCATTTGTTCTTACTTGAATGCACACTGAGACAAATGGCTCTGCTTTACTGAAGCTGCTTCCTTTAGCATCCTGAGGAAGCTTCCTAGTTAAAAAATAAATATGGCTCTGTTCTTCCAGCCCTGCTTTAGCAGCAAAAGCTTGGGAAAGAAATGTAATCTCCTTGGGTCTGTCCTGATGTTTTGTAGAACTAATTCCCATTTACTGGAAGAACTCTTCCACGCTAGATTCACGTTTAATTTTTTATTATGTGTTTACATTTTGGAAGGAGTAAGCATGGTGGTGTTGGAAATTCTAATGAGGGATAACATTTCTGATTCAAAAGATCTTTTTTTCAGTCCAGAGATTCTTTTTCCTCCCTCCTGATTTTTCTGCCTGCTCCTTAAGACTGCAGGAAGTTTTGCTTGGGTCATTCACTTGCAACAGGATGTTATCTGAATACAGAATTAATGTATGCAGCCTGTCACTTGGAATTGCTGCTGTTCTGCTGCTGGAGAGCTCCCAGGGTTGCAAAGTCCTTGCAAGTGGCAATAACAGGAATGTGCCTGTGATCCTGCAAAGTGAGAGAAGGAACATGGAGCTGCAGTCCTCTCCCATCACTGCGGGGTGTGAATAAATAGATCTAATCAACAATTTACATGTTAGCCCCAGACCAGGTTTTATTTTTAGGATGTGTCATTCAGCCCAAGTGAAAACTCTGCATTTCAGGCTGGTGGTGTTTCTAAAAGCACCTCTGAGTGATCACTGAGGCTGTATTTTAAGCTGCATTTACATTTTGATAGAATCTGCTGCTTTTCTTATCTGAAACAAAGCCCACCTGATCTTCATTAATTACACTATCATTCCACCTGCTAACCAGGGTGCTGCTAATTACAGCTATCTCCCTGTTCTCCACCAGATAATACACAAAAAGTTGTTATCCCTGGCTGTATCTGGATTATCTGGAGCTGCAAGGAGGTGGCACATGATGGGTTTTACAGGTGTAATGAAGGTACTTACAGACTGGCTGAGGTAAAGCTGGAGGAGTGGCTGCTGCCCTGTTGGCTGTGCTGCCCTTCCAAGACACCTCCATGGCAAAACATACAGAAAACACTGTTTAAACATAGAAAAAATCTGGTTACTGCAGGGTCATTGGAGCAGGTCAACTCCACATGAGAGGTGGTGGAGTCCTGAAAGTCCTGGGACATTGCAGACCCTCCTGAACACAGGCTTAGGGCTGGAGGTGACACTGCTTGAGCAGGGGTTGGTCCCAGAGGTGTTTCCAGCCCCAGCTATCAGGGACTGTCTGGCAGTGCCTTTTTTAAGACAGAAGATCTCATGGTGGCTTCACAGAGAGCTGCAAGCCCTGGAGGTGGTGCTGCCTGCTCCCCCACTAATATCAGCTGCAGTCTGAGTGGGGCAAACATAGAAGGGTCTTCTTTGTGATGTCTGAGCTGCTGGGGAGTTGTGGGTCCAGAGGGCTGGAGCCAGGAGCCAGAGGCTGCACGGAAGGCGCCCTGTGGGAGCAGAGCCTTTGCTGGAAGAGAAGTCAAGAGGCTTTTCACTTGACTCCTGTTTCATCATCTTCCCACACACTGATCTCTTCAGATGCTCTCTAAACCTTTGGATTACTTTCTGAAGGGAAAGGACTTGTCCTGGAGGAGGAGCAGAGCGAGGCTGCCGAGGAGAGCTTGTACCTGTCAGCTGGCAAAGGAGGGAGACCCGAGGCTCCTCCAGAGCAGGCTGTGGGCAGAGGTGTGAACACTGGATGAGGATGTACACACCCTCCTCCATCCACTGCGAGTGTCCTCAGGTCAGACACCTGCACTGCCTGTTCGTGCTGTTTGCTATACTTGCTACACTTATATATGTGAGTTTGGGGTTTCTTGTTGCCTTTTTTTATTCTGAAGAGGACTAGAGATGGTTCACATGATTTCTTTTGTGTCCTCTGCAGTGCAGTTAATACAGACAGGGATGGGGCAATAGCGCCTTTACACTTGTCAAGTTTTCATCCACACCCAAGGTGCTGCCTGAAGCTCAAAGGTGATTTTCTTGCAGGCTTAGGACTACTACAGCAACAGGGAGAAGGAGAAGCTCAGTGGAGACCATGCTCAAGAAAGATTGTATGCATGGTCTAACAGCTAAATATGGAGCCATGAAGTGCACGCTGTGGTGGTAGTGGAGCTGGGAATGCTGAGTGGAGAGGTTTCCTGCAGTTCTGGCATGAGGAACCAGGCGTCCTCTGGTTCTCCCTGAGGACCTCTGGTTCTCCATGGTCCTCCACAAGGATGTCCTGGTGCCTGGCACAGAGCTTGCCGTGACAGCAGGCAGGAGCAGGCTGGTGGGGCTGCTCTGCTGGCAGGGCCATGGTGTTCCCAGGAGGGCAGGGCAGGGATGCTCGGCCCTGCTCACCGTGCTCCTGTCCCAGCATCCTACAACATCCCACAACAGCTGCTCCTCCTCTGCATCACTTCCAGGGACAAAACTCCCGTCCTGCTGCATGGCAGGGAGCCAGCACAGAGGGGACAGGCTGGGCAGCACCTGGGCAGCACTGGTTCAATCATTTCTCCCTGTTCACACCACCGAAGCTGCGTGCTGGATGGAGATGTGTGTGTTTGGGGGAGGGCTGGCCCGACCATTAGCTTGTCAGGGTTTGCAATGCTGGCAGCTGGGGAGAAAACTGTTATTAAGTGTAACGTGGCACCTTGGAGACGGAAGCATGGGGAGACAATAAATACAGCCTTCCATAATGCCATTTTATTGTGTCACTCTTCAGAATTTATTAAGAGTTAGTTGCAGCCATGCCTGCAGCTTCCTGTGCCTGCATCAGTAAATTGTGTTCATTATCTCCAGCACTGGCTTTGACCTGCTGTGTTTTACAAGGGAGCAGATACTGGAGGCGTGGGGACACCCCAGTTGCTTTCTTTGGCAGCCATTTCCTTGGTGCAAATCCAGCTTTTCTGGGGTTTGCTGGGACACCCCAGGCACTGCTCAGCTGCGTGGGTGGACCCCAAGTGTGACCTGGTGGTTGATGAGAACACTGAGGGACTTGGGCACTGAGGACCTGCCAAAATCACCACAGTTCCACAGGAAACAGGGAAGGAGCTGGGTGAGGAGGGGTGCCATGGGCACCTTGGAGCACATTGGCACATTTGCCACCCCGCTGGGGGACCACTCCAGCATCGGGGCACTCTTGGATGTGCTGAGGATGCTGGAGGAGCCAAAGGGTTCATAAGAGCTTCCTGAACTGCAGGCAGGGAGTTGCTCCACCCCTGTTTGGTGTCCCCTTGCTGTGGCTGTCCCCGTGGGTTGGCTCGCTCCTGAGAATGGCACCAGCATTTTCAAATGAAAACACAAATGAAATTGTGCTCCTTTCTCCCATTTTTTGTCAGGACAAATCCCAGCAGCAGCATGTTTGTGTATCTTTACTCCCATCCTCAGCATTTAGGTCCAGGATGGAGGAAAACAAGTTCAAGCCCAACCTTCTGATAATTTATTATGTTCCTTGTGCTTAAGGGCAAAATTTAAGTTGCCAAAAGCAGATGTTTGCATGCTCTTTTTTTAGCTCTCAAAGTACTTTCTGTGTGCTTGATTGATGGACGTCCCTGTTACATTAATAGCTGGGCTTTGCAGAAAGCTGTTATTACCAGGAGAATCTGGTGTGGGTTTCAGTTTTTCTTCTTGCATTGAAAATCCATTATTAATGTCTTTTTGAGGGAAAAAAAAGGGCTTCAATTCAGGCATTTTGCTTTGCTTTCTCAGGCTTCTTCTCAACTGTCTTCACTGAGGTGCTTTTAAAATCAATATTACAAGTGTTCTTGATATTTTTCTGGGTGGTTGAGGGTTTCTGTGTCTTGCTATTGATTTCTGATTGTACTGCAGGACATTTAGGTGCACACAGGTTGCTCTGTGATGGATAACTTCATATGTGTCTTCCTAATCATCACTGAGTTGGCTTTCTACATGTTCCCTCTTGCTGGATGCTGCTACTGAGCCTGGAAGGTACCAGGAGAGCTCTGAGGGCAATCCTGAGACACCAAACTTGTGACCATTCATTGAATTTGGGTTTGGTTTTCAATCAGACACGGGGCATGTGAGGCTTGTGAGGTCTCCTCTTCTGTGTTGTCTTTGCAGAGTTGTTCTGCCCTCAGCTGTTCTCAGGCAGCTTCGTGTTCTGCATCGTAGGAGCATAACAAGTTGTCCTGGCTTTGTGTGGGGTGCTCATAATGCACCTTCAGCTTTGAGCACTGAACTTCTTCCCTTGGGTCAGCTCTGCTGGCAGATCTCAGCATTTCAGAGGTGCAGAGTCACTGAATCCCAGAATGGTTTGGGTTGGAAGGGCCTTAAAGCTCATCCAATTCCAACCCCCTGCCATGGCAGGGACACCTTCCACTATCCCAGGCTGCTCCAAGCCCCAGTGCGCAGCCTGGCCTTGGGCACTGCCAGGGATCCAGGGGCAGCCACAGCCTCTCTGGGCACCCTGTGCCAGGGCCTCCCCACCCTCCCAGGAAACAATTCCTTCCCAATATCCCATCCATCCCTGCCCTCTGGCAGTGGGAAGCCATTCCCTGTGTCCTGTCCCTCCAGCCCTTGTAAAAGTCCAGGTCTCAATGAAGTAATACAGAAGTACAGACTGCATTTGTAGCTGCTGTAAAGGTGGATTTACAGCCAGAGGCTCCTGGAGCACATCAGCACTGATGGCACAATCTGTGTGAGAGCTCGTTGGCACCAGAGGAGCCTGTGAGGAATGACACGACTGTGGCCAGCATGGGTGTTCCAAAATGCTTCCATGGCTCCAGGTGGGCTGTACTGGGGGAAGAGCTCTGTGTGTGTGTGTGTGTCTGTGTGTCTGTCTGTGTGCACACTCCTTCCCAGCCCTCCATGCCCTGGCACAGCTCCATGTCTGCCAGGGGCTTTGGCTGTACCAACAGGCGGTCTGGAGTGCTCTGGGTGTACACGGATCTCTGCTGGCTGGATTGGGCTGTTTGCTCGTCAGGCTTATCCTGAACAGGGTCCTAGATCTTCAGATGTGGAGGCTACACTTGGCTTCTGAGGAATTGGTGGCTACAGTCTGTCTGTCCGTGCTGGGGACCAGAGCACAGAGCTGGCAGAGGAGCTGCTCCCGTGTCCCTGGGAGCAGCAGGTCTCGGTCCCATGTCCCTGGAGCAGCAGGGCTCGGTCTGTCTGTCCGTGCTGGGGACCAGGGCACAGAGCTGGCAGAGGAGCCGCTCCCGTGTCCCTGGAGCAGCAGGGCTCAGTCTGTCTGTCCGTGCTGGGGACCAGGGCACAGAGCTGGCAGAGGAGCTGTCCCCGTGTCCCTGGAGCAGCAGGGCTCGGTCCCGTGTCCCTGGAGCAGCAGGGCTGGGTGCTGGCAGCCGCTGGCAGAGGACACGGCAGCCCAGCCAGCCCTGGCCCGGCAGTGCCGCTGTTTGCCGAGCCGGGAAGGGACAGGGCTGGCATGCATAACAATGGGCAGGCTCTGACCTTGCCGCTGGAACTCACTTAGCAATTCTGTTGATGTTCTGGAAACGAAAATATAATTCAGGCCACCTTCTCCTCCAAGCTGACCCTGAGAATCTGGGAGAAGAGCTACTGAATAATTAGGGTCCGTTTTTTTTTCTTTTTGGTAGAGTTACTGCTCAGTGTTGAACTGTGCTCTAAAGTGTCATTAGTTGCCTTGAACTTATTGGTCCGAGTGTACTTTGCATTAATATAATTACGTAAATTGCAGTCTCATTAATCACCGGGGGCTGCGGCGCATCCGGGTTGTGCTGTTTTGTGGGGGGCTTGGCTGGGGGGAACCCCCTGGCCAGGGGTGGAGGCTGTGGCTGGAGCACGCCCCTCTGCTCCTGTGCCTGGTTTAGTTGTGCTCTGTGTGTGTCTCGCCCTGTAGGATCGGGAGCGTTTGCCAGCACTGCCATGATTTCGGGGAGCAGCCTTGCTGCTGCAGAGGAGAAAAGGGAAAGGTGGGTTTGTCCCAAGGGAGTTTTGCTGGACCACATCCCTGCTGCTGTCACTGATTTGGGTCTGTGGGGTCCCAAAATGCAGAGCCCAGACTCGCGGCTTTGCAGTGAATACCCAGAGCCCGAGCTCTTGCGCAGGGTCTGCTGCAGGGCTGTTTGATGATGCTGTGGCTCTGTCTCCGTGGCAGAGCTCTCAGCCTTCCTGGCAATGTAAATTCTCCTGGCTGCATGCTAAAATTACACTGAGTTATTGATTTATCTTTGAGAGGATTTCCTTCCCGAGGGACATTTCTGGCTGTTGTAGTGATTTAGTTCTTCTGCAAGTGCAGAATCCGTAGCAGAGCAGAGCCACCCTCCTGCCCTCGAGTCTGCAGCTCAGGGTCGTGCTCCCTCAGGCTTCCTGTGCAAGCTGCTTTCTGTTCCAAGGCTGGGACAAGGTTACATGGCTGTTATTTCCCTGTAACAACTGCAAATAAAAGGGCATTTTCAGCTTTTCACTGCAGAAGCTGCAAGTCTGGGACAAGCCTTAGTGCCATGGCACCAGCATTATCTTGGGCATGTCTCAAACCCAGCACCAAGGCTGGCACGTGGGATGTGTGAAGCCATGCCAGTGTTAATACACTTGGGCTCCTGGGAATGTTTTAGTTCCTCAAAGTGGGATATGATGGGAGCAGGATCATGTTAACACTTCTTTCCTAAAGCTGCAGGGTACAGCCTCTCTTTTCTTTGCTTTCTACTGACTCACCATGGAGCATCTCTGAAAACCAGGCCAGGCAAGTTCCTGCTGGTGGTCCTGAGGAGGCAAAGCCAGTCCTCTTCTTCTACCACCAGTTGTCTCCCCTTGGCCCTGAAATCACACCCCACTAGTTGTGGCTCAGCTGGTGAGCATCATCAGTAAAAGGACCTGACCCTTCAGGACATGGCCAAATGTTTCACCTCCTCTGTGCCTGGAAAATGCCCAGCTCTGTGTCTTTGGGTGCCATTTGAAGCACGTCCCTGTGGGTTCCTGTCTCTAACCCCACAGTGGATTTGGCACCGATGTCAGCTGCACACTGATAAAATGTGAGGCTGCTCATGCATGTGGTGTTATAAAACAGCATCCACCAATTAGGCCCAGGGAGAACGTCAATTTATTTTCCTGTGAACCAAGTGTGGCACAGCTCCTTCCTTTCTCAGTGATCTATCTGTGAGATAAAACACGTCCTTAGTGTCTATCTTAAATACTGCAGTGTTGACAAGTTCTCTTGACAGAAATTAGGCTAATGTCCCTTACGACTGCGTTAGCTGTAGAAACAAGGCTTTAAATTGAAGCTTCGCAAAGCACTATTCCAACGCGCTCTCCAAGGCATCTTCTTATTCCAGCTTTTATTATCCAAATTTGTTCTCACTCTCGCTTGGCAGCGGGGCTGGCAGGCGGCTCCTTCCGATCCCTCCCGCTCGTCTCGCAGCCAGGCAGGTCGGATCAGGCCCCTTCCAGTGCTGAACTGGGAGTGTTGGCCAAGCGCCTGCGGACCGGGGTGCCCTCGGCTCTGGGGGATGCTCCGGGCTTGGGGAGACGCTGGTGCCGGGATGTGGCTGCGGCCGTGGGTGAGAGGAGCCAGCTGACACACATCGAGCAGCAATGGGATGCAAGGCAATAAACTGCACGCCCTGCCAGCAGCACAGCGTGTCCTGAAACGCTCCCGATGGGAGCTGGAGCTGGGAGAAGGGAGTTTGTGTTGTACGTGTCTTATCCTTTCAGTTTCAGCACTGACTGAGTTACAGACTCAGGAGCTGAGGACAGGAACAGAGAATGCTGAGGCCTGGTCATGAGCACCCCTACTTGAGCTTCCCAGCCTTCCCCTGGAAAACAGTTTCCTTTTTTCCTCCTTTACTCTCCTCTACTTGCACAGTCTGAGCCTTCAACTTGTTTCCAACCACAGATTAACCATGGCCAGTTTAGACCTCCTGATTCTCACACTGATGTTGGTCCTGGTGGATTATCCCTCCCTATTGTGTCCTTTCTGTGCCTCCACATTGCCATGGTGGCCATCTCATGAGTCCCTGAGAGAGGAGGAGAGGCTCTCTGAGAGTGACAGATGTGGGAGACGTGATGGTTGATGATGTTCTGGAGGTGCTAATCTCCATCATAGTACAGAAGCCAGTGGTGCCTCTCTCAAAAAGGCATTAGATGCCTAAAATTCCACAAAATTAATATCATCCTCAGTTCCTTTTGTCAGGTTCTCAATTCTCCTGGTCACCTGCCTTGTCCTTCTCTGCCTACGTCCTGCATTGATCTCTGAACGTAGCCAAGCCTTCAGCATCCCAGATGGGCTTTCTGGAGTAACAAATAGACTTGAGGGATGACAATTATTTAATGGATTGTAGCATTGGTTTGGGGATAAATGATGTAGCGAGTTGGAGAGGGATTAAAACTGGCTTTTGTAAATAAGCTTCTCGTGGATGTTGACTTGGGGACATGGTGAGACAAAGGTCGCTGCAGTGTCTCTGCAGCCTGCTGTGCCATTTGAGAGATGAAATATCAGAGTGTGGCTGGATACCTTTGGTCTCCCTTCTGCTCGGACCTTTGTGGGATTAAACTCTCTAAACTGCTGCAGTTCACAGACTTCAAGCCCAGTATCAGAAGAAAAAATAAATCAAGTGCCTGGTATTGAATCCTGAGCACATGATTCCTGCTGTACCCAGGGCTGTGGTAATGCACTGCAATGCCTGGCTTGAAGCTGGGGAGAAGGGTTTGCTGAGAAAGTGAAAATGTGCCCACTTTACAAAAGGGCAACCCTTCTTCTTCCTGCCCTGTGGTAATTTTTTTCCTAGTGTGTTTCCTGCTGTTGCACTGCAAGGGAGAGCAGCCCTCTCAGGAGGGAGGTGGGAGGGCAGAGCACTTGTTGTGAGGAGCTCTTTGCCACAGGAAGCATGTCCCTATTGGAGCAGCAGCAGCAGCAGCAGATACATCCACAGATGCTGCAGCAGTGCCTCCATCAGAGGCACTGTATTTCACTCTTGAGCCCTCCTGTCAGCCCTTCCTTCCCTGAGATCCCTCCTCCCCGGGCACCTCGCTAGCCTCCGCCTTCTCTTCCATCACTTCGAGACTTCACAGGAGGCCCCAGGCACCTCGTGGGAGGGACACGCTGTGCCCTGTGCGTGACAGCCATCCCTCCCATCCTCGTGGTTCCCCTCCCCGAGAGGGGCGAGGTTTGGTGTGTGCTCAGCAGGCAGCTGGCTCGGCTCTGGGCACGAGGCTGGGCTACGTGTGCCATCACCATCGCCTTGGCTGCCAGCGAGGGTGGGCGGGAGTCACATGGGCCCGCTCTGGCACTGCCAGCCATGGTCCTGCCTGTCCCCATGGTCCTGCCTGTCCCCATGGTCCTGCCTGCCCCTCCCTCTCTCCTGCTGTCCTGCTGCAGGAGCCGGAGGCAAAGCCAAGAGGATTTGGCAGGCGGTGTGAGCAGTGAGCCCAGCCCTCACGGGGTGCCACTGGTTTGATAACAGCGTTCAGAGCACGCGGCACCAGCTGATCAGCTGGGAGAACATAAATCCCGGTGCCACGGGAGAGCCCTGGCTCAGGGAAAAGTGGCAGTTGTGAGCACCGTCCAACCCAATGTCCAAATGGAATGGTGCTTTCACATCTCTAATCAAGGGTTACTTAGTGGAGAGACACTTTCTTGTGAGGCTTTGTTCTCCGCTAGCTGTGGATTGAATCACGGGAGGAGGGATTGGATTCTGGCATCATTTTAAAAATGTTTTCATTCTATTGCTGAGGGGAACAAATTACAGAGAAGACCTCTCAGCACTGGGACAAAAGAGTGGCTCTAAAACCCTTTTCAAACAAACAAGTGTTTGAGCTGAAGGCCTGATGGATGGTGCTTAAAGACATGGTTATTGCAGCAAGGTTGGCATTAAAAATCACAGGGTGCAAGAAAGTTCTCCCAAGGGTTACTGTGGGGGTGTGACTCCCTGTAATCCTGGTTGTGAGGAGCCCTTAACACCCCGAGTCCACCCAGTGAGCTCTGTGGCATCAGCCACAGGGGAGCAGCAGCACAGCAAGCACCAGTCACTTCTCTCTTGCTAAATGAGAAACTGGAATGGGATCAGCCCTTTTGGGGTGGCATCACTGCCCATGATGGGGCGGTTGGAACTGGATGATCTTGAAGGTCCCTTCCAACCCAAACCATTCCATAATTCTTTCCCTGCCCCCTGTTCAAGTGGGATTCAAGTCCAGCAGAAAGCAGTGCTGCTGTTTTGGGACCTGTGAGGAGTCTGGGCAGGAACACACTTGGTGTTGGGATCAGAACAGGGTGACTTTGGGGCTTTCCCAGGAATGGCTTTGCGGCCAGCAGCAGTGCTGGGTGTTGAATGGGGACAGATTCACCCTTGGCAAGCTTGAAAGCATTTCAGATGGCTTCTGTCCCTGCTCCACTGCAGCATGGAACAAAATCAGTGTGGGAGAAGATGTCGTACTTAGACATCACTGTTTTGACAGGTCGATTTCCAGGATATTTATTAACATAGCTTGGAATGTCACAGAAAGGTTTGTCAGAGAAACCAACCAACTGAAGTGTCTTACATGAGACTTGCTTGATTTTGTTGAGGTGCTTTTAACTGTTCATTCAGTCTCTCGACAATTCATCCCATTCAGGCCTCTCTGGGGGATCCTCTGTGAGCTGCTGCCACAAACTGAATGTCTGTGGCTTGGGGATCAGGCCCTGCCTGCTCCGTGTGTGTCTGGGTGCCCTGGGAGGCAGAGGGAAGCAGCAGTGCGAGTTGTTCGCTCACACTGTAAGGACAAAACTCCTCTCTTATGGTTTCCTCTGCAATCCCAGGAAGAGAAGGACATCTCTGTCCTTGTGAGCCCTCTGTGCAGCAGGATCTTTGTTCTTATGGGGGACAGTGACCAGACAAAGCAGCAGCGATGAAACCAGGCTGGCACCACCAGGACTGGTCACTCTCAGGAAGCACAGTTCCTTCAGCCTGAGCTGGGCAGCGCCTGGGAGAGGTGGCACAATGGCACTGGGCATGGTGGATCACCCCAGGGGTTCATCCTGCATCCCATCCCCTGCAGAGGCTGCAAGCTCGTGCTTGAGGGACAGTTTATGAACATGGACAGCATACAGTGATTTTATAAAAGAGTTTTCTCTGTAATTAATTGCAGTAGGTAACCAGAGCCCCTGCTGTCACTGGTGACCTGAGAAATCCAGAGGCAGTGACCAGGCTGGTGCTGCTCTGAGGAGATGCTGTGCTCAACAGGCAGCTGTGGCTCCCCAGCAGTACAGTGGGAATTAGAGCTGCACAGGGAGTGGATCTGTAAAGCATTTCTTCCAGCATCACAGGAGTTTGTAGCTGGAATGTGCACACAGGTGTGTGAGCTTCCTCACTGCCTGAGCTTGGGGAGTGCTGGGGGTGCTGGGGCAGCTGCTGGGGGAGCTTCCAGACCTGGGGCTGTGAAACTTCTCCACCAGCTATTGGGAAGAGGGAACATAGAGCATATTAGTGACATTTTCCAGTGGCACTTAACTGGGAGGAGCAGTGAGTGCCAGACAGTGAACTAATGCAAAAGCCTGTGAAAAAGGGACAGAAAGAAATAAAATGAGATTCAGGCTCGTGGCCTCTTCTTCCCATCAGTAATCCATCTCTTCCTTACCTGTGTCTGCTACGCATCTTCCTTTTGTGTGTAAAAACGTTCTGTTTTGAAGTAACAAGCAATCCAGAGAGTGGCAGGACTTGCCACTCTATAGGAAAAAAAAGGAGGCAGGCTTTGCTGCTTCCTTGCTCAGCAGCTCTAACCAGAGAGTCTGGGCTCAGGGCGTGAGCTGAGCCCCCCAGACCAGGCCTGGCTCCGCCGTTTTCCTCAGAGCACCCTGGTGCAGCCAGCGTGCCCTGGTGTGGGACATCCCATCCACCCAGGCACAACTGGAGTCAGGCAGTGTCCCCTGTGTGCCACCAGCGCGTGGTGCCCTCAGCCAGCTCCCCAGCCCTGGCACTGGTGGCTCCTGGAGCTGGTGATGCAGCCATGGGAGCTCTGCTGCTCCCTGGGATTTGTCTCCTGGTAGTTTTTAATCATCATTTTATTAACGGAGAAGGTGCGGTGCCATCAGATAACTTATTGAGGATGCTCTGTCAGTGTGATTATTTCAGTACTGCAGCACTGCCGGTGTGTTTTGCTGGAACATTCACATATTGATTCCAGATTCCTTTGTTGCCTGTACTAGAAAGAAAGTCCCTTTCCCCTCTCCCCTGCGTGGAGAGAAACAAAGAATAAAGGTAGGTAGATGTTATCTGAGGCTTGCTCACATACTGAGGTAATTTTTGAGAGCTGCAGAGCCACTTACTGACTCATAACTGGGGCTTGTTTTCAAACCCTTGATAGATTTTTGAATTCTCTTACAATGGCAAACAAGGATGCTCACTTGGGGACCAGCCAGGGATCTGCCTCAGCAAGCTGGATCACCTTTGTTCTGCTTGCACCAGCCTTCCAGGGGGCATGCCTCTGCCACGGGGGACAGAGTGGTGCTGCAGAGGGAGAGCCTCGTGT
Source organism: Pachycephala philippinensis (assembly GCA_013397055.1). NCBI lineage: Eukaryota > Metazoa > Chordata > Aves > Passeriformes > Pachycephala > Pachycephala philippinensis. Next base: position 110,545 of record VWZT01015224.1, read on the forward strand.
CCCTCTTGGGCTCCTCTTGCTGGGCAGTCAGNAGTACAGTGAGCTATTGCACAACCTTGCTGGGAGGTTTGCAGGTCAGTGTATGATGTACAATTTCCCTGGTTATGTTTGATGTCTGCCTGTTGCTGTGCAGTGAGTTGGGGCTCAGCCCTGTCCCCGTGCTGAAACACAAACCCACCTGTGGCCAGCAGCACATGGAATGATGTGCTGGAAAGGAGCTGGGCAGGATGAGACCTTTCTCCTTTAGTGAGGAAACACAGCCAGTCATTTGGTTGGTCTAGAAGAAGAGAGATGGGGTTCTTTGGATATCACTGCGTGCTGCATATTCCACACAGCAGCCCTCTGCTTTTAGTACTGTGGTGCACAACGTGCCTGATCCTCCCTCAGCTGTGAACCTGGTGGAAGCTTGTACCGTTTTCCATTTGTTTATTTATTTATCATCTTGTTTTCAGCCTCTGCAAAGCTTGATGTAAGCATAGAGCCTGGGAAACGTACACAGAGTGGAGTAACAGATAGTTGTGATTTGGTTACAAGGCAATAATTTAAGTGGACAGGTTTAGCTGATAACATAAAGCACACGAGAGAAATCGCTTCGGTTTATAAATGTCAGCAGAGCCCCTGCGAGTGAGCTGCTGCCTGGTGCTGCTGCTCCATCCAATATATTATAAGGAGATATAAACAGATGTCTGAAAAAATCTGGCTGACCAAGATTAAAAGAATGGGGCTATAAATTAAAGTCTTCCTCGGCGTCTCTTTAAGCAACTTTATGGACAGAGCACATCCAAATAAAAGGAGTGCTAATGCTCGGAGGGATCTCCGGGTGCTTTGGGCTGCAGAGGCTCAGGCACGTGGCAGCACCCAGGGGTGGGGACAGTCTGTGGGGACAGCAGTGACAGTCAGAGCTGGCATGGGAGACCAAAGCCTGTCCTGGTGCTTCTGCAGCTGATAAAGGGATTAAATCAAGAACAGGAATAACACCATCCCTGCAGCGTTGCCACAGGATCAGTGTCTCCTGCTTGGAAAATAAATGCTGTCGCTCTGCTTTGACATTTATTCCCAATAAAGACCTTGTCATTTGTGCAGTGACAAGGGTTTTTATCCTACTTTACCTGTTGGACACTGTCTTTTTGGCTGTGAGGCAGCTGAGTGATTGAGGGGCAGGTGGGTGGCACGTCCCCAGCAGGGGCACTGGGTGCTCTGCTCAAACCCTGGGGCTTTCTCTTGATCCATCATCCCCAGGCGATGCAATAACACCTGTTCAAACTGAGAGCAGGTTCAGCTTGGATATTGGGAAGGAATTGTTGTTCCCTGTGACGGTGGGGAGGCCCTGGCACAGGTTGCCCAGAGCAGCTGTGGCTGCCCCTGGATCCCTGGCAGTGCCCAAGGCCAGGCTGGACGGGACTTGGAGCAGCCTGGGACACTGGGAGGTGTCCCTGCCCATGGCAGGGGTGGGACTGGATGAGCTTTAAGGTTCCTTTCCACCTAAACCATTCTGTGATTCTGTGATTGTATTTTTAATTTATTTTAATTTATTTTAGTTGTGGTTAAAAAAATCCCAAGTGTGGGATATTTTTTAACTGGTAAGGAGTACAAACCAGTTGTGGGGGCGGGAGTTTGCTGCTTCCCCCTCCACAGCTGTAGCCCTTCTGGCAGGTTCGTGGAAGGGATTTCACAGCTATTTCTGCTCACTGGGTAGTTGATTTAGAGCTGGGAAATTAATTAGAATGGAAACTCTTCTTTCCCTTTATGAGGGGCAAGGGATGAGGTCTAGCAGCTGTAGGATTTGCAGCTCTCAGGGAAGTGGGACCATTCAGTAACACATCTATGCAGTGCCTACCTGTGGATACACATCTTTAATTTGTCTAAGGTGTCAAGGAGAAAAAATGTTACAAAATGGCTTAAATATAAACGTGTTTTTATATTTTTTTAATTGAGTTTCATTTCCCAAATGCAACTTAATGCAAACAATAAGTAAAAAATTAATTTCTCTCGGGAAAAAGCTATTAACAGAATGATTCTGTTTTAGCAGCATGTGAAGCTGTGTAATTGCTTACATATGTATTGCTCCAGTGTGTGCTCCCAGTTGTTGAATAGTATCAAATTATAGGAAGCAAAGAGAATCAACTATTTTTAAGGGAAATGTCTAGAAGCTACGTATTGAAACATGATTAAAATTCAGGATTTCCAACTTACTCGTCTAAATCAGCAATTTTAATCACATTATTCAAGTCAACCCACCCTGAAACACACTTTCTACTTCAAAATACCCCAAACTAAATAAGACAGAAGACCTTCCTTGAACAGCTGTAATATTTTTAAGTGACAATGTCAATCTTTTTGTTGAAAACAGAGATGTTTTTCATGGTTTATTTATTAAAGCAGCGTGTTTGTCCTGCTGTGCCATGAACCTGGGCTGCTGTGCGGAGAGGTGAGGAGAAATCCCTGGAGCGCCGAGAGCTGCTTAAACACATCAAGGCTGCGAGTTTTGCTCTGGGGTTCGGATGCTCGTGGTCAAATCTCGTTCAGTGTGCAGAGCAGGAGCAGGAAGGGTTTGTGTCTTGGCTGATGCAGCCTCTGTAATTCGGCTGTGCTGGGTGTGGGGCTCGTGCGCAGCAGCTCCGGGTTTGGTTTTACCGACTGCTCGCTGAGAATACACACGGGAGGGCTGGGCTCCGCAGGCCCCCGGCCCTTCTGGAGCCTGCTCCCGTGCTTTCCCTGTGGATGATTCTCTCAAGCAAAGCCCAGCCGCCTCCCTCCTCTCCTCTGGCAGCTGGGAGGCTGATGTGGCCGGGTGCAGCGGGGGCACGGCAGCGGGAGCGCCCCGTGCTGTGCTCCCCTGACAGGGGCTGTTCCTGGCTGTGTGACAGCCAGAGCTGCTGCAGCCACTGCTGGGGCTGGAGCCCGGCTGGCCCAGCGCTGCTGACACGGCCAGGAAAGCCACTGGCTTTGGGGGGGAAGCACCCAGCTCGCCCCTCGCTCTGCCCCCTGAGCACGGTCGTGTCTGCGGAGGAGGGGATTGTCCTCCTGCATCCGTGCGTTCGGCACGCGATGGCATTTTATCCTGGAACAGCTTGGCTTGGAAGGGACCTTAAAGCTCACCTTGTTCCACCTCCCTGCCGTCGGCAGGGACATCTTCCACTAGAGCAGGTTATCATTTGCTGTTTTCCTTGCTGGCAGAGCCCTGTCTCGGTGTCTCCTGAACCAGGGACAGGAGATGCGGTGTTGCCCTTTTCACGGAGATCCTACAAGCTCCTTTCTGAGCAGCACGTCCCAGCTCCACCACCAGCGAGGGGCACAGCTCGGCGATGGCACCGAACCCCTGCAGAGCCCAACTTCTCGGCGTGGGAGGATGCTCCCATAGATAGACAGAGATTAAAGGTCCTGTGTATCACAGGTTAAAGGAGCAGGAGGAGGTTGGGATCTGTCCATGGAAAGCATTCCAAGCATGGAGGAGGCACATCTAGCCTGTCCCCCCATAGTTTAACATGGGAAGATAATCACGTCTGTCCTCTCACATATCCGACCAATGCAACTTCTCGTGGACAGGACTGATGGAGAGAAAGGGGGTCTACGAGAAATGCAAACCTTGTTTTAAAGGAAATCCTCCAAGATGGATTTTCCTGGTTTTTCTGAATGCATTTACACCTGCTGGATGTTTCTGTCTGAATTGTGACAAACATCCCAGTCTTATGTAGGAAGCACCAGGTCCTTTGATCAGGGAAATGTCTCTCTGGTCTTGAACAGGGAGGGATCAATCCAGTTGTTCCTGAGACCAGAGCTTTTTGTCTTTGAGTACATGTATTTATTGTACAAAATAATTACCCTTGTCTTCACTTCCCTTTGGCAGGAGATACTCCCTGTCTCCTGCAAGCTGTTATTCTATCCCAGGCATCTTTTTAGGTAAAAGGAAAGAGAGAAAGGAAAGGGTGAATAGGGAATCCTCCTCAGGAGGGAGGAAGGTGAGCAGCTGTGGTCTGTCTGTCCATCTGTGAGCAGCTCTGTAGCTGTCCAGCTGCTGCCTTGCTGTCCTGGGCAAGCAGATTTCCTGCATTAAGAGAAGAAGAAGTGCCATCGAGAAGTAGCAACCAAACATTGCCTCCTCTCCAACCCAGTGCTGGGCTGGCCATATTGAAATGTGTTTGTGGGGAACTGTGACCACGGAAAAACACTCTGAATTTCCTATCTTTTCTGCATTTAAAACTGAAGCTTAATGTATGCTGTGTATTTTTGTTGGCAGATAGTAGTGATCATAAATTCCTTTTAATACAGTATTTCCACACCACCACAGCCTTGATGTGCAGTGTACCTGGCTGTACTCTGCGGGATGCTTTGATTTCCCTTTGGCAGCTGCATTTTATTCTGTCTGCCCCAATCAGCCACCAATTCCCCTTTCTCCGTGTAGCCTCCAAATCCACTCCTGATGTGGAGTTTTAGTGCTCCCCTAGGAACTGGGCTGGACAGGAGGAAGGAACCAGTGTCTGCTGGGCTCAGGGTTCCACCTCCACTGTGGATCAGAGCCAGCCTGGCAGCACAGGGACACCTTTGGTGGCTCGGGGTGGCATTTCTGGGAGCGTAAAGCAGCACTTTAGGGGTGGTTCTGGAGGGGAGGGGGGTCAGTGGTGGATATTCCTCTCCTCACTATGTGGGATGAAGCTTTTCTCCCCTTCTCCCAGGGAGGAGCGTGTACCTTCAGCTCCCAGTTCATCCCAAAGCTGGAACAGGGTATGTGCTCTGAAATAATGTGACCTTTGTTTGTAGGTCAGGCTGTTCCTGCAGGGTCACACGTGCGGCTGAACCTGCAGACAGGAGAGAGAGAAGCCAAGCTCCCAGACAGCGAAAATGGGGGAAGTGACACAAGAGAAGAGAGAAGAAGGAAAAGGTACAGACATGCAAGGCATTGGGTTGGGTGGGCTGTGGGATTCACGTCTTTTATTAGAGGCCAGGTTCCCTGGTGCACTCAATTACTGTCTCTTCCTGAGACTTAATTGCTGGGTTAGGAGCTCAGCAGTGCTGAAAGCAGAGCCCTGTCCTTTGTGATCCCTTCGGTTTGGCGCTGGAAGTGCCCTGAGTGCACATTCAGAGGCACCTTCATGGCTTCTCATGCCACGACACCGAAACTAAATTGGCAACGTGGCTTCTTTGAATAACATTTAGTCCTTTGAAATATCTGCAGCAACTGGTCTGAAAGTGCTTTCTGAGCCCAGCTCCTGGGAACAGCTGTGAGGGGCCGTGAGGGGCTGTGAGGGGCTGTGAGGGGCTGTGAGGAGCTGTGAGGGGCCGTGAGGAGCCGTGAGGGGCCGTGAGGGGCCGTGAGGGGCTGTGAGGGGC